>CAXAMN010027250.1:586274-602695 GCA_963970005.1 Durusdinium trenchii
TCAGACAGACCGAGACAGACCGAGACAGACAGACCGAGACAGACCGACCGAGACACACCGAGACAGACTACACAGACAGACAGACAGCCGGCCGGCCGACAGACAGAAAGACAGACAAAGGTGCGTTCGTCCGTGTGTCCTGCTCGACCGAGACAGACTGACAGACCGAGACAGACGCACCGGGACAGAACGCTCTGTGAAAAGGCTGGTGAGTAGATAGGGCCATTGCGAAACGCTTCTTCAAGCTTGAGCCCGGTTAACATTTCCTCCCGGCTCCGAGAGCACAAGTTGCTAGTTCCCGGCTCCGCGAGCGCAGGTTGCTGCCGAGCCGGTACCTAGTAGGGTGCTAATGACACACTTTTCCCATGTATGTCTGGATGTATGTTTGCAGGTATGTATGTCTGTTTTCATGGATGGATATCTATGTCTGTATGTGTGTGTGTGTGTCTGTTTTCCCTTTACTCAGTACTCTGTGCGGGCGGCTTCGACCGCGAAGCGGTGTGAATAGTTGTTGTTAAGGCATGCCTTTGTAAAAAAGTAAAATAAAATAAAACTTGACGCGGCTTTGCTATTCTCCGTGTCCTGTATTGTTTGTGCTTGCCCACAGCCATTCACAATAGATTGTGCTTTCCCAGCAACAAAACAATGAACCTGCTTGCAAAATGCATTTGTGCTGCATGTATAGTTGCTTGCATTTCAGCTAGTTTCAAGTGAGCTCCCAATACCATTTTGATTGTCTTGAGCCTACGGTTTCCTATGGTTTCATATCTTTGCCTCTCAACTCCAAACTATTCTCTGTTGCGTATGCCTGCTCTGTTTTTGCATGCACATTGCTTTTTACCGGCAGTGCACTTCCACATCTCCGAAAATCCCAAGTTTCTCACCACGCTGCCCATCTCTGAAAGCTGTTGTCCAAATGCTTTTCGAGAGCTTGCGCGACCTGAAAGCTTCACTCAGGTACTCTAAAGCTGGCCAAAGGCGCTTGATCCCCAAAATAGGGGAATAAGGCAAGCCATGCATGCCATGTATGGTTTTTTGGTGTGATTTCTTATGATTTCATCCTAGACTAGCAAAGATTGAAGAATCGACGGCGGTTCTCTGGTCACCTGCATGGTTGGTGGTTCGCTTGGTCTGTATTTGTCGAGGCCAAACGAATTCCACATTTTGTCTCAACATGTTCTGTCACATGACGGCTGGCTTTGTGCAGACCTCACTGACTCCTGAGGTATCATTAGTATGTCGTACCAGAGAAAGAAAAAAAGCCTGGACATTGACAGAAATATCAAACACAATCAAACCATAGTGAGTCTGAGTGTTCGATAGTTCTGTATACATATTTTTTGGTTGCACCATATTTCAGCAAGTGGGGGCTGGGAGGTGACACCCAGAAAAAAAATGCCGTGCACATCTGTTGACCAAATTTCATGCTCCTCTGAGGCTTCAACGGCACATGTGGCTCAAGGCGCGCTCTGCCTGGCGCAAAAGTGCAGGTGATGATTCTGATCTAAAATATTGGGCAGATTGGGCGGTGATGGATCTAAAAGCGCCTACATCCAAGCACAGAAGCAAAATATTCAAATTCCAAAATGACAACGAGCACTACAGCTGAAACAAAAAGGAAGAAAGGGATCCCTTGGAAGGTCCTAACAAAGACAGTTGCATTGAAAGTGCCTGCCCAATCATGCGCATACAATGGTGAATGCCTTAGGATGGCTGGGAAAAAGTAGCATTTCAAGCAGCATAAATATTTTATCATATTTTATCTTATAATGAATCTTGCAACGTCTCCTTGACTTGACAACAATTAGGGCATGCAGAATTGCAACTACCAGAGTTGAGCGATGGTGAGACTTCTCAGACCTCTTATATAGACTTTATCATATATTTGAACCAAATCATTAGTGCGAGTGCTTCTTCAAGGAAGCTCCCCCCACCCTCAAGCGGAGGCACCGGGGAGCTTCCTTGAAGAAAGGTGAGCTTGGAACACCTGAATGAGACTTCACCTCGAAGCAAAAACGCGCTCGCCACGGCGGGATGAGCGTCCCGACGGCCCGGGCCCAATCGCAGCTGGGCGATTTCAAAGCCGCGGCCCTGCGGCTTTAGCGCGCGGGCCAAGAAATGGCACGAGGTACGGTGATTCACTGGTAGAGAGAGGATGATAGAGGAAGGATAGAAAGTCAACCTCCGTAAATACCGTAAAATGCATCGTTTCTAATTATTTGTTTTGAGCGTTAGTGGGACTTGGGTAATGCTGTTGCACCGGAATGGGTGGAAATCCTTCAGAGCCTAGGCATGCCTAATTAAGCATGCCTACGCATCAAGAGAATTCGCAAGAGAATCCGCGCAGCGAGCTTGCCAGCTTTGACAGAACACCCAGTAGCACAGCGAAGAAAAAATATCGCGCGGCACGGTCGAGGACCTCAAATACGCAGTTTGTGATACACTGTGATTCCTTGAAGTAAAGCAAATGCACAAGAAGCGCTACGTCTGGTTCAAATAAGCTGCTTGCTGTCATTCGCAGCCCCCTCCATGCCTCTCCCCAAATCATGTTGCTCAGGGGCACACGAACATCCTGGTACATGTAAATCACTATAGGTTCAGGAAGTCTGAGGCTCAAAGTTCTTGGAACAAACTCTCAAACTTGAAGAACTAAGTAGTATCAGAAGGGTTGAAAGCTTCCAAACTGCCACATCTTCTAGGAGTACTGGTGACCATTCTCTGATCTCATTATGCCTCAGACTGCTCTCAGACTGCAAAAAAGGTGAGAGCGAGTTCGTGAAACCGTGCTCTTTACCAGGTGAGAACTGATCTGACCTCGAAGAGAATCTCCATGTGGCCCTTGGGACAATCATCGTCCCCAAAAGTCTCCATGGGCCGCACCAAGGTGATCCCAGGCGTGTCCTGGACAGCGACACGGAACCGCAGCGTCGTGTCCTCTCGCGTCGTGTCGGTTGGAGTCTTTGGGAGGTCTCAAAGCAGACTTCTGAATTCTGATACATTTGGATCATGATGCGGATCTGATGGCCGTTTTGATTGCTTGCACGATTCGCGCGTCTGGTCGGACGCACGATCTGCAGGAATGGGATATATCATGCATTGATTCGCAGGTTGCCCACTCCACTGATATTCTGCCAACTTACATTTTTAGTGGGGATATACTTTTCTATCTACCGTAGTTGGGGGTCTATATACCAAATTCCAAACCTAGCTAATGGCACGGTAGTCTGAAGTTGTATACGATCAAGTGGTATCGTTGTCGTGGCATGTAGGTTCCTTTCATGCACTGAGGCAAGACGGACTGAACTGGCGTGAACTTGTGGAAGGTGCAGGAACAACCAACACAGGACTCTTCCAAAAAGCGAAGAGACCCGATTTTTGCGGGAGAAAGCTGAGCTCCACACCATGGGCACCAAAATTTGAGATTGGGAACGGTAGGTCGCAGCATCCTTTGGCCCTGTCCTCCCGGACTAAGCATCCACTTCAAGACTCAAACATAGCCAAAATGGAAACAGCATGTTGATGGATGAAGGACAGTAGTTTGATGTAGTTTGCTATTAGCGGAGCCAAAAAAGAGTTGCCGAAAACCTTAAGAGCATCCACCGGGCGTCCTTTGCAGCCAGTCTTACCCCCTTTTTGTAATTCACACAATTCAGCGGCTCCTGCCCATGAGAATCATGATTTTGCAGTCCACATTCCTCAGACGAAGGGCGACAAACGATGGGAACTGCTCGGACGCATACAAGTTCTCTCAAAGAAGTGTGCGCCAAACACTGCTTGGACTCTCAGTGAACACCCTGACATCTGAAAACCGAGCCTCGCAGCGAGGAAATTTGGGCAGGGCCGATCTGCTGGGCACAGCAACTGGGAAACTGGTCGGAATCAGATGAGAAGCATCGGAGTTCTTCCTGAAAACGCCCAGCTCGTCGGACGCGTCGGACGAAAGCGGTCAGCCGGTCAGCTGAAAAAGCCAAGTCTCCCAGCTCCAGTGATCCAATGTTTTCGGCCTGAGACACGGTTCAATGATGTTCAACTGTCTGAGATATGGTTTGTTCGAGCATGTCTCATCGAACGAGTCATAATAATAGATCGTATAGAAAAAACATGGAACAACCATTGGTGTGACACACCTTAACGAAATGACTGAGAAGATACATACGTACTGTACTATCAGGGTGTGAGTAGAACTTGTTCTCAGGAGAACGCCATTGATCACCCAGTGGTCACCATCACGCGTGATCATAGTCCTGAAAACATGCAGTTCGCTCGGAACTCTGGCAGTGCAGAACTCGCCCAAACTCAGACTTGCGAAGTTTACATGTGCTTCAGATGGAAGAAAAGAAAAGAACCCGCCAATGGCTGGAAGATATCCTTCTCTTAACTCTTAGGAAGGACTGACTCATGTGCCAACCGCATCCTTACGAACTGCTTTGAGCTGCAAAGCATAAAGAAATGTCCTTCAGATAGTATTCTTAAGTGAGACGGCAATAATGTCCTTCAGATATGTACTAGGTTACCGCATTCGAATTGCGCGACAATCTCCTGATGTTGGTGGCATCGCTACTTGCGACTGCTGGCTCAGTCATCGCCTAAGAAGTTGAGATCCATCGCTGTAGTGCATGAACGTTGGTGCGAAGCTACTCGCGGAAGCACGCAAAAGCAGGCAGAGCAAAAACGCTCTGTCGACCAGAACCGAACCGAACATAGAAATCTCCACCGGTTGAGCCAGCAGCATAGCAGGAGCGGATTTTGGCATCCAGCAATGGCTCCTTGGTTGGCGCTGTGATTCTGGGTTCGTGAAATCACAAGAGGACCAGATGGAACAGTCGTAATAAATTGAAGGCTTAAACTTAAAGGTGAGTGGAAAAAGCAAAGACATGTGGCAGACCAAAGTAAAAACACAAATGAACGCCAAAACAAGCCTGATGCAATGCTTTGGCAAATGTTTGTGCAATGCCGAGATCCTCGCAAGCCAAAGCTTCTTCTGCTCCTCTGTACCAAATCTGGCTAAGACCTGTTGTCACTTCGGCGATGGCAGAGCCAGGGAACATGGTGCTGGTCTTTCGTTGATATTCGATGATATTCGCGGAGGTCTCATGTCCAGATCCTTTCTATTGCAGTCTCATTTGATAGAAAACACCGGCATGTCAATAGTGCCTCAAGAGAATGCCCAGCCATTATTGTATCAAGATCTACATGGAATCTAGACAAAAATTGACACTCAGAGGCAAAAGAGCTGGCTTTAAGAGTGCCTCCATATTGCCAGTGTCAGGACTGGCACAATTGCAAGCCTGGTCTGACAGTGTTGATTCATGCTCATCTGAATGCTATATGTCACTGTTGTAAGTTACAACAGTCGCTTTAGTGACACACTCAACTCTCCAGCCGTTTCGTTGCACAAATTCCTCATGAGTGGCCATCTGTGGCCTGGCCGTGATGTCCTTTTCAATGTCAAGTTTGTTGAATTCATTTGGGACTAACTAAGCTCCATGATTGAGTCTGACCGATGAAGCATGAAGGCACAACATAATACTTGATCTGTTTCCGCTACCGTTTCCTTCTGTTTATCCCTTACACGTTCGCCTCAGCAGCAAATTCAGCGTGGTTCGAAGTGCCCATGATTTCACAGCCTGAAGCATGTGTGCATGAGACCCCCAACGTCGAGCGTTGTGCTGTACGTCTTCAACATGATGTTTTTTTGTTTTTTCTGGGATGTCCTCATACTTATTCAATTCTTTTGCGTGTGTTGCATGCTATGTCCACATGGCTTCTATATATATATATATTTCCAACAACTTAAAGTCGTCATCTGTCTCTTCTCTCACACCACCACAGGTCGAATGGGTCGAGCACGTCGACAACTCAACTTCACAACGTGCGCATTCCGAGGTTCTCGCAATCCGCATACCTCAGGACATATTGAGGGTGGTAAAGGAAAAACTGGCGAGTGCAAGTAGGCCCAAAAATACAGCCAACCAGGCCACAGAACGCCAAAAAAATCGTACTATGCTGCCCCAAAAAAGGAAACGACACAAACAAAACATAACAACAATACCAAGCCGGCACTCACGAGGCCACGAAACCACCCTCAGGCTTAAGGAGCCATGCTTGTCATATTGTTATTTTGTGTAGGGAAGTACAGCACTTCAGCGGCAATGATAACACTTCGGCTTTTGAGTCCATCTCATGTTCATCTCATACTACAGTACATCAGACCTGTGTCATAGTCATATGAGTCATAGTCATATGTATCTTTCGTAGAAATGTCAATCTTGCAATCTTGCAAGTTACGAAACACCATGTCTGCCATGTCTTGTATCCCATGCCGAGGTGCTGCAGGTTGGTCAGACCACCACCTTTACGGCCAGCGAGTTGAGCAGAATCCACCGGCAAAAACAGGTTCCTCGGCGAAGCGCCCCCGGAGCGCGGCGAAGACCCCAAACCCTTCGCCGCCCGAATCTTCGGCCGAGCCCCGAATCGCATCGTCCGCTCGATGGAGTTGGGAGCACACCCACTACAATTCTAATTAAATTCTTGTTGTTACGAGTAGTAAGGCACGTGTTACTACTAGTAGCTTCTTGTTACTACTAGTAAGGCACTTGGTCCTAGTAGCGATGCACTTGTTTACGGAACCGCGCACAGAGTTTGGAGCACGGAGCCAAAACCAAAGCCCCACACTGAGGGCACGACCAAAGGCCTCTCGCCTGACGAGCAGAAAAGGATCGACCGAAGTTCAAGACATCTAGATACATCTAGTTTATAATCTAGTCAAGATCCTTTGTTGATCCGCTCCTCTTCCAATCCTTCATTCACAAAGACTCAGAGAGGGAGCTGTGGGAGCTGTAAAGAGCTTGTCCTTCATCCGGTATTCTTATCAAACATTTTTGAACATTTAGGTTTGGAACAAAACCCCGAACTTATGCTGTCAGGCCGAAGTGAAGCTGTGAAAGGCAACTGGGGAGGGCCCTCGCCTTCGCCTTCTCTCGAAGCTCAAAAATGATTTGCGGCTGCTTCCAATGGCTTGGCCCTTTAGAACGGATCTCTTTTACCTCCGGTTCAAAACATCCAGCGGCAATGTCTTTACTATTGGCCAACTGCAATTCATTGTTCAATCCACACCCTCTTGCTGGAGTATCCGCTCAATCTTACCACAGCTGTGTTCCCAGGTAGTAACTAGCAGCATCTAGCAGCTAGCACAAGGATCCAGCAACTCTTAGTCACTCCATGAACCTTGCTACAAGGATCCGGCAGGACTCGGCAAACTCTGCGTCAGATTTTTCGCGTTTTGCGCCTCCTTGATGTGCCGCAGCTCATTGGGATAAATCCTCAGCCCACCGGAGAAGCGAAGACGAAGACACCGCCGAACGTAACCGGCCGCTCTGAGATTCGGCGTTTCACTGCACGGAACAGGCCCAGTCGGTCGTTGAAAGTCAAGATCACGAATTTCGTGCCCTGCTGCCAGACTTGTTCCCAGAACAAAAGAAAAGCATCTGTGTGCCGGCCCAGGGTCTCTGTCTTCATGAAGTCCCATAGATTCTCCTTCAAAAGCCATGCGGCATCGAATGGGAAGTAGATTTGACCAATAAATAATAAAGGATGAACACTTGATTGAAATCTTCGTTGTTTGAAGTTGCGAATTTCATTCGTGAAATCCACACACTCTCTCCTTGAGCGCCTCAAACTGACTGGCTTCCATGGTTTCGAAGAGCTAGATTGGCAGCAAGGTGCTCACAAGTTCAATGGTTGGATCTGACAGACATCAAAGCCGTTAAAGCATGCTGATGTCTGACGTCATAAGTCTGTTGCGAAGCAATGAGTGGTAGGATGTGAACACACTGAGACAGGTCTCATGCAAGGTTCTGCCATGTTGGGCGTTCTGCGAAGAGCAAACAGCTGCAAAAGCCGCAAAAAATAACTTCCTCCTGAGTTGCTGCTGGGTTTCAATCGTACCAATCCTACTGGTGTTTCTTGCTCTTCTCTGTGGTAGCCAATCTGAAGGCCAATGGTTTTCCAATCCTTTGCTAACGGGATCAAATCCCTTGTGAAATTCACGGCCATACCAACTCATACAAGTAAAAATGTATTGAAAGATTAATCGATGGCAATGTAGTAAAAAAAGCACCCTATGGCAACTCTGGACTCTCCACAGCTTTTGGATGCTTTTGGTACTTTTTTCGTAACTAAAACCGATGGCACGGGTCACGTGTCAACCCATCGCACCAACTTCGCTGTTTGCGAAGGCTGTGCCAATCATTGACCGAACTTGGATGTCAAAGGATGGCAATTCTGTCAAGTTCCCACGTTCTGAGCAGGTTGATGACGTCATTGGGATCTAGCATGTGTTGGTAAATGTCAATGCCATCCTCTGCATACGTTCTTCACTGCTCCATCTTTGAAATCAGCTCATTGCCTGCAAGAGCCATTCAACTGACTATTCTAGGTCTTGGAGATTCTTGATCACAGGTTGCCACGAACGCCTAAGTTTTAGAAGCCCTTCCTTCGAACATACACTTCAACTTTCCAGACTTATGCAAAGCAAAGTTGAATAGAGAATTTACACTTATATAAGTTTCCTCGCCTCGGATGGCCGGTCCGTCGAGGAGAAGGTCTTTCGCCTGTGTCAAACAAAAGAGCTTCGTGGCAAACGAGAGTTCTCGTCACACTCCCACACAACCTCATTTGGCTAAGCGTCTTCTCACAAAGCCTGAACTGGAAAAACGGCAGCAGCACTGTTCTGCCTTCAGAGATTCAGAATTCAGTACACAACATCTTTAATACATGTTCTGTTAATACTTGTGTTGAAAAGATTGCGCTTGGGCTAAATCCACCTGTTCGCACACATCAGAAGAATCCGGAGTCTGGCAAAAGACCAATGAAACATGAAGAGAAGCGCACTTGAAGAGAAGCCGTCTGGCCCTATGTCCAGAAAGGTCGGAAAGCTCGGCCATTCCCACCCTCCTGAAGTCGCTAAACCCCCGCATATGAAGAGGTTGTTCCATCCAAACGGGTGGGTACATCCGTCATAATCGTCATACAACATGACAAGGGTATGTGTGGTCGCGTACCTCGCCCGCAAGTGCATCCAAACAGGTGGGTTTTGCTACATCAAGAGTCTACATCAGTCTGTGTCCGGCATCACCGGCGAAGAGGTCCATTGACATCAGCGGGCCTCGCAGTCCACGGGGCTGTCGCACTGGGTTCCGCCTGCCAGTGACATTCTGCAGGGAATCTGCCACATCAACTGAAAGGGTTCATCAATTGCTGCACCTACATCGTTATTAGGTTGGAGGCCATTGCTATTAGGTAGGGGGCAAAGTGGCATGTTAAAAGTCCTAAAAAACATCCGCACCCCGGATGATTGTGCGCCTTCACGTATATTCGATGACGTTGACACTTTCTGATTTGTCAGTTGAGAAGCAACCCTTGTCGCTGCTGGAGATATTCCAACAGATTTGGGTACTGGGTAGGACAAATATTGTTTATAATTATACTAGATATATTTAGCCCATAGTGCAGCCAGTCCAGGATCTCAAAGTTGCTCCGGCCAACTCGGCAAGCTTGTTTGCAAGTCTCAGCCCAGGTTAGCATTCAGCTGGGGTTCACGGACAAAGAATGGGATGAGCCTCTCTCTCTCTTCTCTGTGTGCAGATTTCCATAGCAACCAGGTGGATCGCAGTGAGTGATGTGAGTGCCAACAAATATCAGCCAGAAATAGCGTGGGCATCTTGCACCACACCAACGGCCGCACCCGCGGTTCCGCCGGGACAAGAAAAACAAACGGATTCAAATCCCTGCGGCGTGTGCAAGCCAAAAATAAATGTGCTGCCAACATGCGCAGATCTGTGGATTTAAATGATTTTGTGTGTATGCACTGCACTTTAAAAACATCTAAAAACAGTGTCAGGTCAAAAATTTGGCTGGAGTCCTCTAGCTGACGGGGACACAGCGTTCGGTCTACTGCGAACAGCTAACTCCTTTGACATCTATGACAACCTGCAGGGATGCGATGCAGATGCTGTACAAGAAACTAGGGAGAAGAATCTCGGCCCAGTTCCAATCTTATTCCAAAGTCATTGGAGATGTTCTTGCATATTAACAGAATCAATGATCGTGAAAACATCAGGCGATATAGAACAAGCAAAGTGAGCATGTTGGACAACCAATGTGGCCCGTTGGTTTCTTTCTTCTCCATTGCCGGGCTGAAGGCCATGGAGGGACCGCCGCCGGTCAAGAAAGCGTCTCGGTCGTGTCCTGCACTCAAAATAAAGACAGGTGGACACAGCAGTGACAGCTCTCCCAATGAGTAGCTCGCATCTCTTACGAAACCGAATTGGCCCAGTCATCTCGAATGCGTCGAATGCTCATTTGTGATGGTTGACCCTGGTACCATAAAGTTCAACACCATTCCCTCATCAGGAGATCCACAACGCGTTTGCCGAGCCTCGTGTCAATCGCGTTTCTATATAATATGTGAATCCAAAACCAAAGCTTGCTGGAAATGTGTTTCACTGTTCAAAAGAATTCAACGCAACACGCTGAGTTCAAACATTTTTAGCAGCTCCATATGCTTCGTGAGAGCTTAGCAGGCCACCCTGTGCCATGAGCTCCTCCACGAAGGGGCTGGACAGCTTGCAGGAAAATTGCAGTGGCCCATGTCCTGGACATTGCCAAGTGGAATTCACAAAGTTGACATCCAAATATATCTAAGTCTAAGTCATCCAAAATGCCAGAAACATCCAGAATCATCCAGAAACCAAGGCATGACATGTGCATGTGGATCTCAAAGGTCTTTTTTTCAGGGCCCCAAGCGCGGCTTGGCCGCACGTTGCAGCCCCACCAGGTCGAAGTGGGTGCTTCGGGGAAACACATCACCGAAGGCCTTCGCGGTGTGTCGCCGGCGGTGCTCGTGGGCGGAATGCTGGGTGGCCACGGAGTCTTTGACCGTCTTGGCCATGTCCAGGACGGTCACGGCAGTGGAAACACGCTGTCGCAACTCCACTTCCAGCGCAAAGTCCCGCAACTGAACTTCCTGGATCATCTGTTGCGAGCGCTCTTGCAGGTCTCTTGCACGAGTCTTGGCTTCCTGGAGTCCTTGGTTTACTGCGAGGTCGATCTGGTGAATATCGTCATCCACACTTTTCAACACCTGCTGTCGCAAAAGGACCTCCTCTTGAACCCCTCGATGGATTTCAACCTTGGCCTTCTTCAATTCCTCGTGAACAGCTTCCAACTCCTTCATCAACTCCGACTTCATCTCAAGTGCTTTGGCTTCGGTCTCCTCCAACAGCTGCTGCCGCCGCTGCCGCAGGACTTGGCGCCTTTTCTGCAACTCAACATCCTGCTTCTTCAAGGCTTCAAGTTGTTCAACCTCCACCTCTTCAATTTGCTTTGCGAGATCTTTGAGCTTCTTCGCCTCCTCACGCAAACCCTTCTCTGCCGTCAAGCGCTCTAAACGCAAATGCCTGCACTCCTCAGCATAGGCGAGCTCTTGTTCATCCGCGTCCAACATCAAATCCTCCGCCTGATCCTTGACCTGCGCCATGCGCTCCCGCAGGGCCGAGGTCTCGGCCACCTGCGCAGCCTCTGCAGCACTGGCGCTCTGCAAGATGTCTGTCTCACGCTGAGAGGCTTCCTCTTCAATGAGTTTCTGTTGTTCCCTTGAGTCGAGCTCCTGCTTCTTCAAAGCGTCTCGCTCTTCACGCATACGAGCCAACTGCTTCTCCACCACATCCTTCTTGGTGTACCACTCTGGTTGTTCGTCCATGAGGGGTTGGAAGTTCACCCGTGCGGATGGTGTGTGGCGTGAGGTTCCCTCAATAGCAATGGCAAATGTTATCAAATGTTCACTGCATGCATGGGATGCTGCAGTAGGGGTGTTTTAACATCGTGGGCATTAAGTGGCTCCGATGGATTCTGTATATATTACTGTATGTTGATCAAGAGGGGTGTGCCAGCAGATTCCAGTGTCTCTTCACATTTGCTCTTCACTTGGCAGGTATACATGGAAATCTTGATCCATGAGAAACTACGTGGCACAAATCGAAAGTATGATGACTCAGGAAGTCTGCGGTCCAGACGGTCCTGGCTTCATATGTTCTATCTTGGTAGGTTGCTTCGGACGCCTGTCAATAATGTCCAACCAAAACATATTTCAAGGATGCTCGAGGATCCTGCCTCAGAACTTGACATCTTTGACATGTCCGTTTGACTCCCTTCAAGATCGCATGTTTGTTGGGGCACAAGAAAGGCCATCGGTGCTCCTGGGTTCAAAGACCAGAAAGGCCATGCCACGCAGCCACCGCAGGTTGCCTGAGCTCGAGAACTGACGATGTTCGTTACTCCCCGTTCTTCGGCGTGTCAAACCATCCCACCTGGCATCTTCGGAACGCCCAATGACGCCAATGACATCCTCGACCTCAAATCAGGTCGTTCTTGGGACGCAGAAGTGACCAGAAAAACTGTTAGAAAAATATAGAGAAGAAGACAAAACAAGTAAAGAAGAGATGAGCAAAATGAAGGTAAGCCATGAAAGTAGGCCCCTTGCTTTTGGCATATCTTGCTCTTTAAATCTGTCCAACGTGGACGATTTGTCGCCCGTCCAACCCACCAAGCTCACGACCCAACGCTGTGGTGCCTGACATGCAGTCAGTCACTGTGAGACAACTCAATGACTGGTGTTATATATATATATGACTGGTTATAACATATTGCGGTATTGCATATTGCATTATGACAGTAGTTATGTAAGACAATGATGTATATAATATATTATGCAATATTGTGCAATAGTATGCAATATGTTATACCGCACCGGACTTGTGACCGTTCGATTCACAGTCACCCCTTCACAGATTCACAGCTGTATCGGAAGACCAATTCGAGACCTTCGCCAAGCCTCGTCTGCCTCACGCGAGACAATTCGCAGATACCTGCCATCTCCAGTCTTCCGCGCTCTTCACGACAATATCACAGTCTGGTTTGGTCATGTTTGGTACTCGACGGTCTTCCTCTGGCCTGCCACTGGCGAAGGTCCTTTTGCCTGCTTTGCCGCCACTGAGCCACTCTACGACGGTCAAGCTATCCTGGCGGTACGAGTCACGTCGGCGGGCGCGAGTCACGTGGGTGTCGTTCCGAGCCTTGGAGGAGAAGCCCACGACAACACCCACCCAGTTCGGATCCTGAGTCCAGAAATGGTTCGCATCCGACTCAACGGTTTGTTTGGGAAAACAGCAAGAAAATGGAAGAATGGAGCCAAAACCCGCTAAGAGCGGCACATCGTGGTACCTTAGTTTCAGGACATCTTCGAGAACTCGGAACGCCGGTCGATCAACCTCTCGATGATTCGATGGTTCGACCAACGCCGGTCGTTCTCGGCTTTTGCGGAGCCCAGATGCTGCACCCTTTGATCTTTCCGCAAGGGTAAACCACCGCAATCCCGCGGCTCCTGCAGCAAACGAATGACAATCGGATACAATCGGTCTCTGTCGGTCTCTGTCGGTCAGTCTGTGAGTAGTTACTTGGCTTCACATTTGGCCTCACAGGCGCTGGGGAAAACCTCTGATGGAATCTGATGGAAGTCTTATCGTTCCGACAAGGCATTGAGTTGAGGCATGCCAAACAAGACACCCAAGTCCAGGCACTTCAGTTGGGTGATGACTGCCCCAGCCTGTGGTTGTGATACCGGTAGCGAATCACCTGCCACAGAGTCTGCAAGCTGGCGCTGAAGAAAGTCTGTACATGTTCATTTGGATCCAACATGATCCAACTCAGGACTGAGAACTACAAAAGTCAAATATTATATAAGTCACTAAGAAGCTACTAGAAACAAGTGCCTCCTAGTAGTAACAAGAAGCTATTAATTTAATTTCACTTACCAATATCAAAAATCTCCAGACATCGAAATCAAAACTAACACTGCAGCAAGTTAGGCATTAGCGAGTCGTAGTCAGGTAGTCCATGACACAGGAAGCAAATCGTGCAATATGAGAACAACAGAACAAACACCAAGACATCGATAAGCGCTTCCCAAAAGAGACAGACTTCAGCGGCTCGAAAAACAGACTTTGAGGTCGCGTCGAGGCCCTCAAGACCATTAAACTTGGGGCACCCAAAGATTACAGTAGTTCAAGGGAAAAAATATGACAAAAAATTAGCATGTCCTTGGTATATCATGGTACATCTAGGTACTCTATGGTGCTTGCCCGATGTGAGTCCCACCTGCAGGCTCTGGTCGCCTCTCGGGAATGGGCATCTCACGGGCCTAGCCAGGTGAGCCGACATAATGGCCTCCAACACACTTGACAAACAAACAATCCTCTCTTCAGAACATCTCCCTCAAACATCTTTGAGTTCAGCACCTCCTTAGGTCCTTTGGTGGAATAGGTCAGGAGGACTCTTGTTACAGTGTGATTGCGGGTCCGGGGAAAAGTGGTTGAAGTTTGTGGTCCTGTAACCGTTCTTGTCATTGTCATCACCCGTTTGCTCTCCTACCCTCTTCTTAACGTTGCAATTTACGCTTCAGTTTTTGAAGGCGGCCACCAAAGACCATTGATGATGTTGTGAAAGAACCGTACATTTCCCAACATCCTAAGCCCATATTCATACTAATGAGTTGCTAATGTTCTCTGGATCCACCTGCTAGTCCCTTTCGAAAGCATCATACTCTGAGTCCTCTTCAGGCTGCTGAGAAACCCTTCGGCATTTCATCCCTCGATGTCTGAGTTCCGCTCATTCAATTCCTTCGGCCATGCCTGCCATGTTTCTGTACTCACAGGGCTGCACTCAGTCCTGCAGCTTTCGGTCTACACGGCAAGCGTTTTCAAAGCGAGAGGAGGCTCACCGATCGATGCAACAAGGTTTGCAAACAGTCCGCATATACAAAAGGTTTCGATGGGTTGTCGATTCTTTTTGAAGAGACCCGATGAGCTTTTGTGGAAAGCAAGCGGCCGTTTGGATCAAGTTAGCACGGCTTGGGGCACTTGACAAACAAACAGGAAGGTAGCTGTATTCCCAAGGGAAAATTCAAAACAACTGCATCTTAGCCTACTACTGATACTCGCACACTGGCCTTTGCTCACCATGTCTATAAGGTGCAGCTGAAGGAGGCTCAGCAAAAAGCCTGACAAGCCGTATTTGGCTACACTCAGACTTGGCGCTATAAGCTCAAAATTCCTGTTGCATCATCAACACTTTCCATTGGCGGATCCGCCCAATGGCAGTCCTAGTCAACAATATATGAAAATGGACGGAATGAAGCCCTGCCTCGCTTGCAATGTCTCCCAGGAAGGTTTTGCCTGCTTTGCAAACATGCAACAGTCCATAGGAAACTTCTGAATGGAACTTATTCTCTCAACGCCCTCTGAGTATCAGCTGCTGCATCTCTTTACTGGAAAAACGGAGAAAGCGCTCAATGCCACACTTGTAAAACTACATATTGCCCGAATGTCTCTGTTTTGTGATGTCTCACGGTGTGGTACTTCACTGTGCTTCAGGTGTACACCAGTCAATCGCACGAACACCCACCTCCTGCTCCTTTGGCAGGACAGCTTCCTCGCGATGGTCCACGATGTGAAAAAGCACGGTCCCGAGCACCGTCGCGGTCCAGTTGTTCAGGGATAAGAAGGGTGGGCAACCTGTTAAGCAAGGAAAACGGAAAACAGTGCGATCAAAAGAAGGAAGGAATGGATGGAAGGAAGGAATGGGAAGGAAAAAGAGAAAAATAAATGATTTGATTTCCTTCGTTTTCCTTGAATATGATGGAATGGGAGTGAAACCTTGGTTTCACTCTCGTTGCTCCTGTGAACTTGCCGCGCCAGCATCTACTGGCGTCACGATTCTCAAGTACCTGTGTGCCCAAAGCGCAGAGGAACTTTGACGAGTTTTGCATGCCTCAGAGTATCTGATAATCCATCTTTTCATGCACTATGAAAAACAAACATCTTTGGCGCGGCCCTATAGAAGCTGATATATCATATACGCATGATATATATATATATATACGCCGATTCTCTTACACTGCCAGTGACTGCTGCATTCGCTGAAATCGTCTCTAAACTATTCTAAACTTATCATCATTCTAGGCTGGGTTGTCGTGTTGAACCTACAGTAATCAGCAGTTTGCCACACCCTAGTCACTCTCAAAAGTCCCGCATGCTGCATTTGAACAAGCCCAGCAGCAAATACGAAATGACTTTCGCCCTCGCTCAAACCCAGTTTTGAGGTTTTTAAGCAAAATTCCTCACATTCCGTTTTGCTATTCACACTCGGCAAGGGGCTCATTTGCGACACCAAATCTGACTCATTTGCGACACCACCACCCCCCTGTATTCCTCTCATGTACGACACCAAATCTCTCTCATTCGCGACACAGACACATGAACACATATGATTGCAAGCATTAGGTTGGGTGGGACATTAGGTTGGGG
>CAXAMN010027250.1:603095-651181 GCA_963970005.1 Durusdinium trenchii
CAAGCAAGGGCCCAGAAGCACACAGATTATCTAAAAGAAAAGCTCTCCGCGTCACAACTGAGAAAAGCTCTCCGCGTCACATTCGAGACAAAAAAACGCGTCACAACCGAGACCCTTTCCTTCACACTCCGTCGTGTCCGTCTCTTCGACGACGTCATCTCTTTGGGTCACTTGCTGCCGGCAGTCGTCCGGGTGCCCTTTTTGGCTCCATGATGCCAGGCCACGACAGCGGTACCCTGTGTGCCAGGAGGACCGGGTCGGGCAACACCAAAAGCGCCGTCTGTGGGTGCCACTAGACATCTACTCGCTGAGCGTTAACGAAGACCCGGCCCGTTTCAGCTAGTATATATAAGAATATGACAAAGGCAAAGAGAACAATTGACATGCAGTTACATCAAATTCTATCAAATTCTTACATAATCGTCTGAATTTGGTTAAGTAGATGTATGATGATGTATGACTTGAAAGGTGACTTCCAAGTCATTCCAAGTCCAAAGGGGCGGCCTTGTAGTCAAAGCCAACCACGACGCCAATCCAGTTGGGGTCCTTGGACACAAAGCCCTGGCTGCCGACAACTCTGTATCAATCTATAATAGCCAGGGATGGAATGAAGAGTGAACTGCGCAAATTCATGCAATTTCGACACTAAAACCGTTGCAAAATTCTCTTGGCCGGAGTAAAACTCTGAGGCGTTGACATCGTGATACCTCACAAGGTCAACTCGGCAACTTGAGGGGCTTTGCAAAATGAAAGGGACGGTTCGTCACTATTGGAGACCACGGTGAGAGACCACCGTAGTAGAGGGACAAGCCGGTGAGAGACCAGACATGGAACCTAACCCGGATAGCCCTTCATGACCCTATTGGACTAGTCTAGTGCTCTTTTCTTTCCCAAATGCGTAGCGAAGCGGTTCTCGTTCAACTTTTGGGGTTTGGGGGTAGAGTCTTCTTCGCGACGCGTGGTCGTAGCGTTTGCAATCGGCCCCCAACCGATCACAACAGAGCATTCCACCAGTGTCCCACAATCACAAGAGTGTCCCGCAAGAGTGAGTCCCACACATTGAGTGTCCCACAAGAGTGTCGCATGAGCGTGTCCCACAAGACTGTCTCCTACAAGAGTGTCCTACAAGAGTGCCGCCTAAAAGAGTGTCCGACAAGAGTAGAGTGTCAAACAATGTTGGGCCGTTTGTTTTCGACTGCGTGTGTGCATTCAGGGTATTGGCCCGTGGCCCTCCCTCCTAGGCGCCTACTCAATTATAAGGGAAAAGTTTGCTCCTAGCATCTCCTAGCTACTTAAGCTTCTACAAGTAGTAACTGGACGCAGGATAGCTCACGCTTGTTATGATTTGGTTCCTTTGGTTCCTAGATTTTTGGGGGGTCCATGAGCTCATCCAATCTTGAGTGAATCGCTCACCAAGTTGCTGCACGGTACATCCGCGCTGGATAGGCAGTCCCTCCACATCAGGTGGAGGATTGGCCAGGTTCTCCTGGTCACATTTCCATGCGTTTCGGACATCGATCGATCTGGAAACTGACGTTGCCACGTGGCATGTTGGACAAGCCTGAGCCTGAACCCCAATGGAAAACCCTTAAGCAAGAGTCTTCAGGTTGAATGAACAAATCTTGTGACATACCTATTAGGATGTACCGTACTAGGAAGCCGCCGGTAATTAAGTCAGAACAAAAGAAGACAGGACCGAACATGACCGATCCAAATCGCTACGCACCAGAATCATGCCTCAGTCACAGGGCTATCTTGGCATTGTTGCCCCTGCGGTGGCGTGATTTGGTCACAAATGGACCAATGCCACGAGTCGGCTGAGTCCGAGTCCTGAAAGACGCTCAGCCCTGTCGTCTCGCCGGGCTGCGTCTTCGGGTACGACCCCTGCGACGTTCGGCCACTCGCTGCGTGTTGCATTCTAATTTAACTTAATTCTAATTTGTTACTACTAGCGTGGCACTTGTTACTACTAGCGTGGCAACGACAGACAACGGGATTTGCTCGGCTGATTTGACCGAACTTCGGAACTGGCAACCACGCAGGTCGATGTTTTTCGGACACCGCGACCAATGAGTGTCTGATACAGCAACATGCGAATGAAGCTGTGCTATTAAGGGAGCAAGCCATGTATGTCTACAAGCGAGACTGCAAGCCGTCGCATCCCTGCACAGAGTCCAGCGATTCTCTCCAAAACATCTTGAGGGTCTCTCGATCAGTGTGAATCAGTTAGGCAAACCCGACCTCCTGATCCGGCGTCTCTGGTTCCCAGGCTTGTTGCCTGCAGCTGCAACAAACAACGCCAGCAACCCGTATCCAATCAAACAAGGTCACACCTAAACTTCACAGACAATCCTTCCACACTCTTAAAGCGAGGAAAAGAAGCGGAAGCCTGTGACCGCTGTGACTGTAGCGGCTGGCCGAACTGAAGCTCACGAATGGGAGCCTCGGCCAACCCGACATGTCAGGGTCATTCACAGATAGTTCCAGCTACCCTACTGCATTTTTGCTCAATGAATGTCACATGCAACTCAGATCCTGGGCGCTACAGGTGGGAAAAATTGTGAAAACCTACATGACCTTGTTTGCTCACAAAACTCAGAGGAACACCCAAACTTTGCTGCTTCCATTCTCATTCAAGGTGCGTGATCAAGGAAGGCCCTCCGGCGAGCTCATAAACCTGTTGATCCAGGCAGTCTGACTTGCGCTTCTCTATTGTGTGCAGTCTTGTGTAATCTTGGTATCACAATGTGGCTACAGTAAACATCCTTTCATCTGTACACAAAAATACTCTTGGCTTGGATGGACTAAGAATGAATAAATAAATAAATATATACAGTATATATATTGTTATGTTATATACAGTAAACTCGTTCTATGTCGTTCTCCTGGATTTCGCAGGGCGCTGTCCTAGGTTGTCTTTAGAGAGTGCGTTTCAAAGACCTTGTAACTTGACTCTAGTGGAAGAAAAGGACTGTTTGGCCAACACCTCGCATCCATCATGCTGACGTCGTGGGTCGTACACCTGCACGAGATTGAGGTGTGCAGCACAAACCCTTGTTCCGAGTGGAGTGTCTCAAGCTTGTTCATAGCCAATCTGTTTGCAACTTTGCTGACAAGTGCTACTTCGTGTCTCAGCATAAACTCTTCAGGCATCATCTGCCTGAATTCCAAAGCACTTCACAAAACCGTGATGTTCTGAAAACCAGCAAAGTAGCATTGCAATTTTGATCAACCAAGTCAGCTTAGTATGCCATGCCGCATGCCATGCCGCATGCCATGCCTGTTTCAGGTAGAAGTTCAAGGAGTACAAGTAGTCTTGGACTTGGTCTAGACCTCAGGTCTACCCCCAAGGTCCCCATTTTCCTTCGTGCGTTGTACAAGGAAATCCAGCGAGGCTTTAAACCAACGAGGCGTGCAACGAACACACAACACATGTACCGTCTGTACGTGGTATCAGAGTCAAACAAAATCCGTGACGATTGAAAGAGAGGACAAGAAGCTTGCTCCACCCTAGTAGCGATGGCCTCCAACCCACTAGCGATGGCCTCCAACCTACTAGCGATGAATGAGATCCCATGAGCCCGGTTTTCCTCTGTTCCGTGGCCCTTTTGAAGGTGGGTACAGTAACTCCAAAGCTGCACAGGAGACGCACAGGACGTGCCAACGACGCCGGTGAGTGGCGAAATCCTTCGAACAAACTCTTAGATATTCTACGTTTGACTTCTACAGCTCTCTATCAAAAAAAACATGTTGTAATTCCTGGTTTGTAGGCCCTTGTTAAAGCACTGTGAAACCTTCAGCATGCAAAGCGCAGCTGAGCTGCTGAATGGATTGTTGTCTAGACGAACCTCAGCACGGTGGCATGGCGGCGTGTGGTGACGAAGCCATTCATCCAGCGTCTGTACGAAGTCATATGCGATTCTACTCAAAAACAAATGGCTAGCACCAAGTCGTTCTTTCTACGCACGATGGCTCAGAACATGATGGCTCATGACTGAACATACGATGTTCACTGAAGTTCTCCAAGCGCAGGAGAGCTGCATAGGCAGGCCTGGCAGCCTTTGACCAAAGATCCGAATTTCTCCATCGGTGGGCGATTGCGACCAGCAGCTCGCTGGCCCCTTGCCTGCAGTGGCTAGATCACTATATAGACCAATGCGCAGCATCTTTCCACTTCGGAATCTACAGTATGTTGGATTGCTTGTGGCAGATTTCCACGCTGGTTTGCCATATGGATTCTTTTGGTGTTAAGTGTTATGTACTGTAATGCATTCGTCTGGAGATGGTTTGCAGAACACTGTGGCAAAAGCGAAAGCAAGTGTGTGATCAAGTACCCCGGTTGCCTTGCAATCTGACTGTGCTGACATCTGCTTGCATGGCTGTAGGTCAAAACCTCACCCTACAAATCATGGTAGGTTGACATCACTCAAAAAAAATGACTCTGTTCATTTTTGGTCTACCAAGGTGACGAATGCTTCTTGACATCATCATACTCTTCCCTGGTTGAGGTGACTGGGACCTTCCCCAGCTAAGGTGGCCGCCACGGACAGACAAGACACTCGTGCACAGAACAGTCGGACAAATGCAGTTCCTTTGGAGGTGGCCGACAGTCCTTAGGCGCATTGAGCATTCGAACAGGGAATGCAAGGAGAACGGAAATTGATTGAAAAGGGATGAAAAGGGATTGAGTGTGCTTCACCATGTATGGACCATTTCGGTCGACCGACCATGTGTGATCGACGACTTCTCGTTGGTCACTCCATCTCATGTCCGTCAAAGCTGACAAGGTGACACTTGCGCGCGTGAATGCACACGCGTGAACGCTTCAATGTCGATGCAGCTTGGCTTTCATAGCTTGCCTAATGCCTTCCTTTGACTACGTTCGATGTAAATGCTGTATGTGGTTAGCGGGTAGCATATAAGTCGCTACAAACAAAGGAAGACCCAGTCCACTGACTCTGACTACATGAAGTGGTTGGAATAAGCTCGGGAAATCCAAAACGTGATCCACCTCCCAAATTCAGCAACGGCTCCATCCCATAGAGCTTCGCAAGTTTGCAAGCTCCACGGTTGCTGATGCCTCAGCAAATATCTTGTTTAGATGGCGTCAACAGGACTTGATAAAGCTGTGCCTGGGTTTTTGTAGAGCTTCAAGACATCCATCCTCAGTCCTTGGCACATAAAGCTGTCCCCCCCTCCGTCAAAGCACGGGATGCTCCACGCACACAGCTCAAGTGATGAATGAATGCAACTCAGGCTCGGAGCTGCAGAAAGCACTCGACAAGTTCCTGCAGCAAATGAGACAGGGACTGCATGCAAGAAAGATAACAGAGCTGCTTAGAACTGCTTGCAGCAGCAAGGAGTTGTTCAAAAACCAAATGTCTTGCAAAGAAAAAGTGGGAAGTGAACGCTCCATCAAGCTCTAAACCTGTTTTGACCCCTCCAAAAAGGAAAGAGATCTCAATGTCCGCTGGATACGTCCAAGTGCGAATTGTTCATCAAGCAGCCTCCACTCCAGCATCACTGAGACGATTTTCTTGCAAATTTACTCCTTGGCTTCCAGACCGATGTCTCGAATGTGTAACCGTGCTCGTCTTCGAACCACCACAGTCATACCGATGACAGTCACGCAGTCGCTCGACCGCCGCTCAGCCAGATATTGGGGATGTCTGGCTTAGACTTCCAACCACAACGCCATGCGGGAGTCGAGTGGTTATTTTTCTTTTTGTGCCGCGGGAAGAACAAACAAAGCTGAAGTTGTAGGGAGCTGCGGCGAAGGTGTACTGTCTCGCTGTTGCGAATTCCAGGATTGTACATCACATTGCAAGTCCTTAGTTCACAGGTGCCCGCAGGCAACTACATGCAAATACTAGTACCAGGACGCATGGTTCGCCTTCCCCACATTAGGCTCTACGGCTTCAGGGTGTAGGTTGTGTACTGTCATTTGACTGGAACTGCTGAGAACTTGACAAATATGTAGTGAAAGTGTCCGTCATCCGATCGCGAAAACCGATTCCAAGGCCTCAAGCGCCCACAGTCCCAGACATGGCATTGTAAGTATACAGGGAATTGAGTGCCCGATTCCAAATTTGTGGGCAATCCTCAGAGTCTCTGGGGGCGAAATACTATATGGTAATTAAACGGGAATTACATGGAATTACAGTAGCTAGAAGCCAAGTAGGTTTTCGGCCATCGCTACTAGTAACAAGAATCTACTGCTAAATTACATTCAACATTATCCTGGCAAGAGACCCCAAAGGACGAGTCCGAGGTAGAGCACCCACGATCGCGAGACCGCACGTGTCAAAGCACACGCGCTTATGAAAGCACCGCGAGGCGAACACGCATACGAGAGCACCCAAGTACTGCGCAATGCGATCCCTTGCATACGCAACCACACCAGATCACGCACAAACATGAACTGCCGGGAATGAGAGCACATAGGTAACACTTGCACATGCAAAACATATTATGATTTTTTCAAACGAAAAAAACATGCAAGTTGAAATTGCAAAAAACGAGTCGATCATAATCGATCTCTATTTCTAGAGGCCTAGAAACAATACTGAGGTATAGAGGTCGGGAAAGCGATCGTAACTAGAGATTAAGGGAGAGAGCTAGATTCAAGTTCTATGCCTAGATCCAGACAGTTAGTTGTAGAGGTCTCTTGGTCTAGAAGAAATCAAGAGAACAATCTAAAGGTCTGTAAAAATCAAAAGAATTAAGAGACCTAGGCCGAGAGAGGTCTTAAAAAATCTAGATCTAGACCGCGAGGTCTAGAGGTCTAGCGATCTGGAGGTCGAGAGCGTCGAGGTTGACAAAGTGCTCCGTCTGCCCAAAAAATGTTTTTCCAGGTTCACAAAATGCTGTGCCTGCCATGAAATCTGCACTTCAAGATTCACATGGCGCAGCCCTTTTGCCGGAAGAGCGCTTCCAAAGACAACATCAAGATACGAAAACGCAACGTTCGCGCGAGACTTCCCCCGATTTCTGAAAACGACCCACTGTCCAATAGCCACGATTCACTGCACCTGTCACGAAGTCAGAGCGCGTCGAAGATAACTACCATGTCCAAAGTGCTGCGCCTGCCACGAAATCTACACATCGAAGTAAAACCGCTCCGACCCCCTGCGCCTGTCACGAAAAGTCGAGTTTGGATCACACGAGCTGCCACCAAAAGTGACCACAATGCCCGAAAATGCGCACGGCGCCACAACGAGAGCGCAGTCGCGACAAGCACCCGCCGCGCCCCACCAGATTTTGCGAGCCTGAAACGCACTCCGAAGATTTCCAGAGGCGTGAATGTACTGTAAATAGCAACGAATTAGCCAGACGCCCCGGTGCAACACCTCGATTAAACACCGGCCCTTAACCACTACCGTAAGAATACCGTAAGAACCCCTAGTGTGACCACACTGTTTGGTGAAAAAAATCTGAACATGAGAGCAAAATGCCGGGGAACTCTTGCTTGAAAATATCCACTATGCCAGCATCTCCAATGCCTGACAGGCTTGGATAATCCAAACAACTCTTTTCTGCATGGTGGCGCAAAGTGACTGACTTATCTGACACCTGCAATCTAGGACAACATGGCACATGAATGCACATGATCCAAAAGGACCACCCGACCGTCGGGACCGAGTCGGCGCCCGGTGTCCGCGCCCCAGCTGGAAAGCTCCACAATGGCTGCATTGTGGGCAGTGCTATGCCAGTCCTCCTGGGTCGAAAAACCAGTGAGTTCGCCATGGTCGCATCAGTGATTTCGAATTATAGGACCGGATAACCCCACATGTTAACAACTTCACTGGACACAGGAGCGGACAATTGGTGGTTGGTGGGTGGCAATTGGTTGGTGGCAATTTCCTGGTGGCAATGGGTTGGTGGCAATTGGTTGGTGGCAGTTTGTTGGTGGCAATTGGTGGGTGGCAATTGGTTGATGACAACTAGTTGACGACAATTGGTGGGTGGCAATTGGTTGATGATAACTGGTTGACGACAATTAGTTCGTGACAATTGGTTGGTAGCAATTGGTGACAGTTGGTTGGTGACAATTAGTTGGTAGCAATTAGCAATTGGTGGGTGGCAATTGATTGTGGGTGGCAATTGATTGTGGGTGGCAATTCGTTGATGACAGTTGGTTGGTGACAATCAGTTGGTGGCAATTGGTTGGTGACAATTGGTTGGTGGCAGTTGGTTGGTGACAACTGGTTGGTAGGTCTCTGCCCTTCTGAACTGGTTATTTTTGAGCCTTCCCAGCTGGAGACCCCAATAGCAAGATACAAACCGGGACAAAAAGAAAAATCTGGAAACAGCTGCTGTTTTCAACACATCGACCATCTCTTCCTTGGACACCATCATCACATAACCGGGACACCTTCACAAAATCACCATCGAAACATGACCGGACACCGTCACAACATGATTGGGACACCATCACAACATAACCGGGACACCATCACAAGGTGACCGGACACCAGCATGACATGACGGGGACACCATCACAACATGACCGGGACACCATCAAAACATGATCGGGACACCATCACAACATGGCCGCGCCACCATCACATGATCGGGACACCATCAAAACATGACCGGGACACCGTCACAACACGACCGGGACACCATCAAAACATGACCGGGACACCATCACAACATGACCGGGAGGGACACCATCACATGACCGGGACACCATCAAAACATGACCGGGACACCATCACAACATGACCGGGACACCATCAAAACATGACCGGGACACCACCAAAACACGACCGGGACACCGTCACAACATGAGCGAGACACGATCACAACATGACTGGGACACCGTCACAACATGACTGGGACACAATCACAACATGACCGGGACACCATCACAAGGTGACCGGGACACCAACATGACATGACGGGAAAACCATCACAAGATGACCAGGACACCATCACAACATGACCGGGACACCGTCACATGACCCGGACACCATCAAAACATAACCGGCGCACCGCCAAAACATGACCAGGACACCATCACAACATGACCGGGACACCATCAAAAACATGACCGGGACACCGTCACAACACGACCGGGACACCATCAAAACATGACCGGGACACCATCAAAACATGACCGGGACCATCAAAACATGACCGGGACACCATCAAAACAGGACGGGACACCATCACAACATGACTGGGACACAATCAAAACATGATCGGGACACCATCACAACATGACCGCGCCACCATCACATGATCGGGACACCATCAAAACATGACCGGGACACCGTCACAACACGACCGGGACACCATCAAAACATGACCGGGACACAATCAAAACATGATCGGGACACCATCACAACATGACCGCGCCACCATCACATGATCGGGACACCATCAAAACATGACCGAGACACCGTCACAACACGACCGGGACACCATCAAAACATGCCCGGGACACCATCACAACATGACCGGGACACCATCACAACATGACCGGGACACCGTCACAACATGACCGGGACACCATCACAACATGACCGGGACACCATCAAAACATGACCGGGACACCATCAAAACAGGACCGGGACACCATCACAACATGACTGGGTCACAATCAAAACATGATCGGGACACCATCAAAACATGACCGGGACACCAGCATCACATGACCCGGAGGCCATCAAAACATGACCGGGACACCATCCGCCCACCAGCTCTGACGGTGACCCGACGGCGCCCGTCCGCCTATTAGTTTTGCAAGACCCCATAGCATGGCTATTGGGGAAAAAATGGTCCTCAACCAATTGTCTTCAATCAACTGTCACGGCAACCAATTGCCACCCACCAGTTGTCGTTGTTGTTGTTGTTGTTGCTGCTGTTGTTGTTGTTGGCCCATCTTGGGCCCATGTTGGCCCTATGTTGTGCCCTCTGCGGCCTATGTTGGGCCCCTCTTCGGCCTATGTTGGGCCATCTTGGGCCTATGTTAGGCCGTCTTGGGGCGGGTACATTTTGCGCCATTTGCGTTGACACGGGCCCATGACTCCAAAAATTCCGATTATGCACGCGGGGCCAGCGCGCATTACCGACACCACCCGTGTAAAACACACCGTTTTTGCATTTCGCCACTGTCCAAATGTAGACCTTCCACGCCCACAAAGCCCTGTAAAACACAGTGTTTTTGAACACCTCGCGCGCAGATCACAGCGGAACAGCGGCGGAGACCCAGCAGCACAGCACCGGCCAGCACCGGGGCGTACATCCGACCCCCTGCAGAAGACAAGTGGCAAGCAAATCGTTGGTAGCAATTGGTTGGTGGCAATTGGTTGGTGACAATTGGTTGGTGACAAATGGTTGGTGACATTTGGTTGATGACAATTGGTTGGTGAGTGACAAGTGGTGGAGGAGCGGGGCGAGGAGGAGGAGCGAGGCAGGAGCGGATACCAGACTAAAAACAACAACCCCACACGTCAATGTGGGGCAAATACGTTTTTCGAAATAGCTCCCGGGTCTCGGAAACGTGCTTTGGAGCGGTCGCCTGCGCGTTCGCACACTACAGCGTGAAAGCCATACAGCTGCGGTCCGAAACGAAGCCCGGGTGATTTGTTTGTATCTCCATGGCAATGCACTGGCGGAGCGAAAATGTTGCGAAATGACCCGACCGAAGACTGTTGTACGCGCTGAAAGATGAGTGCCTGTGCCTGATATCAAACTTGCACTTGATATCCCCGCGCAGGTTCCACGAGGGCATGTGCAACGTTTCACCAAAGCCCTTGCAAAAAGAAAGGATAAAGCACAGAACAAATGCTACTCATGAGTTCTTACACCAACTTACACCCCATGTCGGACTAGACGAGTGACTTCCAGCGATTTCGGACCTTCCTTTCAAAGAATCCTGAATTGATGGGCTTTCATTCGGGACCTCTTCAAACTCTGTCTTTCGGGCTCACCCCGTCCTCCCAGGCGCCGGAGTCCCAGGTCTCTGGAGCATAGACCCATGCCTGAAACCATCGCAGGTCGGTCTGGTCGGTCGGGTCGGTTGCCCTCCCCCCAGCCTGGTTGCCGTTGATCATTTGTCCAACATCGAAACCACAATCTTTCAACCTGAAGCAAGCAGTGAATAGGATGTTAGCCTCAGGATAGTTGGTTTACTTTCTTAGTCTTTCTTAATCTGTCTTACAATGGCTCAGTTGTTTGTGCAAATTGAGTTCAACGACTACTGTGTTTGCCTGAGCTTCTAGAGGAAGTTCAACGTAAGGGATAAAAGCCAGCACTCACAACACAACCTGGTCGAAGGTATGCCTGAGGTGTTTGTGTGTCAATGTGAGCCTCTCCACTCTGCCTGCAAAAGGTGCAATTAAAAGGAGAAAACACCTGGAAACCGAAACCAACACAAGAACTCAAATATGAATTATACGCATCACGAGTTTCAAGTATTTAGGGAAGCGATCAATTCAGGCAGGTTGTTGGGAATCCAGGGAGTCCACATTCACCAGTTCTGGTTTGTACTGCTGGTCTTATGTCAGAGTACAAATATGCGCGAAATGTATTAATTGGTCATTTCACATCTACAGTAGATTAGGGCATTCTCTTCTTTCAAGCTGCCAGGTGGCCATTTCTTGAAGCTTCCATCATTCCGCCGGTTTTCGGCATATGGTGACCAAGGACTCAACTTAGCCGGGCCGAAGGATGGCATATCCACATCAGAGGAGTGGTTCGCTGTGGGAAGTGAGCCGACCAGAGCAGAAACAAACCTCTTGGGCAGGGCAGATGGTTTGTGGAGAAATGTGTACCTGACCAACCCAGGCACTGCTTGATTGAAAAGTACTTGTCCAAAAATGAGTCCAAAAGAAAATGGGCCAGCTAGTTGATCTTCCATCGTGCGCTGCACCAAGGTCCAAGATATCAAGAATATTCAAGAATCAGACTGACCAACTGAATCTCCTGACAAATTTAGAGAACTGGACTGGTCTGTCGTTGCTCGGTTTTGCTGGCCTTGAACCCCGAAGCTCGCTTCGGCCGCCAAGGCCCGCACCCGCACCACTCGGTTGAAACGCTCAGCGAACTGCTTGGAAAGGACTTGAATTTCCTTGAAGACGCGCGGCTTTTGAGGATCTCACTCGCACCTTCAAACTTTAAGACTTTAAGACTGCGCAGCTGGTGTAAACACATGGTGTGTGCAAACACCAGCTGCAGGAATACAACCCGGGCGTTCAAGAGTCTGCTCTATCACAGTGACACATGGAGCTCCAACTATGTTGTGAAGGGCCTTCAATAAAATGCTTCCACTCCATAAATTAGGCTCATCGTCTTAAGAATAAGCATCTTGACCAGCAACTGAATTGCACGCTCTGAGATTCACGCATTGAAGGTTAATTCCTTTGGATTCTCTTCTGAAAAGGAAGTAACCACATTGTGGCATAACAAAATATATCAATATATATATATATATGTGTATATCTCAATAGTAATATATAAGTTATGAGATATTCCAGTAACTTGAAAACATTTAATTTACAGTATTGTTCTTCTATAATTTATGTCATATTCCAGTCTATCTTAGCCAACGCCAAGAAGCCAACGCTCCTCTCTTTTGAAGTGTAGCAGCCTGAGTCACCAAAGGTTGGTCAAATTTCTCACCCATGAGTCCTATGATTCACCGGTACTGTAGGACCTGTTTGGTCCATAGTACCTCGTGCAGTGTATAACTGAGCCATCTGTTTTGGGTGTCTGAGCACAGGATTCCGGTCGCAAGCATACAACCAATTTGACCACCACCGCCTCGTCCTTTTGAGGAATGCTACGGCCGCTACGGCCGCTACGGCCTCGTCTCTTCCAAGCAACGATCTCATCGACCAGCTCCTGCTCACCCGTGGCCCCACAAAAGGCAGTTGGCCACGACATGGCTTTCGGCTGCGCGAAGAATCTTCCGCTTTCGGCTCAGCGTGTCGAAATTCTGGAGTCGAAATTCCTCTGTGCAGGCCCCCTTCGAGGAACCCAAACCAAACAACCTACCATCTGTATCCTTGTCGAGATGAAGTCCAAAAACCAAGACATCTCACAAGCAGACAAGTCCAAACCACCGTGGATTGAAGTGTGAGATGGGAGTTCAAGCTTGCGGCACTGGTATTCTGCCCGCTTGGTCGGAAAGCAGCTGCAGGAAAAGGTGCCAGGCATCCACGCACTCTCAGTGGGTGCGGGTCTTGGGCGACTTGTACAGGGTTTCGAATGCATCGACAATGGGCTGAATCGTCCTATTGCGTCCCCATCTTCCAAGGTCTTTATTTCGAGAGGGGAACTCTCTCCGTCCCATCCCGTTAGAACTCCGTTTTCAATCCTCCGACTCGTGAGCATCGCTCGCGAGGCTTTGCGAGTCTGAGCCCTCGAGAGCCGTCGTGCACCAGGTGCCATTTCTGGCAGCCAAGACATTGGAAGGATCCAATGCCATTTTGAAGTTTCTCAAGGCTTGTGTGAGAACGAGAGATTGGGTCTCAGGCAGTAACGAAGCTCTGAGCTTGCCAACCTTGGAAGTCGTGAACCCCACAAAAGAGAGGAACACACATGTGTGTCTATATTATCCGTTTGACAGTGGAAAGAAAACGCAAAGCCCTAAAATCAAAACGATACAAGAGTAGTTCAATATCCTCCCAGGCACCCCGTGATGGTGGCTCAGGCAGCCACCTGCATTGAGAATGGCGCACCGAGCTGCATGCTCCAAGCTCTCAAAGGCCGCAAGAGCGCTTTGCGCTTCGAGCCCCGTAGTGCAAATGGCGAGGTACATGTACAGGACCCCGCCTGAAACATCACAAGTTATATAGTTCTTTTGATTTCTTTTGTCTGGCAAATAATCCAATCAAAACAGGAACACCGTGTTTCTCTTGACCTATGAATTCCGCTAGCGTGGTCTGAAGTTTGTGCTGAGGGTGAGAGTGTGTGTGTGTGTGTGTGCGTGCAGCCTTCCGTGTAACGGGTGTTTCTACAGAGAACATGAACCAAAACAAACTGGAGATCCGAACAATAATAAAAGTATAACAGTATGACATTAACCGTCATTAGTATTGCAAAAACAACCTAGCATTGCTTAAAATGTGATTGAGAACATTAGCCTTTTGGGACGAGCTTGAGGGCATGTTTTGTCCCATTATCGGTTGCGCTGAAAAGCTCTCATGTATGTAGATGTAGCCGCAACACAGCATGTTGTAGTAATACTGCAAAGCGCCTGCATGATGAAAAACAGTTGAATTTGGTGGCATGTTCACTTGAGATCTCTTAGGTTCTCCTAGTGGTGAATATCACACCATGAAACCACAGGTCGCAAAAGTTGCAGAAATACGGAAAATGTGCGGGAAACAACTTCACATAAGACGGCAACATATTGACTAAAACAGAGCAGATCAGGCTGCATTTATTGGCAACACTACGAGCTCAACTTCACTTTGTTCCTGTGCGTTTGTGCTACTTGCTGTTTGCTCCTGACTTCATTCCAGCATGACTAATCATGACTATTCAAGATATTTTTTTTGAAGAATAGTTGTCATGATCCAAGGCTTTCTCAAACCATAGGCCTGAAAGAATAGAAAACTCTGTTGGAAATCAAGGCACCTTCATCGTAGAGCTGAGTCATGCGACAAGACATGAAAGGCTTGCCAGGCAAGCGCAGCTGGCGGTGTTCCCTTTGCACCGCCATTTTCACTGCTGGCCAGACTTCATGGATTGTAGACCAGGGCACCATGGTCTCCAGAGACTCCGAGAGGATGCGATAGTCCAAACCGAAGTCTCGCAAGTAAGCAATTGCAAAGGTGAGGGTGTATCCAGCCGATCCGGCTGAAGCGCCACCCCACAGGCCTCCGGCCATACTCACCTGAGGCAAGAGGTGCCTGTGCGAAAAGGACTAATCTTGTTTCAGCCTTGCAGAAGCACCTCAAGCCTTGCGGCAAAACCCAATTGAACCAACTGGAGGCACTGTGAGTCCCTCTCGTGACCAAGGGACCAGCTTCGAGATCTCCTTCTTCTGCAGATTGACTTCAGCTCGATGGCCCTCAAAGACTAATGTAACTGCTGCAGCGTCTTCCAAAGAGATGCCTGTTTCAGCCAAGGAGTCAAGGTTTCACCTGGTTCACTGCTTTTTACACATATTTGTGTGACATGATCCAGGTGCTCATGTCACATCATGTTGTTTGACTGTGTACTCTGTTGAAAGTCCGGTGACGTTTACCATACCGTATGCAGGTTGTTTAGTGTTTCCTCTTGGAACGACTAAAAAAACAAGCCCAGCCCGACTGGGCCAGCTGGCACAGAAGCTGGGTGTGAGGAAAGAATCAAATGAGGAGTTCCTCCACCCCGCGCCTTTCCAGTGCAAGAAAGCATCTTTCAAGCTGTTGCGAAGGCTCTGCCATGCACTGATTTCCTCTGAGCCTTGCTTCAAGGCTTGTGCTAGCTGCAGCTGATTCTGGTCCATGAGCCTCACCAAAGGGCTTCTTGGCGACGGTGAACCGTCTATCGATACCTATCTCTCGATACTGTGAGGGCATATCCCAGTGACCAAAATGCATCCCAAAGCGACACCAAAAGCCTTGGGCGGTCCTGGGCCACATCTGTCTCTACGTGATTACCTTTGTCTACCGTACGCGCTTCTAAGCAGTGGTCTCGTTTTCAGATCCCGAACCAGCCTGCAAGAAGCCGGCCGCAACCCTGCGGGCATGCGTGCCACCTCCCTCATCCAGCTGGCACCACGGTCCCAGTCTGGGAAAACGACACTCTGGTACTCAACAACCTGCGAGAAGGATTGGAGCAGGAGCGGGAGGAGATGCGGGCAATTGATGGCCAAATCGAACCAACTAATGAGCGTCTGCGCAGCATCTCTCATGCAACTTCTGATAACTTCTGTGTGTGATGTGTGTGTGGCTATACGCTATAGTTCATCCACCAATTTGCCACGGATGACTCTCATACATTTGCGGATGCCCAATGCTGAGATAGTGCAATTTGTACGCAGATTTTGGTTAGACGAGATACAGGGCATATCGAATGTTTCCAGCATGAATAGAAGCCCGAGACTCCAGTTTGGCCAAAAGCATATGCGGGTTATCCAACAAAGTTCATGTTGTAAGGCTCCTGTCGCCGGCCTTCCGCGGCCCTTTGGCCAAAATCACGTTCTTTCTCCAGGAAGCATGGCACTTCCAGCTAGCCAGTATGATGCTTCGTGTGATTTCGTGCGTATGTCGTCACTGCCCTCCGGGCCGCTCGGGAAGGCGACAAGGCGACGACCCGTTTCGACGTCCCGGCACCTGAGGCAAAGGCCGCACCCTCACCACTGCAGAAGTGATCACTCCAAGGCACCCTTCACTGCCCAGTACCATGGCCGGGAGACCTGATTGGCAACCAAGAAATCAGTATATCATCAAGGTCCTGATGGTCCTTGGAGATAGTATGACAAATTCTTACTTGGAGGAGAAGCATGTAGAAATTTATTGAAACATGTAACATAATAATATGACGTTTAGTAAAAAACAAGTAAACATATATCAATTAAATCAAAAAAATAACAATAAATCACAATAATAACAATAGTAATAAATAGGTAAATAACTATGCCAATGCTGAAGGACCGATGTTGGTCGAAGCTCTTCCAATGGCTGTTTCTGCCTGAGCCTTTGGATCACCATGGCGCTGCCAAATGGCACCGCCTGGAGTGATGAGACGAACCTCCAGAACCTCGGTCGGGACCGAGCCGAGGCATGCCGAGGCACACAATGGGTGAGGTCGGTCTTTGGGAAAGGTTGTGTAGATCATTATCATGTAGATACCTCTTTATTTGATCATAGCCTATCTTCATCTATGCCCGGTCTCTAACCGAACTTGGAGGAACGCCTATATACTCAGGATCTCGCGTTGATTCCAAACATCCTAAGAGCCTAAGAGGTATTTCCTTTCTCAAGAACTATGAAAAACACCTTTGGCTTTGAAGGTTTGTTTCGTGTGCCGTCGAAGAGGCCATGTCTTCGATGTTGCCATACCGCGCTCTCTTCATGCCGCTGGCTCGTGTTGCTATCCAGCCACCCAAGGTCGAAAGCTCCATGGAGTCTGGCTCCATGCCTCGGTTTCCCGTGGCGAGACAGACCTATAGTGACGAGACGGACCTATAGTGACGAGACATGCCGCAACAGCATCTGCATACTAGTAGCTTCTGGTTACAAGTAGCGATGCACTTGTTACTAGTAGCGATGGCCTTGTTACTAGTATATAGCTTCTTGCTACTAGCTACCAATTGGCAAGTGATGAGATCTTGCAGCAACATCCGGCGGATGATCTCATGCCGTATACCGTCGACAGAGCGCACAAGAATAGAAAGGATAGACTGAGTCAACAGCTGAGCTACCCATGGTCACGCCGTGCTTCTTCAAGGATTTCCTTTCAGCGAAGCCAGAAAAGGAAGAAGCATGCAAGGACTTTTGGCTTTGAGTGCGAAAGTGTAAAAGCGCAAAAACATAAGAATCTGAGCTTGTAAACCAAGTGTCTTTAGGTCCATGCCTGTAATTCCTGCTTCTATCATGGCAACTCCATCTTCTGCGTTTACCCAAAGAACTTTGGAAAGGCCACGCATGTCCAGCGATACCATTGGTCTTGAGTCAACTTCTGTAGATGGACATTTGGTCGCAGAAGTGACGTTTGTTCGCCCACCCACAGGAATGATGCCAAAGCCAACACCATGGTTGTAGGACATCGCTGCATTCAACAAGGCCTGCACTTCTTCCTCGGTCTCAGGACGTACTACTGCATCTGGAAAGCGTTCCAACAGCCTTGTACGCAGCCGCCAAATGTCTGCTAAGCCATGGCCTGTACCTGCACGAAGCCGCGCGTCCGCATCCATCCGCACGCGTCCCTCCTGCGGAAGCACAGCGGCCAGGATCTCTTCCAAGCCCTCCGCCGGCTTTGGCAAATCCGGCATGGGGCGCTCAGGCATCAAATCTCGCACAGTCAATGGCACTGAAAGCTTTCTTTGGAAGAGCTCCCAGAGTCGGTACATGGGCTGTTGGCCTAAAGCCTTATACCTCTGCGAGGTGATCTGTGCCGCTGGCCGACCATCCACGTATTGTGCAATGAACTTGGTGTCCTGGAGAACAAGATCTCTTAACTAGCTACAGAAGAGTCAGTAGTGAAGAATGCTTTGCAAACTCTGAAAGACGGAGGACGACGTACGACAAACTGTGACTTTTCCGCACTTCAGCAACTGCTGAAAGCAAATAGCACCCAGTACCAGTATCTCTGACACCGTGAATCCTCACTCCGAACCGCCGGATTGGCGCCCCTGTCTCTCCTTGAAGCCCCAGCGATCCAGTGATTCTTCGTCCTTCAGTTCTGCTTGTGAGGTCGGCCAAAGCAAGGTCACAGAGCTCGGTGACGCGCGTGGCTTTCCTTTCCTCACTGCGATCGCTTCAGTAGACTTGGATGTCTCACGGGTTTCTGACTCTGACGTCAAAGGCACCTAAACCTCCAACTGTTAACACTGCCCCGCAAAGCCAAAGGGAAAAAAGGCACTGCAATCGAATTCAGCACAAAGAAAGCGCCCAAGTGTCGTGACACCGCCGAAGGCACCAAAGGACCTGGCCACAATGCAAGCAGCTCCCTGTGCCAAGGGTGGTGGCACTGAACTGGTTGCAAGTAGCTCCTGAAGCGTTCGTCGGAGAAGCGGTACCCGGGAATCCCGAGGTCTGCCTTGGCCTTTTGGTTCACCATCTATCTATGTATATATTTCACGGATGTTTTTTACACACGCAGCTTCGGTCTGCCAATCAGGTTTGATGGAAGCGAGTTCGAGGCTGCAGGACCTGGACTCGGACAGGTCTGTGAAGATCCCATTTATATATTTGTCAAAGGCAGGACTGGAAGAGGCTGCCGTGTGACATGTTCCACCATGACCTGTTGAGTCGCTTAGAAGTGGTTTGGTCTCCTGCACCAGGTGTTCCTCCGTGACCTCAACGATGCCATTCTTCCGCAGAGCATCAATGCAGTTCTGTGCTGCTTGTTCAGCGGCAGTCAAGTGGGCACAAAGGGCAGTGGCCAACTCGTCCAAACTTTGCTGCTTCTCTTGGGGACCTCCCGGTCGGCAGTCACAAAATGTGCGGGGCCTAACAGTTGTCAACGTGCGGGTGCCCCTTCTGATTCATATCCGATTCTCAGCATTCAGAGGCAGATGCAAGAGGGCACTGGAATTGGAGAAATTCGGGAAGGAACAATCATCAGCTGAAGGCAGCTTAAAGCTTAAGAATGGCTGAGTTTTTCCTCTTTCCTGCCACGTTCCTTCAAGACTGTCCACGTTCCTTCAAGACTGAGCTGGTTGTGTCTCTGAATGGCCTGAATCATCTGGCCCTTCCACCAGCCACTTGGCCCAAGGCCGTGGCAAGCGCCGTCGCAAAGGCGTTAACGTGGCCGCTTGAAGCAGCAGGGGCCATCGTTCACACTCGCGCAGAACAGCTTGACAGGAGGAGCTCCTGGATGAAACCAATCAGCTGGCCAGGTGTGCCCTTATTATAGTGGCCCCCAAATAGATAAACACGGTTTCCGACACCATTTTTTGTGGAGGTGTACTTGTCATTCTATCTATCATGCCCAAACTCATAATTTGGCAGTGCAAATCACGTGCGTTTGAACGTGCGTTTTCACGTCTCGGTGAAGGAACGAGCGGACTCCGAGCGGACTCCGAGCGGACCAAATGGTGTTCCTTCCTTCGGTGTGGAGGCGGTGTCCCACTCCCGCTCCTGATCTCAATCTCCTCTGACATGGACTTGACGACCTTTCAACACGACGCGACACGAGTGTGTCGGCTCCATTAGAGATAGTTCATTGTCATTATTCTTGTTTCTCCATGTGTCTCCCTTAGTTCGAGCGAAGCTGTTGCCCAACGCTAGACTATCTTCGACATGCTTTGCTTCTTCGGCTCGGCGCGTTGACCGGCCACAGCCCATCGTCCAACCTTGTCCATATCTTGCTGCAAGAACTCGCTCAAGGCTCGGCAGTGGAGGGTGCTAAGCCTGGTATCCGCAACCAACTCTTTCTGTACGGCCTTGGTCGGACCCAACAGTGTCTCTGTGGGTGTCAGGTGAAAGAGACGAAGACGAGGCGTTGACATAATCGTGCAAGGGCCCAGCTTTCTGCTTGCTGAGATGCAGAAACCACAAGGTCGAGGTCGCTCGAAGCTGCCAGGGTTTGGACAGCTCCAAACCTATCAAAAGCATTGCAGCAAGAAGTTCCTTTAATTTGTCTTGGGGCCAAACGTTTTGTTGTCATGCCCAAAGGTTGTTCCAGCTATAGTGTCCACCAGCAGCTGTTTTCGTCTTCCGCCGTTCTACCCGACGACTCACCCGGTCTTTCCATCGGCCTCATGAAGGCCTCGCCCACGGGCGGCAGCTCATCCTTCAGGCCTCGGACGACCCAGAAGAGCAGGTCCAAGGTACGGAGAGGATCTCGCGGAAGGCCACACATCTCTTTGTACAAACTCTCCTGAGGAGAACAAAGCGGAATGGATGGATATGGATGGATATGGATATGGATGGATGAACGAGGCTGGAATATAGGACCGCTAGGAAAAGAGATGCTGGAAAATGGTTGGAGCCTTGGAGATTTGGGGAGCGGTATGATTTATCATCGCGCTGAAAGGTGCAAGAAATGTATCAAGGCAAGTGAAGCACATGTCATGGGCAATGCTCCAGGAGGAAAGGGCCAAAGTTTAAACTTCAATTGCTGACATGTCCTTTGGTGCAATGAAACTCCAAAAAAGGCCACTGAGGAGTCTTGGTGGGTGTGTCTGTTTTACGATCTGATTGGAAAACCATGTCCCAAAAGAATCAAGCCATCTGGATCAGCATTCTGTCATAAGTCATAAGGATGAAAAAGACGTTCCAAGTCACCACCCAGTGTTGCACAGCCAGGCATCATCCTCGGGGAGCAACTCGTAAGACATGGCCAAAGGCACCAGTGCCACGGTTCGTTGTGAGATATCCCGCAACGCTTTCAAGAGCCCTGTCCGCAAGCGGAGCTGCCGGCGGCCGCGGGAACGCAGGCCTTCCAGGAAGACCTGCACCGATGAAGCTCCTACGGTCGCTTCCAACCTAGAAGCAATGGCCTCCAACCTAAGAGCGATAGTGATGACACGTCCATTCCGATGATGTGAATCTGTTCTTGGTATGCACTAGTACATATGCTGCTGTGCTCTGTTTTGAGGACCTTCACCAAAACAGGCACGCTCCCATTTCGTGCTTCGTTGACACGTCCCGACCGAAACGCGCCTCCAGGGGGCGCCCGCTCTGGAACACTCGACCCACCTTGGCGCGCAAGGCGGGGTCCGGCTGCACGGCACCACCTCCACGACGCACGAAGAAAGCACCTCTGAGACTCGAGGGCGGACCCGTCGGAGTTCCAACGGAACGAAACAGGACGGTCTTTAGAATGCGCTGTTTGGCATGTGCAGCCATTATCAATCTTCTATACAGTCAAAAAAAGAACCCCAAAGAAACTTAACCCTTGGAGCTGAGTAGCCCAAACCACTCAAAGCCCATCCTAAGACCGGCAAATTCGAGAACTCTGCGTCTGCGGCCACGTGAGGCAAATGCAGTGGCCTCATCTGATTGGGGTTGAATTGCAAATCGGACGAAATATGACAAAACATGGTGCTTTAGGGAGACTCAACGGCTGTTAGGTGTATATTATATGTTTTTGTACATAATACATACATATATATATATATATATTGTTGTTGATATACGTTGTGCGTGTTTTTATTGTGTTTTAGCTAGATGTGTTTGTTGGTTTTAAGAATCCAAGTCCTTCGTTGCCAACTTTTGTTTGTGAATGTTTCTTGCTGATCAGCAAGTTGCATCGAACCAAATGATACTTTCGAGCGAGTGGCCTGTGCGTTTCTCAGTGATAAACAAGGTTGATAGAACACAGTTGGTTGATGTTGGTTGCTTCCTTGCAGAGTTCCTAAAGATTCGTTCAGTCCATCTAAAACACTGCTCAGGTACAGCAAAGGCTGGAGCTGAGAGCACATCAAACCAATGATGACAAAGTCCAAGACAGACCGATGTTGAGGACACAATACCAATGGCGCATCAAGGCTGGTAATTGAGGACAAAGATGTTCCGTCCACCGTCACAGTAAGGCTGATCCAACTGAGACCCAGCCGAACTACAAAGGCTGCGATGGAGTAGAAAATTGAGGCTTCAGGATGGACAAAGGCCAACAAGGCATCAGTCATGGCTGTCTCTTTGGAGCAAATACGTATCTCAGAGAACTCCTTGGCATAACCACGTTCCGGTCCTTGCAACGGGTTCAAAGCAAAGGCATAGGCCGCCCGACCGCAAATCAGGACATACTCAAAGAGATCCCATTCTTCAGCCAAACGGAGGCACGATTTGAATCGCCAGGGTGTTGACGGACTGGAAAAGGGATGGTAGTCCATTGGCAGGCTGCGGCATGAGACAAGAACCCGGACCACGGTTGAAAACTCCTTGCTCAACTTTTGGCCGAACATGGAGAAGATCCGTTCCAAACAAATGCGTACAGCATCAAGAAAATGGATTGGAAAAACGTTGAGAATGCTGTTGGCATAGTAGAACACGGTGGCATTGCTACTGGCTCTCAGTAGCTTCGACATGAAGCCCAGCTCAAACCTGATTGCGATCTAACGATCTCTGAAACGTTGATGTTGTTTGATGTTGTTTGGTTTCCTGAATTGTCTGGAACTCAATTCTAAATTGTCCTTTTCGTTAACGCTAAGGAGCAGTGGCAAAATGCCCTTCAATGCAAATATTTGGAAAAGAAGGCGAAGAGCAAACCTGAATGATGGCATTTGGTCCGCTTCGGTGGCATCTAGACAGGCGTGCAGAATTGGTCCTCTTTCCTGAGAGTCAAACACGACGCAAAGCGCGCATTTGCCATTTGCCACGTAAAGAGTTTCCCTTTTGCGTTTGGGGCGTTTATTTGCCACACAAGCAGTTTCAAACAAGACCCAGGCTCCGCATTGGAGGCTCCACACAAGGCCCTGACAGTGAGATCGGCCACCATATCCACCGGAACCACTGGACATGGATGGTCAAAACCATCACGGAACACTCGCACTCCACGTCTGGCCAGAAGGGCGCCAGCGCCAACAATGGTGGAGGGCTTGTCGCCAGCCCATCCAGTGTAAGGGAAAGCCCAGGAGGGCCCAACGATTGAGGGTCGTACAATTCTCACATCCAATTCATCTGCCTCACAGGCTCGAATCACCAAATGTTCAGCAATGGCTTTGGCAAAGGTGTAGGTGTTTGGAAAACCCAGCTCACGCATCGCAGTCTTTGCCCAGCTCCCGTGCGACATGGCATCACGGTAAAGTTCCATCGCATCAAAATCCCGCAACTCGACCAATTTCTCTTCCAGTGCTTCAGTGCTGCTGGGTGGCACAGCATGGACGAAAGCCGTTGAGACGAAGAGGAAGCGTTTGGACCTCCATTGTGAGGCCAACTGTTGCACCTGCAGCGTCGCGGACACCAAAGAAACGGCCGCTTGCTGCATTGGTTGTTGGAATCTCACATCGCCGGCACAATGTAAGACTGCTTTCAAGCGTTCCTGATGTGGCCAACTCTTTTCATGCTCCTTCCAGCCAAAATTTTGTTGAGATACATCTCCTTCCAAACCCACCACTAGCTGGTCAAAGGTCTCGCGGAGGCCATCAAACATCGAATTCTCCTTGAGCTTCTGCAGGCGTTCTTCCACTGTCTTGCCCGCGCGCCGACGCACCATCAGAACGATCTTTGTGAGACCCAATTCTTCGGCTCTGGACAACAAAGAGAACAGAATACCTCGTGGCTTTCTGAAATCCCTTGTGACATCGAATGTTCTGAGAGTTTCAAACCGAAATGGACTCACAGAAATCAAAAGGAGCCTTTACTGCAACCGCAGGTACCACCACCAACAAAGCCAGTAGCCCCAGTCACCAGCACCGCTCCATCAAGGCGTAAATCCAGTGGGTGAGCTCTGCAAAAATCGACACCCTCTGCCCTCGGAGGAGCAGACATCGCCTGAAAGAGGGTCACGGACATACTTTGTATTTTAGCCCACTCCTCTCTCCATACAAATTAAGACAAAAATGGACATAAATGGACCTCAAATATCCAAGAACAATGCTTCAACTGGGATAATTATGAGTATCAACATGCGTTGTCTTGTGACTCAAAGGACAACAATGTAGCGTGCCCCAGCCAGACCAGCCGATGCCCGTCAGCTGCATCGTCCTGGCCTTGACAAGCCTCGGGTTCATCCGAAGATCAGGGTCGGCCGCAAACCACTTGGCGACTCTGGTCATGATGAAGATCCCAAGAAGAAAGAGGAGCGAAAGTAGGAGAATTTGTCGTGCAGAAGGAAGCCAGCAAGACATCAGGCCTAAGCGGTCTGGCATAAGACTTCTACGGTCCTCAAATTGTCCAGCTAGCTTCACGAGCTGAAGAACATCTTCTGCCGAGAGGCTTGGCATCAGCAGAAAGGCACTTCCAAGAATACAGGAGACGAGACCATGGCCTTTCCGTGGCACCAGGAAGAAAAGACGTCCAACTTGACTTTGGAATCCCCGGAAGTGCCAAAACAAAGCAAGTCAGCAAGTTATCGTGGCACAAATGATCGTTGATTGTGTAGCGACAGTGAATATGGAGTAAATTTGGTGTTTAGCTTACCTCAGGCCTTAGGCAAGTTTCTGTCTTCCACTAGGTTAACCTTATATACTTCCCCGGTTCCGTGTTGAAAGCCACTGTTGCCAATGCATGCCACGTGTGATGAGCGTTGCCGGACGTCATCCTGCCTGAGCTTCGAGGCCCCTTCTTGCCGGCGTGGAGTCTCACCACTGCATCTGCTAAGCTCGATGCTGTTTCCTTGGACTCCAAGCAGGGAGAATTGATCGACCCGATCGTTCTTGATTCCCAATATCTGTCAAACACGTCGTGGACCCACCTTCAAGTGCTTCCAACGCTGCCAAATGATTGAGCTAGTAACTCATTCAAAAGCACTTGAACATCTCCCACTTAGGTAGATGGCAGATGTTCTCTGAATTCTCTAAACATGCTGATCCACTATATAGATGGCCTGCCCTCGAACATTGACCAAGCTTCAGGCGCCATATCCGGGCATAACGGCAAATACACGACTTGCTCCATAAAGTCCTGCAGAGTTCACTCGAGGCCTTAATGGCACTTTGACCAACATGGACACTCAATGGAAAATCTTGAAAATCTAGCTATCCCAGCTCTTATTGGATTAAATTAGTGTGGTTGCTACCAGAGCATGGTTTTGGCTCATTTTCAGCGCTGTATTCTCAACTGGCAAAACCTGGCTTGAGACTTTGAGATGACTATGCAGTCTGACTAGTGTTTTGTACACAACAAGGACCCCACAACTGGCGAAGGGGCAAGTGGATTTGGTGTCTTGCAGCATCATGCACAGTTGTGCTCCAAACTTGTTGGCATGGTACCTAGTATTGTCTTGCTTCAAGCCCTTCAAGCTTGTATCGTTTCTGTTTGGTCATCTCACCGATCCGACCCTTGGTACCTTGAGGTTTGTGTTTTTCCTCTTGCTCTTCCAAGCTGTCCTTCCCATCTGAGGGCCTTGTAGCAGCGGACTTGCATGTAGCTATTGATGCTACTCGCTGGAGTTGCGTGGAGGTGTTGGTCGCATCAAAGCCATAGGAAAGCAGGTCTTTGGCCATGTTCTTTGGATTGGTTGAGAGGATGGGAAGAAGCCACCAAGCATTGCTGCCATCCCCATAAGTCAAGCAGTCGATGCCCTCCTCACTGAGACGCTCCACAACCACTTTGGCCACGCGTCGCCTCTTTGCCACGGAGGATTGCAGGGAGGAGTCCTCAAAACATGCCATGTGCTGCTCCCGAAGTCGACGAAGAAGGCACTCCAGCAAAGCTAAGGAGGGTTGTTGCCGGATATACTCCAGTTTGCCGAATCCTCGAACACTGGAAACAATCAGGCCATCAAAATCGAGCCCCAGTGTTGCACAAAGAGTCTCCACCAAGCCATAAAGACATGGTGTCAAGCAAAACTGCTTGAAAAAAGAGGCCCCGAGCACGGTGAATAGGCGGTGGGAAGTTCGACGAGTTGGCCAGGTGGACTGCAGCTCTTGCATCTCAGCACGTACTTTGGGGTCTTTGATGCGTGCAAGTCCTCCGCCCAAGGCCTTGGAGATGGCTACAGAAAGTCACATACCCTACTTCATCATCTTCATCAATCGAAATGCCTGAAAGGGGGCCTCCCGGAGAAAACTTGAGTGGGAGGGGGTGGACGAAAGGTAGGTCATTAAGTTCAAAATTCAAAGAGGTGAGAGAAGTGAGAGAAGAGAGGGAGAGAGAGAGAGAGAGAGACAGAGAAGGAAGAGAGAAGAGAGAGAGAGAGAGAAGAGAGAAAGAAAAAAAACAGAGGAGAAGAAGAAGAAGAGGAAGAGAAGAGAGATGAGAGATGAGAGATGAGAGAAGAGAGAAGAGAGAAGAGAGAAGAGAGAAGAGAGAGAGCGAGAGAGAGATCCGTGGGATTCGAAGAGCAGGAGCAGCAGCAGCAGCAGTAGCCAAATTACGAGGAGGGAGGAGAAGCTCGATACGAATCCAATCACACGAAGCCACGGTACCAGTACAATTGAAGGAAAATTCACCCGTCCCAGGGTGGAGTTGATCCACTAGCTTTAACGAGCCCAAAGTTATGGCGTTTGGCAGGATCCTGCCCTGTAGCTAAAGCTAATTGAACTCAGGCAGCTGAAGCTACCTTTCGTGAAAAAAATGAAAACGTCGTCGACGGTCCGGACGTCGTAGCACCGGTCATCTCAGTGGCAAGAGGCCGTGAGAGTTTTGATATTCCCGAAGCTGCTGAGGCAAACGTCCGCACTTTCGTGGCCCCGAAAGCCCATGGGCCAGGGAGCGGCTAGAGAACGCCGATTCGCGGGCATCGCACCCAGGAAGCTCTGCGCACAATCCTCGGGGTTTACCGCAGAGACATCATTTAAAAGAAGGACTGAATGAACCGTTGAACCCCAAAACCCCTCAATAAAGAAGTTCAAGGAATCTTACAGTGATTAAATTCCTTTTCTTTGGAGTATCTTGGGCCTGACACTGCCCCATGATTCCCAAAATTGATGGAAAGGAATAAAATAGAGATCTGAAGCAAATGGTTGCAATCCTCCACCACGAGAAGCCCGAGATCCTTCGCCTCCCGGATCAAGTGTCCAGCTTTGTGGATGGTTCCAAATAGATGAGAGATGATGACCTGGAAGGATGGATGCAGAAAGAAGTTTAAAGGGACGCAAATATGGTTCAACCGTCTTTCGTCCTACCAATTTGCCATTCCAGAATGCCTTTGGTCGGAACTTCGGTCAGAATGCCGCTTTGAAGGAACGGTGTGATATCTGAATTCCGTTTCTTCAAAGCAAAGTGCGGGCATTCAGTTGTGATCGCCGGAACATGAACTTGTTTTTGTCCTGTGGGTTACGAACGAATGTCAACTGGCATCTGCCCATAGGCCAATAGGCACAAGCACAGATTACCAATCGACAGTCACTAGCAAAGAATGTGAGATTCCACAGGTCACTTTGAGAAGTACTTTGTTTCGTGTCTTTGACCGTTTGTGTCTGGAACCTTTTGTTGGGAAAACTGAATCAGAGATCCGACCTACTTGAGGAGCTTCACAAAGACTTGACCGAGAAGTACAATGGGGGCATCCCGGCGGAACCTGCCGCGAAGCCCTCCGTCACTTCACTTCAGCGCTAAGACCACCGAGGTGCCACCCGTGTCTGCGTGGTCACAAAGGGCTCCAGTTGACTTGGCAACATTTGCTGAGGCGACAGAGGGTCCACGCCCACCGGCTGTAAACCGTGCAACTCCACGAGCTGAACCATGGCCGGAATGGTGATGCCGGGCACAAACAGCACCTGGCAGCAGGGGATGGAAAGGGGCAAGGGTGCCAGACTGGAAGATGGGTGGATCCAAAAAGCCAGTTCGGACCTGCCAATTCTCCTGAATTCCAAAAGTGGAAGGGTTGCCCAAACGGTGCCGAAAACACCCTGTGTTCCGCATCGATGGGGTCTGTGCATCGATGGGTGAATAGGACGAAAAACCACTGGTATCTACCGGTGTTGGTGACGCCGGTTTTGTGACGCCGAAAAACGCTCGGCCCGGCCTCTGAACCCCTTGGGAGGTCTAAAGCTGAAAGCAGAAGATCAAAGGCAGAACGGACCGACAGGGTCACAATCTCTTCCGGGCTCAAAATCTGTTGCAGCTGCTTCTCCACACTCTGCCGGTCTCGACGGGTGAAGCAAGCCTTGAAAGAAGCCAGAAGGTCCAGCCAGCTCATGTCCAAGGTCTTCCGTGGATGTAATCTCACTGCCCAAAGGCCTAGTGCCACAAGAATTACTCCCGTGAGCAAGGGACAAGCATGTCCCAAGCAAACCGCGGGTATGACAATCTTCAGCAAAGCCATGCTGCCCATTTTCGGCAGAATGCCTCGTGAAAAATGACTCCAGACTACAGTTTGACCAAATGGCGACTGCTGAGCTGCTAGTAAGTGCACCAGTAGATTGAGGATTGGGTGAAATGGATCGACTGTCACTGTCATTAAGCAAATGAATGCTCCATCCATGTCTGCTTGCTTGGCAGCTCTGATGAGAGTCAAAACACTGCATGACATCGAGATTCATGCTTGACTGGCAGTACATGACTTCCAAACAACCTGAAAGATGAACAAGCCTGGCAGTTCCAGGAAGGCCAAGGAAACTATATAAGGCCAAGTGTCAATCAGCAAGTAACATGTCAAAGACTCCTTGAGAATCATGTTAGGGAATCCGGAGCATTCCAAGTTTATTTATCTATACAAATAAATCATGACCTGTTCAAATAAATGTATTTAAAACACAAAATGTTCAAAGTTTAAAGAATTCTGTGTATTGCCCTCACCATCGATATCGATATCGCAGTGAAAACTTCAAGGCCTCACAGGTGATGCTGTCTCCCTCGGTGTCACACTTCGACCTTCGACTGAGAAGGGCTGAGAGGACGGGACCGCAAACCAAAGAGTTTCTTCAAACAGCTTCGGTTTGGATTTGCTGGGTACGGTGCTTTAGTTCGGGATGCTGCTGCTTGTCTTCCCTTGTCTACCAAAACAGGCGAGTCGCGACGACGCACGCACCGAACCGCTCTCCCGATGTGTCCCGTCCAACGCGCCTCCACGAGGGGGACTTCGTGCACTGGGTCCTTGCTTGCGAGGGAGTCACGCGACGAGTACATGGGCGGACGATAAGCTGTGCCGGAGAGCTGACATTGATACCCAATAGTATCCCATATACTGTGCCAATGTAGTGAATGGACGTTTGATGGAACGAGAATCACTCCTGCCATGTGATGTGAGCGCTTTTGCCGGAGCAGCTCTTGCCTCAGAGGAACTTGGCATTCACTTCTTTCCCAGAGCGTGTCCTGGATGTTTTATGAAGATTCCAACATATTCCAACTACTTAGCAGCAACTCCGCTAGGAAAAAGTGCCAAACAGCTTGGCTTCATCATTCATTCCCGGTGTTGGTGGTTTGGAGTTTCAAGTCAATACACCTTGGAGGAGGGTCAATTGGGTCCCAATATGAGACGAGAGGCACCTCCATGTACTGCCGCTGCAAATCTTCCAACTGCTGTTGTGTTGACCGCAATTGGCTCTGCAGCATGGCTTCATGAGGCGATATATCAAGTTGCTCTTGCTCAGAACTCATCCGCCTCCCCTCGAGTGGAATCGGTGACATCAGTGTAGCATCTTCCTCGACCTCCATCTGCGCACTCTCGGCACTTTCGGCGAACCTCACCGCACCGGACTTCTCCGCCGCCGCCGCGCGGGGCGCCCGGGGCGCCGTCCCGGGCGACGGACGCCGTGGCCGCGCCGGGCCGTCCCGCCGCGCCGGGCCCAGCGGAGCGGGCTCCGGGCTGCGAAGCGGAGCCGGCTCTGCTCGTGAACGCTCGGTGGGCGGAGCTGCAGGAGACATAGATCGGGGATAGGAGAACATCTCCACCTGTAACTGACGATGTTGACCAAAGTAACATGTTACAGAAGAAAGGAATGACAGCTCAAGGAAACAAGCAAACCTATGAAATGATATGAAATGATAAAAACTCTGGATAAGTTGCGGAACCACCGGCCCTCGATGTCATGTGTTTTTGTGACCAAGCCACCCTTGGATCCTCATCAGCTGCGGGTCGACCACGCAATGGACTCTTCAAGCCGTTCAGTGCCCCGCTGGTGTACAAGGCGCTGGCCTCTTGGTGTGCTCGTTCCAGCCACGTGCGAAGCTGTGCCGGAGCCGTGCGTGCAGCTGCTTCAGAAGAACTGCCTCCTCGGCAAAATGCCGTCAGTCACGACCAAAGGGAGCAAAACTGAACTCAAACAGAAGACCTTTTTTTGCAGGACAGTTTAGGACATTTTAGGACCCAAATCAAAAAAAACGAAGACTGACACATCTGACACAAAAACTGAAAAAGCAGGCAGGTGTCTGATGCTGTCGGGATGGATCTCGAGCTCATCGGATCTCATTTTCTCTGGGGAGCTTCGACGACCGGCGCTTTGTCCGGACGTGCTGCGTGCTTTAAAACCTACCGGGCGTGGCGAAGCGTCGAACATCAAATCGAAACATTTAGGCTACTAGATGCTACTAGTAGCTTCTTGCCACTAGTAGTAATGTACTTAGCTACTAGTAGCTTCTTGCTACTAGTAGCGATGCACCTTGTTACTAGTAGCTTCTTGTTACTACATGTTTTATCAGTTTTCCTGGCAGCGAGAGATATCATTCGCCCACTGGGACACTAGGATTCATGGAGGGGATGCACACATGACTGCCACAAACACAACAAGCGACGTGTGGTGTCTTTCATTGGAGTATGTGAGATGAGACACATTCAAAAAAGCGGCCGGTTCCCTCTCGATCGATCTTTGCCGAGTGTTTCCCTCTGCCTGTGATGCTGTTGCCATTCTGGGCCACCACAGTTCGGCTTTGGGCCGATCCTGTTTCAGCTGATTGAGAAGATGCAGCTCCTGGTTGCATGGTTTTCAGCTGCGGAGCTGTCATGTTGTGATTTCACACGTGTCTTTTCAAGGGCCACTAGAATCACTAGAATGGAAACTAGAGAGGATTCTTCTTGGAGGAAAGCTTGATAAAGCTTCAGGCTAAGTACCAACCCTACCCAACAAAGAACGAATCGAGTTCAAAGCTGCCACAAAGACAAAAGCCTTACAAGAACAATGACCAAGATTCGCTTGACTTCAGTGCTGCTTGATGCTTCCGGCTTTGCACAAGGACATCCAGCGGCCTAAGTCACCGCCGCCTATCGAGCTTATCCGAGCTTCCCATACCCTGTGACAGATCTTTGTGGTTTTTACATCGTGGCGCGTGAAAAGACAGGATGCCTGATGAAACATGGTGAAAGGATTTGTTCATCCATTGAAAATCTTTATGAATCTGCCACATATTCCATTTCCCCAAACAACGTCGGCGTCCGCTCAAAGGAGAAATTCCGTACCGTCGAGCTGCCGGAGCTGCCGGAGCTTTCGCGGAGCTCTCGTGGGCCATGTTCGCACGAGAAAGCGCACTGCTTTCGCTGGCTCTCCCACTACCTGCGACTCTACAAAGATCGTTTAGGATCGTTTGGGCTTCTGTACTTGGCCTACTCAGTTGCACAGTCACTTGTGGCTCTTCTCAGAAGAAGCAAAGCAAAGCAGCTTCTGCATCTCCAAAAATGATTCTTAAAATCCTATAGCTGCTCAGCGTTCCTCCCTGCGTGCCATCTCTTCGCCATGGAGGCCCAGTGTCATTCACCGCGACGGACAACGCCCCGATCGAGCCTCGGTCTGGCGGAGGCTGCCTCAGAGGCCGACATTGTGCGACGAACCCCAGGGACCTGAACGATGCCTCACTATTCATCAAGGGATTGGATTTGTTCATCTGCAGCGCGGTCTGTTTCAACCAAATCAATACAGCATCGGCGCGGCTCCCATATGCTCTGTTGCGTCTGGTTCCACCAATGCCCGATACAGCAGGATCACTACCCTCGCTGGTCATCGTCCAGCAAAGCCGGGTCTGTGCATCGAGCCAATGGAATCAGGTGGGCAGACCCATGGGATACACACCCACGAATGGTCAATTGCAAACCTAAATGGGCCACATCAACTCTTGCCAAATGGGCCATGGTGAATCAAAGACACTGAATCAACTAAGGTTGAAATTACGAAATAAACCATGAATCTCACTTTTGCCACACTGTTGCTGGCATTTCTGTGGCTCTGACATATGGTTTGGACCCATTGACTTTGCAGCTGCGCGCAGGATGCCTAATGACCTTGGTGAGGTGGGAATTGAAATCTGGGTCCAGAGTGGCTCAATTCCTACTTTGCTTGCAAAGGAGTCACAGGAGTTGCTGTCTAAGTCAAAACTCTGCGTTGAAGGTGTTAATATACACTTGAGAGGAGGGAGACACGAAAGGTAGGACAGCGGGAAGAGAAGAGAACGCGAGAGGCAGGAACAAAAATGCAATGTTCGACATGGTGTTTTTTGTTGGAACGTGTAGGCATCGAACCCTGCAGAGTTCGCACATGGACATCCCAGGACATCATGCACAATGACATTGTCGGTGTGTGGACGTCCCGTATCGTCGTCCAAGGAAACTCCAAAGCAAAGTGAATCAAACGCTCTTGTATAGAGCTAAATGACCTTTCAAATTCTGAAAACGACTATATATTAGGTTCGAGGCCTTGGAGGCCGTCGCTATTAGGTTCGAGGCTATCAGGTTGGAGGCCATCGCTATTTGGTTGGAGGCCGTTGCTATTAGGTTGGAGGCCATGTGGCCATGTGAAAACAACTGCCACGTTGTTCAACCTCACGAGACTCAGTCAAGTCACTTCACCACGTCTGGTGGCGCAGGCACCGGCGTGGCGCTGGTCACAATCTTGGATGAGGTCTTGGATGGAGACGGGGCTGATTTGGGAGATGCTTTGGGCGACTGCGCCTGGCACATTCTTTAAAGTACAAGAAGAAACACTTCAACTCATCTTGAGACCCTCTACAGCGCGTAGCACTTATCACTTCAAGATTTCGGCCAATTGACTGTACCTCGATCCGCATACGTGTGAACCTACCTTTTGCACTTCTTCATTTGTACATCTGGATGCAGACAGGAATTAGTCGCCTTAAATGCCTTTGTAAACTGCTGAAAGGATCAGCCTATCTCCCTGGGCACATGTGTCTTGTACAAAGAACTGCATGAGGAGCGAAGAAACAATGAACATACATGAAAATATATTATAATATGATTTAAAAAGATTACATTTTAAAAAAAAATAGCAATGATATATAAATTAACTAAACAAATATAACAAATAAACATGTCAGGGCTGCCCGGGTGGTTCCTCGCTCGCTGGAGGCATTTCGAAGTCCGTAGCGGCCTCAGAGCATCGGAAGAAGCACTTCGAGCTCGGTGTGAAGCGTTCTTCGCTCCGCAAAAGGTACCTCTGCCATCGAAGCTGACTCCGCAGGTGAAGTTGTGGTCTTTCACGGTCAGAAAACTCTTCCACCATCTACTTCACCATCTACACTTCTCTTCACGTCTTTGTGTCTGATGATGCTCAACCACAATCAATCACATACCAGAACAACACGACCTCAGATCGGCGCTGCTGGTGCCCAGCAGGTGGTTCAGTGACTTGGTCTCTGAAAGCAATTGCCCTGCCCGGTGGAATCCTTCACACCTGCAGATGCCAAAGGTGACCCCAACAGCGAATCTGTTTGGTGCTGCCATGGGCCATAGAGTATAATGCACTTACAGCGATACAGCTTTTCAAGCTATGTGATTTGCAGCCTCGATCTACATTGCTTCCGTTCTTGGTGTGCGCTCACCGCATGGGTCCCTTGTGTCCGTTTGCCCTGGGAATCCGGATGGGTCCAAGCTCCAAGCATCTCATCTCGTCGTGTTGCTTTCATTCTTTTGAGCAAACCAACACGACGCGAACATGCTAAGCCAAGACGAATGCCCAGACGATGTTGTGACCATGCCTTCGGAATTCTGCAAACTTCAACCGGCATCGGGCTGCCTGGGGTGTTGATGTGGAGCTTAAACGACATGAAGCAAAGTGACATGGGAGATGAACAAAGGAAGGTATTTCAGGCCGAATTGTTCATCTCTTTTTCTGGGCATATGAGATGAGCCGAGTTGCGACGATGCAAAATGATAGATGAAGCTCTCCTCATGCCATTCTAGTCTTCCAAAATGTCTTTTGGGACTATACCGAACATCGGAGTCTCTGGAGAACTCCAACTAGCGGAAGTTGATGTTGTGATTCGAGAACTTTGATAACTACTGAGGGAGGGCCAAACAATGTTTGTCCCGTGGTTCCACAAGCTGCCCATCCGGACCTCCAGATAAGCCTTGAGCTCTCTTGAAGCATTTGCACGTCTCCTCGACAGGGCCCGTGCGGCCCGTGGCCGTCGTCGAGCTCTCTTAGACACAGAATAAGTAAAAAACATGTCAAGGCAAACAGAATTCTCTAATGATTTCTTCAACAAAAAAAGTCAAGATAGAGCATTGTGATGCATTTTGTGTCAGCTCAGTTTGTGGCGGGTACGGCTGAGAATGATGTCTCGTCCATTAACAATCGACTTGAACAGCGGCAATCCAGCATCTACCGGTTGGCAACCGTCTTGCAACTGGAGTCCATCCTGACCAAGAGCTCCTTGAACTTTCGCCGACAAAGCCTGCTTGCGGCAGCTGCCACATTCCACTCCATGATCACACAAAAGACTATCTGCAACACACATGAGAGTTTGTTGCTATCTCTTCTTCAAGGAGGGTGCATCACATTAGATTAGATTCATAGATAGGATTCTATGAGGATCTTCCACAGACTAGCCTTCTCATGTCTTCTTGCACGTTCGGAGTCGCGGAATCGGTGCTGAGTCCGCCACAAGCCACGCGTGATCGTTTGGATCATCCTGACGTTTGGAGTCGGATCTGCACCACGTCAGAGTGGGGAGTCGGTGTTTGGGGCACCACTGAGCCGTGCATGCTTGGAACCCACGTGATGGGGTCATTTGCTTATGATATCTTATGATCGTCTTCCGCCGAGAAAAGAAATTTAAAAAAGAAAAAACAAAGACTCCCAGTGAATCTCCAACGCAAACAAAAACAACTGAAGGCGAACTGGGCGATCTGGAGGATAGACTGAAGCGCCCACTGAGTAGCCACGGGACTGAGTGTTGACTCAATGTCAACTCCGGTAGACTTACAGTATACGTCGGTGCAACTCGCTGTTTGGAAGCTATCCTAGCTGTCGTGCAAGTCAATCCATGGCTTGGTTACAGATGCTCAATTAGTTGTCCTCTAATTTCGCAATGTATCACAATGTTTCTACAAAGCGTTCTGATGATTTTTTATAGCAGTGCTCGATCCTTCCCAAACGAGCACCATCTATGTTTGTAAGCTGCAAAAAAACTCGTTCATGCCCATCGCTTGGACCTCCATTTGTAAGACACCAGGCACCATCTTGCGAGAAGAGATGCCCAGCAGAAATCACGAACTCTATTTGAATGGCACCTCCAAATCCATAGAACTTGGAAATCAATCATGGCATGGCCGGGAGGGGCAGGACGGCGCAACAATTCACAGGTGTATGAAGTTTAAGTGTTCGTGACGAAACAGAGTTCGATAGAGAATGTGTCTTCAATACAAGTGCTTGCATCAACATGTCAACATGAGGTGAACTTCCAAAAGACATACAGTAAACTAAATCTGGATGGTTGGAAATGGTCAGGACGGTTGAGAGGATGTGGGAGGACTCAGCTTTGAGAGGTCCAAGCCCAAAGGCCCACATTGGTTCTCCCGCCCGACACAACTTCGAGCCTGGCATTGCGCTCCTGAGAAACATCAACGGTGCATGTGCATGTCACTCAAGTCATAGCACAAGGCTTTTTTAGCATCACTCCTCACTGGAACAGTGTCCAATTGTTGGTAAAAGAATCGAGAGCATATATAATTAAGCTTCGAAAGTTGAGGAACAAAGGGACTCTGTCAAGGTTGCGCGTCGATGTGGAGCATTGAACCTCTTGCCATTTCCATCCCAACTCGAGCCATTCCGGGCCGAATTCCGGGGCCCCAAACGCGCCGCAGCTTCAGAATCACACCGCGAGCATGCGATATTCGATGGAAGTCCTACGGCAACGAAGGAGGGAAGTCTGACTTGCCAAAACGAAGGACAAACAGAAACCAGAAGTGAATGCTTTAGCATGAACCTCGCGGGAGGGGTGCATGTCTAATGTGTGCATCAAAGAATCAAAAGGCTTGTCACATTTAAAAGAACAACGATATTGCTTTTCAGCTCAGTTTCTCTCAGTTTCGCTTCATCGCTCATCTGAGCTCCTTCAACAGGGACTTGGCCGCAAGAGCTTTCAGCTTCAGGAGTTCCTCAGCTTTCAGCGACTTCGCAGCCTTCGGTCACCGGTCAGGCCGTCTTGGAGAAGTCTTTGCATCACTTTTGGGCACCAAAGATGAGCCAATGGGGAAGGAAATTAAAACATAATCAACACCATGTCAACACGCTTGCCAGCATTTCCGGGCAGTGCAGTTCTATTCGGCTTTCAGAGGTTTTGAAAGAAAAGACAGCTGAAACGGAGAGACCCCTTGCTGTGCTGAAACCATGGTTGCTTTACTTTGTGTTCTTTTATTTGGGCTGGAACGGACGGTCTCCGTTTCCAAGGCACCAGCCCCCTGTGCATCGTATCGCTGGACAATCCCACGGAAGCAGCGAACCTGACAGTTCTGTGCATGTCATGTGCCAGGTTCATAGATTTATGATGATATATTTTTTTTTGTGTGTGTGCATAAATGATATTGTTTGATGTTATTTGGTGGGATAGTCCTGGGATTAGTCCTTCATTCCATACGCCCGAACCGATGAACCGGACTTCGAGACCCAGGCAGCGTGTCTCTGTCCGCGATACTTGGCCTGGCGAAGCGACGCGAGCGGAAGCCAAACCAAACAGAACCTGCAAACAGATGCCTGTCCCTTTTACAACGTCGTAGCTGTTGTTGGCAAGCGAAGGAAGGGACAGCTTGGTAAAGCACAGGCTGCTTGGTTTTCTTAAAAGCTTTTGCTTCAAGCTTGGAGAAGACACCCGCCGAATCGCAAACACAAACTCCAACAAGGGCACCATTATCTGCAAAGTCTCGCGCTCCAAGAAAGTGCGGACATGGCGCTGTATCTGCAGGCATCGCTGTGCACAAGGCAAATGCTTATACAATCCAGGAGGGAGAACAGGGAGGAGTCCAAAATGTGACGACAACAACAACAAAATGGTAGGCTTCTTGTCAGATTGGTACAATCTGTTAGCTGTGAGTCTAGCTGTGTCGCTGCCCTATCGTTGATGGGGTTCCGAAAAGAATATCTAAGAGAGGTCGGTGGGGCGGGCAAGAAAGCGCAAAACTGTTTGGTCTGAGCCTCCGCGTGCTTTCCTTCTGGCTGAAATCGATGTGTTTAAGGTGTTCGCCCTCAAAACCTCTGGTTTCCAGTAGATGTTCCCTTCAACCAATCTTACTACTAGGAACAAGAAGCTATTAGGCGCATCGCTACTAGGAGCAAGGACGCTAACCGTCTGAAGGTTTGCTTTGCTCTTCGGCCTCCACAGCTGCCCACGTGCGTCGCCTCGCTCGGTGACAACTGCGCAGCAGAACGACCTCAGAATCGTTTCTGGTTGAAGAATTAATTTGCAAGTTTTGAACATTAGTATGACTCATAAATACATTTGTGTATATATATATATATGTAGTTATACATAATACATAATAGGTACATATATATATATATACATACTATGGCTATCGTGCTGATGTGCGTGTATGATGCCATGTCCACATCGACAAGGAGGCAGCCCCCCATCGAATGCCGAGATGTGAACGGTGCCACGGAAGCAGCCCCTCAAGCCTGCAAGTCTGAATGACTACAAAGATTGGGATAGGAGAAATAGAAACAGGTTACAAAAGAGAACCTTTTCCATACAAGATCGAACTCAGAAAATTGCAAAACTAAGTTGACATGCATGCTGCATGAGTTGACCAGTTTGATTGCACAGCACTGTTGTGCTGCTAAGAGAGCCAAACTTATCACCCGAACAAGCGACAAAAAATTGCAAACAAAAAAATACCAAGCACGTATGGGTCGACTCCGTCGTTGTGCAGTCCGTCGTTTGATCCGTCTCTCATCCGTCTTGTCAGGGAACCGGCGACCGTCGCCTCTCAGTCGTCTCCGTCTGATGGCTTTGCGAGCCCGCACCAATGCTAGCCTTGCGTTGCGTTTAGCTGGCCGATGGGCTCTGGCTCAATTGTTTGGAGCATCAAAGCACCTGACGCAATAGGTGACTGAATTGTGGTTGTCTTGGGGACCTCGAAGTAGACGGAAAAAAGACAACGAATTACAGGCGAATGTCCTTTTTGCGGTTGAGGCTCCCATTTCCAGACATAGTCCTTTGATCATTTTGATCGCTGATTTAAGTCTATCTCAAAACCAGAGCTCAACTCCACGTTCTCCCTTCATGCTCTTCCGTGTTCTCCACGTGTGTTTAGGTCCTTCGGTTTTTGCGTCATCGAGATGAGTCCTTGCCGATTTCATCGACCGGCAGGTCTCCCGGCTGGAAGATGGCCCTGGACCTCCACAGGGTCATCAGCTGCCGCTGGTGCTTGGCCTTGCGCAGCCGTCGGACACGATGTAGAGATCGCCTTAGAGTGTCTTGGACTCCTGAGACCCATCAGGGTGAGGAGAATGCTTCTTTTCATCAAATACCATGAGCCTTGGTGCTTCAGAGTCCCAAAGGCTGCATCGAAGATCGCACCAACAAGCTATGAAAACCCAAGTGGTCACAAGACTGGACTGACACAAGACTGGACTCCACGGTTTGTCTTCTTGCAAAGGCAGCTTATTCATCTTCTCATGTTCAGTCACTAGGCTGGACCCAAAATAAAAATCATAAGATAAGCTATCTGCAGCCTCCGCAATGAAGCAATGCTATCTCTACTTATTGACATGTGTCTTCGGAAAATCGCTGAGGCTGTGACACAAGGTGTGCAGATGCACGGAAAACACCTCTGAGCACTAGCATCCTCTTCTGTATCCTTGCTCGATGCGCTCGCTGGAAGGACCACCTTGGTCTTCTCTCAAATTCAGTGAAATCAAACAAATCAACACATTGAGTGACGCCTCAAATTCAGAGCCACTCGCCTCAAAAAGCCTCCAAGCTCCAGACAGAATCTGCCCCACAGCACGAAGCTGTGCCAGTCGGCGCCTTCGTCTCCGATGAAGGAGCCGTCGCCGCACCGCCGCTAGGAGTTGCCTCGTTTCCACGGTTCTGCTCAACGCGAACTGTTCGCATTGAGCGGGCACACGAGATAAGGACACTGAGGTCACATGTAGGAAAATGAACAGGATATTCACCATGATTAACCTGAAAAGGGAGGAACGAAAGCCAGGCAGCAGTGTTCATGCAGTCGACAAGTCGAAAGAGTGTGTTTGAGTGAGCGAGCGAGCGAGCGAGGGAGTCCCGGAGGATCACCGAGCATGTCGATGTCCAAAGGGTTGGGAGTGCGAACAACGTGGGCTTTTGTGAACGTTTATGTCGAAAAAAACAAAAATTGTGCAAGAATAGGGATCGTTTTGAATGGGGGATCGACGTGGATCCGTATAGTTGGAATGTCGGCAGTAGTCTGAAGACCTCCACTATCTTCGAACCCTCCACCTTTATGATGCTCACGATGCCTCCCAACATCTTCAGCATCCCAAGCCTTTCCCAAATAGCCCTTGGGTTTCGATGTTTGATCCCTCGGTAAGTAAGAATAATGCAGGTTTAAAAAGATTGGTCAACACCTACAGAAACCAGTGGTGACCGCTTGTGAGTCACCGTCTGAGTGAGCTAGCAAAAAAAAAGGACTGAAAGGAGGAGGGGTAAGGGCCCCGATGTTTTCAACATGTCACCAGGAACGGCAACTCACCGGCTTAGCCTCTCACCGGCTTCGTGCAGAACACCAGAAAACGGCCAGCAGCTGCTTCTTCCTCCGCGCTTGCAGGAGACGTTGTCTTCGCTTTAGCTCCAACCTGAGGGGCCCGACAGGCTCAAACGCGGCTGTTTGGGGGAAAGACTCGGCCGTCAGGGTACATCAGGGTACCGGTACCGGGCACAAAACCATTCCAGGTGACGCTACGTCTTCAAACTCCTCTATGTGAGTGAATATGGTGGAAACATGTGGAACCCCCATCAGTCGCTTGTCCATCTTCTTTCAGCTTCTTGGCTTCATCACACAAGCGTCGCCGCAGCCATCCAAATTCCTCGCAGCTGCCGTCGCCGACGACGCTTCTGCACCTGGCGAGTGGTGTGTTCTTCTCGCCATGTTTTCTATGACGGCTTAATGATCTGGGAGCATACTGTGGAATTTGCACGCGGCTTTAGTCTTTATCTCATCTGGCAATCACTTGATGCAATTTAGCGCTGGGCTCGCCTCTAGCTTGATCGCCTGAAAACGCCGCCATCGTGCTTGCAAAGCCTGCTTCTGGAAAGGTCACTGACCGGGCCAGGTGAAAGCATGTTTCCATGGAACCAGCTAACCATATCTACAAATATCTACAACCGTCTACAACTCAGTACTAGTGCATCTAATCAACCACTCTGATGAATTCTATTGCCTGGGCATCTGAGAGACAAGTTTGAGTGCCTCCTTCAAATGGATGTGTTGAATGGACGCCTCCTTTAACCATGGAAAAGCGGCGGGTGTCGCTGTGTCAAGCACCTCTGAGCCTCTCACAACGAGTTTGCCGTGCTCACGGCTGGCGTCTCTGGCCACCACATGTGCCTCAGGTCGTTTCTGATGGTTGCGTGATTTTGGTGGTTGCGTTCTCTTCTACCTGAAGGAGATTCCTCTGCAGAAGTGAATTTCAATCTCCAAACATGCACCGATTCTCTTCGGCTCGTTCCACACCCTTTCATTGTTCACAAACGCACGAGTCATGATTTAAGAGCCCCCGTGACATCCCGTTTTGTCCCAAATGTACCGACACGCTTCCATAGATTCCTACAGCCAAAAATATGCCACTTTCTGCCCCTTTCGTTCCGAATAGCACGATGTCACGAATGTCCTCGTCGGCAACGTGGCAAGTCTTCTTCTCAGGTGTGGAGAGTTTGACGTCGCGACCATCCGAAACGCGGCGAAACAAAATCCCATGCGTCGGTGATGATAAAAGTGACCAAAATCCTTCGCTAGTCAGAAACCCTCGTGTGGGTGAAGCATGCGCACAAGCCAACGGTCTTCGAGATGTTCAATATCTTCAAACATCAAAGGTGCTGAGTCCTGAGGGTGCTTTTGTTCTTACTTATTGAGCACCGGCCTGAGCAAAAGGTCATCAACATCAAGCTCGCTCTGGGCACGTTTTAAATCTGCTGAAATCAAGGAGCGATACGGAAGCGATGCAAGGAGCACTTTGCAACTTGGCACAACTATGTATCTTCGGAGACTGCAAAGAGTCAGCTCTGAAGTTCTAAGCTGCTCAGACGGCCCTTGTTGAGACGGTGGAAGCGAAAAAAAGGGGAATGACCAACTGACCAAGTCATACAGTCACTTTTGGATGACAATGATGATTCGAATGACCCGGATGATCCTCTGATCATACTGATCCGTGCCACATTTGAAAGCCACTGTCCACTAATCCACGTCTCAGAGCCACGGCTCAGAGACTCCCAGAGACTGGCGGGGTTTCGCGTGGGCGCCGGCGTGGCCGGTGGGCGTCTGCGAAGGGCAGATGTCTGTGTGGAGGTCAGGGGAGGTTTTCCACATATGGAGGTAAACGAAGATGTTTCCGCACACGACATGTGTGGCAGCGCTCTTTCTCAGATTCCCTGTGTCAATCCCCACCCTCCAGAGAGCCCTTCTTTTGGGGTGGATATCTGATATCTGATATCACCTGAATATCTGAAGGGTTGTGCGGGTGAATTCTCAAAAGGCCCATTGAAAAGAAGCTTCACCGTCTTTCCAGTCTTCCCAACGGCCTCCAGGTCCGACCGGTGGAGCAGGTTCACATCGAGGCCGTCTGTCACCTCAGGCGAACGGGTGCTTCGTCCCCTTGACAACCGGACGTCGTCATGGAGCCAACTGCATCTCTCAGCGCTGGGTCCTCTTCTCAGAAGGGTCATGCGGTGTCATCAGTGTCATCGTACGCAGGGTATGGTCATCGTTCATGTCTGTCATCCTCCATCCAGTTGCGGTGTGTAGTGTGTAAGTAAACAAAAACCCAACATATCAATACATAAACCATCGTTTATGTTGCTCCAACCAATGGTGTTCAAAATTCATAAACACCGCAAATAGCGGTCTTTCATAAGTCACTTTCTGTTGTCCCACAAAGTTGCAAAGCTGGTTGCTTCACCGAGCTCAGCCGAGACGGGACCTCGTCAATATCATTCTTTGTGCAGTAACCTGAGCAGCTCCACTTGACACGTCTGGAAACCCTGATTTAAATCCTTGAAGTGAGGAGTTCAGTGTTTGGATCGAAGGATTCAGAACAGCTTTGATGGTACAAAATCCATTCATGTCCAGCGGATGGTCCGTCTCGTGGTGCAACTGATACGCTGTGTTACAGTATGCACCACCCTGTTTAAGGATTACTACAATATGAAAAACAAAATTGAGGTAGAGGCCATTGCTATTAGGTTGGAGGCCATCACTACTAGTAACAAGTGGTTCGTTCCTTCTTTTTGATGTCAGTTCCTTTGGAAGTCACATCCTCAGGCCCAGGCCCCAAGAGGCCAAATGGAGCTTCACGGTTTTCAGGTCCGGATCCTCCGCCAGCATAGCGAGTCTATTACTGGAGAATGCTGGGAATTCTGACAAAGGTGAGAAATAGGTCCCCCCATTGAACGGCCTGTATTGAGATGTGAAATCCTTTCATTGTTACCACTTTGTTTGAAGAGATGGTGGCAAATCGAAAATCATGAGTTGATTAACTAAAGACTGGGTACCTTTTTCAGGCTTCCCTGCCAATTGACTGTGCGGAAAGACTGACCTGTCATTGTTGCGCTGCTAAATCACCCCAGTTAAACATGATTGTATAAACCAACCCACTCCCAAACCCGCTCCTTCAACACTTTTCGGAGGGTGCCCAGCTTGTCCTTCCGTGCCAAATTCAGGACGCAAGCACAGGAAGAAAGAAAGAAAGAAAGCAAGCAAGGAGGGAAGAAAGGAAGGAAGGAAGGAGAACTACTCCAGCTTCGCTTGTGCGACTGCGCCCATCTCCAACTGCAAACTCAACGGTCATGCTATCAAAACAGGACTGCCAGCACGACCAGGCCCATTGTTTTCAAGCATAAAGCGATATCCACTCGGAGATGGAATCACCTGAGAAGCCGAGATTTCAACTACTTAGCTTCCAGTGCGGAAAGCTCTTTAAAAGAGAAAACCATCCGGCGGGTCTTTTAACTTGGCTGGTGCCATCACCCAGGCCACCAATCCCGCCCAGTGGCCAAGTCTGCTTGGCACCAGGCCACCAGCTGCGAAGCAGCCGCTGCGGCCGGCAGTGGAGTTTCCAAAGCCACCCAAGCGCTGGTGACGGCCACCCGCGCAGATTGAAGCGGGTCCTGGTGATGGCTCAGACGCGCAGCTTGACACGCAGCTTCCGTGGGTTTGGGTGCGCAGAAACTTTGATCAATTTGATCCGTTGGACTTGAAAGGATTGCTTCAGGCTCTACAAAAGGGCCTAAGGAACACCTGATCCATGAAGATAGAGGAGATATTGAGATACTCCAAATTGCAGAACAGCCTGAAAAGAGGAAAAGTAAACTCTCTTTGGAGAATATCCTTCCTCTTCAGACGGACCCAGTCCTCAGCATGGGGCTGCTGCCCAGACTTGGAGATCAAGTCTCTTGCATTGAGGCTGCCCACATCGTAGAAATCCTTCATCTTCGCTGATCCCAAAGTGCCTGAAGCAATTAACGGATGGCCTTTGGGAGGTGCGTGAGAGTGTTTCAACCCACTGATCCATTCAAGAGTTCGTCTTGATAATCGTTCTGTCTGCATTTCTGATGTGTTACAATTGATGTCGATGATCTGCTTCAACTGAATACTTCAGCTTTGCATCAGCCTGTTGAAGTGAGCGGGCATCGACCATGGTGGTATCAATCAAAGTGAAACATCAGATGTTACCCCATGCCTTGGTGATATACAGATTAAAGGGCTAATTTTGTTGTATTGTTCTTTGGCAACAGTGTGCACCACAATTGATTACATCAAAACATAGCTTATCTTGTTGAGTACCACCCACCAAAAGTGGCTTAGCGGCCCGCCTGAAAGCACATTCCAAATTTGCTGGGCTGTCCCAGACAGGAGCCTGCACCCAGTATTTCCAGAATTCCACTGCACCAAGTGATTTGCAGCACCAGCCTCAGTTTGGAGGTTGGATAACATGTCAAATGTACCCATAGCTTGGAAGGCAAAAAGATGTTGAAACAAGATCGTACAGTTCTGAAAGTCTGACACTAAACTCACAAAGCCAACAAGTTCTTTGTTACCCTCGTAACACCAGTTGTCATTTACTCTAAAAAGTAGCGTTTGTAATATGTCTGTGGGCAATAATGGTCCTTTTCAAACAAGACACCGCTTCACCCCAGGGTTTGATGCCACGACCTTCACCACAGAGCGGTCCTCTGGCCACTCCTCGTAGCGCCCTCATCAGCCCGATGCGATGATCGCCTTGGCTGCCCCATGCACCTGCATCCTCTGCAGACTGCAGGCTAGCTCGGAAGGCTGCGAGGTCAGGGCTACCTCCAAGCACCAACACGACAAACACAACAAACACAAATAACATACCTCCAACACATAACTCTGGAAATGTGTTTTTGAACTTCAAGAGTTTATGACCTCTATTGCCTTCAGCACTATGTGCGGATCTGGAAAATGAAGATATGCGGATCACAGAGTGTAGCTGTGGCAGGAGGCCTGTCTGGAGCAAAGCAAATGCCATACTCCATGCAGTGCCCAAGCGACAGGCGTGGCAAGCAGCATTCAGCAAGGTGCCTCACGATTCCCCCAGAGAATATGCAGAGCACTGGAATCTGCATCCAAAGGTTCCAAAATGGAGGTTCTGAGATTGCCCTGGCATATGTTCATCGAATGCAAACAAGTTCTGGCATGCAAACAGCTTGGCTGGCATTGCTGCTGCCGCTTCTACTGCTAGTCTGCTGGTCTGTTTGCTTCCTTGCCGTTGGTCTGCTGTTGTTGAACTTCCCTATGGCAAAATAGGCAACTTAGGCCAAGCCTGATGTCCACAAGTCTTCCACGGAACTCAACAAAACGGAAAATACAAGGATTGAATTTTGCAGGAAAGTTGTGGTTTTCTTATATTGGGGAGTCCTCTCTTCCTCTTATGAGCCCATGATGCAATTTATGCAGCCAACTCCACGTAACATTTCTTACATCACAGTGGTGAAAATCTTCAGAAAGCAGGAAGATCCAGCTTCGCAACTATTGCGCGCAAAATATGTGGGGTCTTCCATTTCCATGATCGAATTGCCCGCCCGAAAGATTGTTTGGAATATCAACTCAAAGCGATGCACCGTTCATCACAAGCTCCTGCCTGCAAAACCAGGACCCGCTGCCAAAAGATGCAACCTTTGGCTTGTTGGAGTCAAAAGCTATCAGTCCAACAGCGCAAAATATAACAATCTTTGAATATGTAAATACTTTTAAAAATGAGACAAATGAACATCCTCGTTTGCAGCATGCATTGTGAAAGGCACCAGCAGTGGCACCAGGGCACAAGGCGCTCATCCGTGGCATAGTCTTATGTGGGGTGAAGAAAAACGCTTGTATTCCGGGCACCTCTATGTGGACGCATGGCACCCACCGATCGGCTAGGTCTCCCGACGCTTTCTCCCACTTGGCACTGCTGGCACAAGCGCCCAAGGCAGCAGTGAACGTCACTGTTTCAGGCTGCAGCTCATGGCGATGCATTCTCTCCAACAACCTACGTCAGCAGGATGTGTGCAGGTGCTTCCAAATGTATGCTTTTTCATGCGCGGCGGACGCAACTCTTTTTAACATTGTTTGCCCTAAAGTCCCGCCCGGGTTTGCCTCGTGTTCTGCCTTTCTGATTTGACCCCACCTCAAAGCTTGTGACCAAAGGCGCCCCTTCTCGCATGCACTCATGGCCTTAGTAATCCGATGTCAAAGGTCTGGCACTTGCAAAGCTATCTAAAGCAATATCGAAAGCAAAAGAGCTTCGACCACAGACTTCCGTGCAATGGCAAACACCCTTGTCAAGTCAAGACCATTGCCGCCTTCTCCTACTCCAACCTTTTTCCATCTCCTTCTTGTTTATCAACATGTTTCTGCCCCACACCGCAGAACAGCGGCCGCACTGCAGGCGAAGCCATCCAGCGCCAAGCTACTCTGCTCTGCGTGGTTCATCAACGCCAAGGCTACACGCCATTGGCTCGAACCCTTGCATGCCTTGGCAGATCCCACGAATCCCACGAAGCCCAGCCTCCCAACACCTCGGCACTGCGCTGAGGCAGGCCCCCATTCGGGCATGCGAATGATGAGGATGGGTCAAAACCTGGAGGTCCACCAGTCCACCATGTCCGCCGACCCCGGTTGAATAATGTAGCATGACGTCCCAGGTAGGTCAACTAGTCAGTCTCCTGGTGCGACCCATCCAGCCTAGTTTCGCCAGGTCACACTCATGGCAGCTGTGAAACTTGCTGCATCTGGCGTGCACGCCTGACGGCTCACGTCTGGATCGATGTCATGGATCGATGACATCTCCACCGAACGGTGGACCACGCCCGGTCCGCCTGCTCTGGCATGACGTGCAGCAGATGGGCCTCACAGCACCGGAACTGGGTGTTGAACCCCTTGAAACCGGTGGTCAACAACCTTCAGAGGTGTTTGTCATACGTTTATCCCCAAAAACCTTGCTAAACAAGTGCATTCTAAAACAAACTCTTGACCTGCAAAGATCGCTCTGTCTCCAGACGCCAGACAAGAAGCAGCAGTGTGCCAGCGGCTGACCTGGGCACGAAGATGGGCCTTTCCTTTGGTGGGTGCGAGGTGCCTCTGAAGGTAAAGCAATGAACAAATTACACCACCGTAGACCCCAAACAGGTGGGACAACAACGAAGCATTCCGTCCACATTTTGAGACATCAACAAGAAGGGAGACAAGAAGGGAGACAAAAGGAAACAGAAGGGAGACAAGACGGACACAATGGCCAACAAGAAGGGAGACAAGAAGGGAAACAAAAGGAAACAGAAGGGAGACAAGACGCATACAATGGCGACAAGGCGGACAAGGTGACCAACAAGAAGGGAGACAAGAAGGGAGACCAAGGTAACAGAAGGGGACAAAGCGGACACAGTGACCAACAAGAAGGGAGACAAGACCGGAGACAAAGGGAGACAGAAGGGAGAAGGCGGACATAGTGACCAACAAGAAGGGAGACAAAGGGATACAAGCCGGACGGAAGGCGGACACGCTGTCCCGCAGCAAGGCGGACACTCTCAGAAGGCCTTGAGGACCCCTAACAGTATATAACCTGTTCGGGGAGGTACAGAAACCACCTGGGAGACAAATGAATAGAAATGCTGAAAAGGGGAAAAGGGCGGAGGCCAGCAGCGCAGGCACCGAACCTGGAAAACAAAAGTAAACAAATCATATGGGAGGCAAATGAATAGAAACGCTGCATGGCCAGCGGATTAGGGTGGACACTAGCAGGGGACACCGAACTTGGGAGACAAAAGTAAAGACGCCACTTTTGATACAAATGAATTGAAACGCTGCATGGCCAGCGGAAAAGGGCAGACACGTTTTAAGAAAGAATTGAGAACCCCTAAAAGTACACTGATTGGGGAATGAATAGAAATGTTGCGTCGCCAACAGAAAAGGGCGGACACCACCAGTGACAGACCTGGGAGACGAATGAATTCAAATGCTACATGGCCACCGGAAACCGGCGGACACCACCAGTGACAGACCTGGGAGAC
>CAXAMN010027250.1:651191-673319 GCA_963970005.1 Durusdinium trenchii
TGGCCACCGGAAACCGGCGGACACCACCAGTGACAGACCTGGGAGACAAATGAATTCAAATGCTGCATGGCCAGCGGAAAAGGGCGGACACCAGCAGTGACACAAAGGGCGGACACATCTTAAGAAAGAATTGAGAACCCCTAGCAGTAAACTGTTTGGGGAACAAAAAACACTGACTGGGCGAGCCCAGTTCTTTTTTTGTTTGTTTCAGTAGTCTTTTGGTTGCTTTTTCCTAGGAAGTGATTGAAAAGATGTCTTGGAGTGGAAAATCGAAGTTCGGCACTTGTGGTAGCACCATTCTTTACTATTGCAAGACTTGCCCACTACGACTTGTCAAGAGAGTGCAGCAACACCCTTGCTGACTTGATCTACGGAATACGACATGTGGCGGAATTTTGACTGAAAGTCGTATGGTCTGGAAATTCAAAGAAAAAACAGAACACAACCCAGGATCCCCTCACGCAGCTTCTGCGCAAGTTTCATCTGAATCAAACCTAGTCAAGTCAGCGCACCCTCGAACAGCTGGCAATGGCCATGTTGAATGCCACCAATCGCGCACCCGCCTCATCAAGAGAACAGGCAGAAGGGGGGCCCTTTCTGAACCCTCAAAAGACTCGTCATCTGCTCGATCTGGAGGGGATCAACATGGACAGGGTGGGGCAAATCCAGTCTTAGCACCAAATATGCTTTGAATTGAAACCAACAAGTGGAAGGGCAAAACACATTTTGGGCGTTGCCATGCTTTGCCTGCGCTTGGAACCAAAAAGAAACACAAAATCTTCATATGTTTCAGTCACCATTTATGACGGTCTGAGACTCTCAACCCTGCGGCGGGTGCCAGCGGCCTCTTCCGGCAACAAGGACAAAGCAACGTGCACTGGAGATGCGGCTTTCAGCGCAAAGGTCAAAGCAGCCACTTCACGGCCAGTGGCCTCACAGCCGGGAAGCCCCGTGTTCACGGAAAACCCCTTGTTGAAGAACCGTTTTGGTAGGCACTGGCCACCCATGGTCTTAAAGACTTAAAGATTTCTGGCTGGAGTCCAGAATGACCGGTATGATCACACACATCTGGTTGTTGGAGTCCACCAAAGGCTATTCACGGCCTCCTTCACCACTTCTCGTGGCTCGCTGGCAGCGACAGCTCCGCCATCTCCCACCGCCACCACTACCTAGCTGTGCTGTCTTCAAATGTCTCATCTAAGTAGTGATCCATAGAATCATCAACCTGTCTGGTGCATTCCAAGAAAGAACAAACACGTTTCTTCGCACGTCAGCAACAAAATTTCAAAACCAACATGGGTGACAAATTGCCAGACCAACCGATCGCCCACAGAAATTGGCAGCAATTAAAAAAAAAAAAACTGAACATGCATCCATATCAAAGGAAGCGAAACTTCCGAGTCGCCAAAAGTTTCAGTTAGAGCAGGGAGTGCAGGATGGGGTTGGGTCAGAGGCGTAGATGCAATAGCATGGCTGTGCGTAGGCATGCCCTGGGTAGAATGGGGAGAATCCTTACGCCGTCAGGTTTCAGTGGGTTAGTGCCTGGATGCGCCTGGTAGCTTAAACAAGAATCAGAAGCAAGGCACCCTCTACGCACCGTCAGAGCTTCACGAAAAGTTGAGGTCGTATCGGCAGCTCTGGGCTCAGAACTGGCAATTGTGTAGTACAAATGTATATAGAACTTGGAGAAGCTTCTGGCAGCCCTGGGTTGAGAACCAGGCACGTTTGTAGTACAAATGTAGTACCGTTCACAGCAGCCGTAGCTGTAGTGGCACTCACTGACTCCCTTCACTGAGTGATTTCCGAGTCGACTCACGACTCGTCGACTCACCGTTCGTCACGACACGTCCGACACGAGAGACATCACGCGTCACGACACGAGAGCCATCACGTCACACAAGAACGGCCTTATGCATCAACCACACCACCATACACCACTCTCTCGTTGATATGTTTTGAATTTTTCCAACCGGCTCTGCCAGAAGATTATCGTTAATAGGCGTTGTATTTAAGCATAACTTGGTGATACAATATAGTTACTAAACTTCCACAAGGACTATAGTATGTAGTCGAGTCGATCCAATCCCCAGTTGTTCCACCTTTGCGCATCTTTGCGCAAGGGAAACAAGAACGAGGGGCTGGAGCTTCTGAGCTCAGGCTTCGCCGGCAAGCCGTGCACAGAGTTTTGCGCCGACATCGCGTTAGGATTTTGCAAGATCTCATAAGACATCCAGTATTGCTGGACTCACTGAGTTTGATGGCTTTTGTGAAGGGTCCAATTCTGCAAAGAGAAGGCTGCTAAACAGTTGTTGATGGTACGACAAGCCTTTAAAACTGCGGACTCTTCTCTTTCTCTTCTCAAGTACAAAACGTGACATCACCTCTGCTCACGAGCATTCGCAGTGCTGAAGGGCACCGTCGCTCGCCAACATGAGTTCTCGACCAGTTGTTTCAGGCCATTCATTGTACATCTATAGTTTCTGCTGCTGAGCCCGATATAATGTCACCTTCCGAGAAATCGATCAACGCACGCGCCGCGAAGCACGCGCCGCAAAGCACGCGCCACGCAAGGCAAATCGTTTTCACCCAAATGTCTCCTCAATGAAGTGAAAGTTCTTTTCCCGGTACCTCTTGGCAAATTGCAATCCCGCATAATCCTGCTATGTTCTTTTCTGAACGATATTCACCAGGCTGGCGCACTCGGCTCTGGCCAACAAGGACTTCAAAACTTCTGTCTTGGGACCGTCTTCCAATGCCTCTGTCAGCGGGCTTTTTCTTTCATCATTCAGAGACTACAATACAAAGTTCCAAAAATGTTGACAAAGTCAATGAGTTCTGCCAGTGGAAACAAATCTCTGTGAGGTATTGCCAAAGGCGAGAAACCGACACCCCATAACCAATCTGGACTAACTCGGTGTCGCACAAAGACATGCCCTGCAGGAAGCTTGATGCCAAAGTCCTCGACTTGATGGCGAAAAGCTTGTTGCCGCATCAGTTTCATGTCAAAAATGTCGGGCCAAACTATCCTGAGAATTGAGAGAAGCGGTGGAATCATGTGACTTCCTTTCGAAGGTCTCGAACTCCAGGTCAACATAACACTCACTCACGAGAAAGAAAGAAGTTTGCAAGGAGCCTGATCCTTTTTGCCGGGCGCACCTGAAGAAGGGCTTCGGCGAAGCGTTTTTGCTTCCTGAGGCAGGTAAACTGACCTCTTTTTGCTCACTTCCTTTTGCTGTCATTCGACAGAAAGGGATGATACAAGGCAGAAAAAATAAGGAGACCGTTTTCAATTGTCAACCGGAATGATGTTCTCCCATTGTACCACCTAAAGACTACATACAAGCGGTGCTGTTCTCACGTTCCATGGAGGAAAAGACCGTGACTTGATGACATTGCCACAAAGGTCAGCTTTTGACAGTCAAGGCTCGTGGTGATGACGAAAACCTGTCCAACCGGAAGCATCATAAGCATCGCAACTCAACGAAAGTGCAAAGTGTCAGGTCGTCAGTTTCCGGGCACTCCAGCCATGTCCGTTGGAGTTCTAGAGGTTGAGAGGGCAGGAAAACCGAGTGTTCTTCTAGGATCTTACGGGGTCTAGAATCGGCGTCAGGGTGCCACAGTTGCCTTCCATCATGCGTGCAAAGAGGCACCTCTGCTCCACTCGAGAGCATTTGGATGATCACATCCGGAACCTCATTTGCAGGTTTTGGAGTGGAAGCTCAGAGCCCTAACCTGTATTTAGGCAAGTATATACAAGGACTCAAGATTCTCTTCACTCTTATGAGCTTTTGAGTCTTACCCATGAGCGATTGAATTTGGATCCCGTCCCCACCAGTGGCTACGGCGTGGCTACGGGTGTACCAAGACTTCGTGCGGTTTCGCTTCGTTCTCCCCAGCCGGAATGCACCCGTGAATCTCCCCCCCCCTCCCAAGACTCCGACCCTGTCATAGGCCCTGTTCGTGCCCTCATCGCCAAGCAACAAGCAACATCGCCAGGTACGTTCACGGTCTTCAGCCCCGAAAGGACATGACTTGACTGCCCAAAAAGAACGACGGTCGATTCCCGTGTCGATGTTCAAGACAGCTGGCTGTCTTGGTCATTTGACTTGCTATGTCAATCACATGTTTCCCCTGGGCCGCCGTACAAACCATGACTTCAGATCTTCCGCCATCCACTTGTCTCGCACCTGTATGGGCGGTGTTTCTTTCGCAAACGGACATATGATACAAAAAAAGGCGTATACAAGTATTATGTGGACACAAATCAAAAAGAAGTGCAAATCCACTCCACCCACTTGTTTTCTGGAGCTACTTTCCGTCTCGTGGTTGGTGTCTGCATGAATGAAAGTGTCACAATGATTCGCTGTTTTCTTGTAAGTGTCTGTCTACACCTGAAGAATGTTAACTGCCTGGCCTCACCAAAACCCTTGATGAGTCCCTGGCACAGGAAACCGATGCTCAAAAAAAGTGCCTTCAGTGAGGGGTCAAAAAAAACAGAACCCAACACGTTCTTACTTTTCTTGCTTGGGATGTTGTTGGAACAAGGCTTAAACCAATCGCATGTAATTAGAGTCGCCTGAAAATCGCATGAAATCAGAAAACGTCCAGCTCGAGCTCCGCCTGAACGTCCAGCTTGAGCTCGCGGACTTTCTCATCTCTCAGCTGCTCCCAGCCTTGAACGGACATGAAAATGACCATCTGAAAGCACAGTTCTGAAAGGAAAAACTAAAAGAAGGTGGACTTGCGCCCATTTGTGTAATAAGGCCCCCTTGAAAAAAGGGTCCACGGTTCACCCTTTTTCTTCCTTTGTCCAGGGCAGCACTGGATCTACCTGTTATAATTATATGTCGTCATGCGTGTTATGTGCCTGTATCCCTTCATGGCGCAAGGTGCGGCTTGACTACATGTAAAGGGGCTAATGGTTGAATGCTGGGGTCCAATCACGTTGAGCACTATAACTATATCACAAAGCAAACAAAACCAAGGCTATGACAAAAGGCATTACTGCTCCGACAAACTTCAGGTGTACAATGCTGCTGATAATGATGCGAGAAAAACAAACCTCTGCTGGACGTATGTTCAGCACCGGGCCAGCCAGGATGTCTTTACACAACAAACTGGCACTCCTGCACCAGTTCTTCAATGCTTGTGAGGAGACTACCAAACATAGTCAGCTTGACAGAAATCACGGCAGATGTCTCAAGATTTGGAAGCCCAGCTGTCTACCACTTTGAGCAAATCCGTTGAACCAACTTTGAAACTCTGGTGTAACCCGCACCGCTCCCCTGGCTTTGATCAGCACAAGGATATCAAGTACCCCACTGAAAAGAGGTTTGCATTCATCAGCTTGTTTGTCCAAATGTCAGGTTTCATTTCCAGGCTTCCAGCTCAGCTTCACCTTTCTGGCTTTGTGCCTCCAAAAAGTGTCGAGTGAATGAACAAGGATTTCAGATCCTTTCGGATCCGTTTCGAAACGGCGAGGTTTCGATGTGGGGTCCTGACACGAGGCTTCGATTGTGGGTCGACCAAGCGTTGGACCGAGAAAGTGTCGCTCCAACAACACAGCCGCCTCTACCAGGTTTGCATCTGCCAGCATCCTGCCCGCTGCCCGTTGAAAGTATGCCGCGCAGCAACAGTGACAAGCAAGGTTGGAAGTCGTCAAAGCAAACCCTCAAAATGGTTGAAAGTTCTTGGTCTCCGTTTTTGCTTCAATACATCACATCAAACCAAGCTAGCTGCCCATTCTCTGTGTGCATGTCCCACAAGTGAATTCGTTGCAACATGAAAGCCAAACCGGCCAAGCCCAAGCTTGCGCATTGCCCAAGCTACTTCGCATTCCCATTGTTGGTGTCCCAGCCACACCGCACAGTTGCACAACCTGCCTGATAATCAAGGTATTCTCCCAGCCAGTCTCGATCACCGGGCGCACCTGGCGACGGACACGCCGCGCAAGGGCGCCGCCGCCCCCGGGCGGAGACACGCAGTGCGTTCGACCAGTTTGCGGGAGTGAAAACACCGTCCACAGCAAAGCCCATCCAAAAACCGGAGATGAAACAAGCAAGGCTGGTGATGGGTCCTCTCTTCAAGCGAGCAAGGGCCCACTAGCCGCATTGGATCCAAAAAGGGCCTTCCGACATTGATTCCAATCAGCAAACGACATGAAACTCGAATAAGCCTAAGCTCGACTTCTATTGATCTCCGCTTTGGGTCACTAGTCACTAGCTAATCTCATAGCACAAACCATGTGCAGCCTATTCCGCTTCTGACCGAGACCGCGGCTGTGGAGAGTCTCCCAGAGTCGAGACTAGTGGCCAAAGATCCCTGGCATGTTTCCACGCCTTGGTTCATGGGTTTTAAGCGACGAACAAAGCAGTTGAAGTGGAAAGAACAACCAAGTGGCTGCCTCTGGGGGGGAAGTGAACATCCAAGTGAACATCCATTAGCTATGCTGGGTCTCAAACCACTGGTTTATCTTTTCTGTGCCATGGTACACCCTTGTTTCCGAGTGTTTCCTGGCCGCTTGCAGGAGTTCTGGCCAATCACTCCACACCCAGGCTTTTCCGAGGGGCCCTGCCGCAGTCGAGCTCTCATCAACGGAGTCACAAACGACCTCTGCAGGGCATCGGCTCACCACCCAGAAACAACTGCAGCATCAACACGAAAGAGATCGGACTTTTTTGGAAAGCAACTCCACTGCACCATGATTTGCATAAAGGCTGGGACAATGTTGATTAGACCATTCGTTTCATGAATCGCTTGAGATTTTGCTTGTTTACCGCGTGGCAAAAACTGTTACTGTAGCCACAACTTCTTGCTACAGACCTCTAATTCTGATGTTGGAACCCCTGCAATATTAAAAAAAACAAACAAACACTGTGTTTTGAGGTGTTGCAAGAGGTGTAGAAAGGCGGCCTTGTGACACTTTGTGCCAGTGAATCGAGTGGTGGAGTCAATCGTTGGAATCCACGGTTTTGAGGTGTGGCAAAGGGTGTGGCCAAGCAGTTTTGCTACACCTTATGCTACACATGTCTATTGTTGGTCAGTCGCTGGAGAACCGGTTTACTGACTTTTAAAGTACAACAAACAAACGTATTCCTCCAGCCTATAATTGACCCAACGATAGGAATCTGTGGCAAAAGTGTGGAGAAAACGCTTGGCCACACCCTTTGCCTCTCCAAAACAATTGTTTTCTCAGGTTTCCAACTATAAAAACGCCGCCAGATGATCAACGATCCAGCCCTGCCCAAGGAGCCAGTTTGCAGCGGGTACGCACGTGCTACAGCGGCTCCACGCAATGGCCTTTCTCTCACAATTATATAAGTTATATAACTATATATATATATAATTGTATATATATATATAATGTATAACTTGGACTGCACGACGTCCACGCTATATATATATATATATTGTTCTTGGGAAGGATGATTCAGGGTCGTATTCTCGAGCAAAAGCCCGAAACCGCAGCAGCAAGCACGCTCCGACGCAGAAAAAAGTGCATGCGCGGCTTTTGCCTTAAGCTCTGACTCGCACGTTTTGACAAAAAAACAAAGGTGATTGTGAGAGTGGCGGAAGCAACATACCAGTACCAAACTGTCATGGTCATGGAGTGCTGCCATCCCCATCTAATCTCTGCACAACTGGGACTGTGGCTCCATCAAAGTCAAAGCAAATCACCAATTTAGAGGCCTCAGCCTGGCCCCCCCGAAGCAACATGGTCGAAGAAATGAGAAGTGTCGAAGTCAGAACCATTGAACTTGGCGTTCTCCCCATGTTTGGGTGGGTGAATAGTACTGCAAGGCGTCCCATGAAGCTTTTGATGAGGTTTCAAAAGGTATGCTACCAGCTCCCCGTTCTCTTGAAAGTTGACAGAAGGTGCAAAAAGTTGGCAAACTTGGCAGCATTCCCTACACAGTTTGGAAGAACCGGTATCTTGTTCTGGGACCCTGAGGGCTGTTTGAATCAACCAGCAGGCATGTTGGCGCACGAACTTCGGATCGGACATGGTCAGAATTTCATGATATGAAGAAATACAACACTCAACAAAGAAAGGGCAGCAACAACCAACACCAGCAACTTTAAGCTTCACAACACAACAAACGGCTTTGCCCAGCTGTCCCCACTCTTCAGAGTCAAACTTGCCTTTGTTGCCCGGAGCACACACCTGAATAGAATCCAACATCACAAGGCCCAACGTCGAAAAAACAATCGATCAATCGGAAACAATCGGTCAATCGGTCCATCACAAATCGGTTTTGGACCCACCAAAATGTCTCATGTTTTCCCTACTGTGGCTTCGCAACCTTGTGGCGCCGAACTGCCCGGCCAGCACACACACTCCGCGACGTCGAAGCCTGGCATGGCTGACGTTTCCCAGAAGGTCTTCTGGCCTGCTCAGGCGTCGCTGCCGCCGCCTTGATGGCCTTTTTGGGTTGCAAACAGCAAAGCCCACAAGCCCTGTGGCTAAGGAGGGCAAAGCCAGCCTGAACGATTGCCCGACCGAGACCAAAAGACCCAAGAGACCCAACAACCAGCTGTCAATTTGGCACTGTTTGCGGCTAATCTGCACGACTTTGCATGTTGTGTCTGCCATGGGTATGTTTCCAACAACAAAAACCTGTCGCTTGTGGGTCGGCCCATGGAGGAACTCTTGATGAATAGACTCACCTGCCGCTTCCAACTGACTACCATCCCTCCGGGTTTCCTTATATACCTTCATCCCTTGGATACTTCCAGATAGTTTGCGTTGATCCTCCAATACGGAAACCCAAATCATCCCAAATCCCAATGGCGCAATGCACCGGACCCGCGAAGGAAATGAACACCCCATGTCGGACGTCGCGTGTCCACGGTATTTCACAGGCCAATCAAAGGGACACCACGTACACAGAACACGTCCAACTCAAACCCCAGACCCCCAATGCTATAAATGAGAATCCGTCGCCACGCATTTGGAAATCCACGGAATCCGAAGCGCCTCTGACAGGTCGGCGATCCACGTTTCTGACCGTCGATCCGCTGTGGCTGGCGCGGCGCGGCCCAGACTTCGGCCGCGCGGATCATGGCCGGCCTTGGACACACGAGCCGATGGTCCTCAAGCCTTCTTTGGGCCGTCCGATGCATGAAAATGGTCAATCCCAGGAAGAGTTGACCTGTACATGACCAAATGGCTGAACCCCATCCTCCAAAAAGCTAGCTCACCAAGGAAGCAGATTGAAACACGGGAAGTCCACGGATGTCAGTTCCCAACAGCCACAAGCCCACAATGACCCCAGAAGGAAAGTGAACCAAGCCGATCTGAAAAGGTGAGGTGCCTCCAGCCGAGCCAGCAATGCGTCTTTATTTATATATAGGCTTGTTTACAAATAGTTCCCGGGCAAGCCGGCGGCGGAAGTTTCCAAAAGAATAAGCCTATAGGAGTTGGGCATGTGGCAGGCTGATTCGCCGAACTGCGATGTTCTTTGACAAAACAAGTTGGAGCCGACCAATGGAGCGAAAGCGAAGCAACCACCGTCAACTGTCTCGCACTTTGCAAAATACAGGAAAGAGATGACTCAGCCGCGTGCTAAAGTTGCACTACAAAGTCGCCAGTTCTCAGCTTCCAGCTCCACGGCTTGCTCCGCGTACTAGAGTTGTACTACAAAGTCGCCAGTTCTCAGCTCCCAGCTCCACAGATTGCTCCGCGTACTAAAGTTGTACTAGAAAGTCGCCAGTTCTCATCTTCCAGCTCCACAGGTTGCTCCGCGTACTAAAGTTGCACTACAAAGTCGCCAGTTCTCATCTTCCAGCTCCCCAGATACTCCGCGCACTAAAGTTGTACTACAAAGTCGCCAGTTCTCATCTTCCAGCTCCCCAGATACTCCGCGTACTAAAGTTGTACTCCAAAGTCGCCAGTTCTCAGCTTCCAGCTCCACAGATTGCTCCGCGTACTAAAGTTGCACTACAAAGTCGCCAGTTCTCATCTTCCAGCTCCCCAGATGCTCCGCGTACTAACGTTGCACTACAAAGTCGCCAGTTCTCAGCTTCCAGCTCCACAGATTGCTCCGCGTACTAAAGTTGTACTAGAAAGTCGCCAGTTCTCATCTTCCAGCTCCCCAGATACTCCGCGTACTAAAGTTGTACTACAACGTCGCCAGTTCTTAGGTTGCAGCTCCACAGATTGCTCCGCGTACTAAAGTTGTCCTAGAAAGTCGCCAGTTCTCATCTTCCAGCTCCCCAGATACTCCGCTACTAAAGTTGTACTACAAAGTCGCCACTTCTCAGCTTCCAGCTCCCAGATTGCTCCGCGTACTAAAGTTGTACTACAAAGTCGCGCCACTTCTCAGCTTTCTCAGCTTCCAGCTCCTTGCTCCGCGTACTAAAGTTGTACTACAAAGTCGCCAGTTCTCATCGCCCAGCTCCGCAGATACTCCGCGTACTAAAGTTGTACTACAAAGTCGCCAGTTCTCAGCTTCCAGCTCCACAGATGCTGCGCCTGCCACGAAATCTGCGCCTCGAGGTTCACAAAGCGCTGCGCCTGCCACGAAATCTGCACATGGAGGCTCACAAAGTGCTGCGCCTGCCACGAAATCTGCACATGGAGGTTCACAAAGCGCTGTGCCTGCCACGAAGTCTGCCTGTGCCTGCCACGAAATCTGCACATGGAGGTTCACAAATGCGCTGCGCCTGCCACAAAATCTGCACCTGGAGGTTCACACAGTGCTGCGCCTGCCACGAAATCTGCACATTGAGGTTCACAAAGCGCTGTGCCTATCTGCACTTCAAGAAACAACTGAAACCTCTAATCACAATGGAGGGACGATTCCGACCATGATCCGAGCACGATCCGAGAATGACCCGAGCCCGAGACCGTCTCGCACACAGCGTTCCGCAAAGCTAGACTTGCAAGCTTCGGAGCCACCCTTTCTATTGAAAAACACAGCATTTCGTGCGTCCGCTATCTCTCGAAAATGCATTTTGTATTGCGCCTGCCACGAAATCTGCACCTCGAGGTTCACAAAGCGCTGTGCCTGCCAGGAACTCTGTCACAAAGTGCTGTGCCTGCCACGAAATCTGCACCTGGAGGTTCACAAAGTGCTGCGCCTGCCACGTGAACTGGAGCTAGAGCTATTGAAACTAGAGCTAACTGGAGCTAGAGCTCTTGAAACTAGAGCTACCTGGAGCTACAGCTATTGAAACTAGAGCTACCTGGAGCTAGAGCTCTTGAAACTAGAGCTATCTGGATGATGAGTGGTGTATGGTGAGTGGTGTATGACGAGTTGTGTATGATGAGTGGTGTATGATGAGTGGTGTATGATGAGTGGTGTATGACGAGTTGTGTATGATGAGTGGTGTATGAAGAATGGTGTATGATGAGTGGTGTATGATGAGTGGTGTATGATGAGTGGTGTATGATGAGTGGTGTATTGATGAGTGGTGTATTGATGAGTGGTGTATGAACAGTTCTTGAATGTCCGTAACACGGAAGTTTCGTACACTAAACTTCCTTTGATCATTTGTTGTCTATCTATATAACATATCATAGTAATATTGTAATAATATGATATGATGTTATATAATAGAATATGGTATAATATTATAATATAAGATTGAATCTTGTATCTGCACTCCAAAGACTCTGTCTGGCATCCGAGCTGTCACTTTCCAATATGAGATCCCGGCTGTGTGAAGGCTGACAAAGAATCAGGCGGTGCTTGCATGTTGCGGTAGCACCCATAGCCAGGTGAGGACTAAGAAAGGCATTCTTTCCTTGTCGAGAAAAATGCTGAAGGCCGTCATGGTTCAGTGTTCCTTGAGACCTTACTTAGGGACTTAGGCTCTTTCTTGTGAGTGCTTAGTTTACGATGTGTTACAATGTTAAAAGTCCAAGCATCATATACAGTGATAGAATGTATTGTTTTGGGGAAAAAAAGGCGTTTCGCAGGTGCAATGATAGCTGAAAGCCCGTGCCAAGCGCTTGAGCCTTGCTGTTGCAAGCGGCAAGTCATCAGTGATCATAAGCTTGTGTTGTTCTGAGGTCCGTACACGCAGCGTCGCTTGCCTGAACATGATGGAAGCCACGTAGAAGCGAGGAGAACTGAAGGAGGATTGGAGCAAAGAGAGAAGGGAATAAAAGAGCAAAAATAGTATACAAAGCAGGAGAATGAAAGGAAAGGCTTCAGCCAAAAGAAATGGGAAGGAGTCCAGAAGGAGAGAAAGACTTAGGTGAAGGCTTTGGGTCGCGTGGCCGCAAGCTTGTCTTGAAGGTTTGAAGAGACAGCGAAGGTCATAGCCAGTCAGCCGGGGGCTTCAACATGTTTCAACGCCAGAGGGGTGGAATTGGGAAAATGGTGTTGCCAAAAAGACTCCAAGTACCTTCGCCCCTCCATCTGAGCATGCAGCAGCGTTGATGCATATTCATCGACCTTGGCTACTGCTACTACATGTTAAGCAAGATTGGCAGTTGTAAATTGCCCGTTTTATTCATTTTGGGAAGTTGGGGCACTGGGAGCTGGAAATTCTGACTGGGACTTACAAAGTGGACTCGTTGGCACAAATGTCTTCTCTTTTGTACTGAGTCCAGCAAGCGCAAATGAAGTTCAGACATCTTGAGCCATTCTCCAACATCCGGCTCTTCTTGGTGAGACCGGAGTATGCGAACGGACGACTTTGCCAGCCTTCTTGCTCTCCTCAAGGCATTTGAGTCTACTTGCCCTTCGTGAAGATATAACAATGACATCTTGTGGCACAGCACAGCATATTCTTTTGTCGTATCAAGGCCACGTTCTTTCACATTTTGCTGCAAACGCTTCAGTGCTGGGTGATTTGTTGGAATCATGGCCATGTCGGGATTCGCGCGCTGTTGGGCATTAACGATGACATCTACCAATTCCATCAACTCTGTGATGTTCACGGCGTCCTTGCTCGCCTCAACGGCTAACGCTTCACCGAGAAAGGGCAGCGCCTCTGCATAGTTGCCCTGACTAATCTGCAAGTTCGCCGCATGCCGAGCTTGCTTCCCAAATAAAGGCGACTGCTTGCCTACAGTCTGGAGGAGCAGGTCATATGCCGCCGAGTAGTGTTCATTCGCCTTGGGATATTCCTTCACAACCATGTAACACTCAGCCAAAGAGTCGTGAACCTTTGCCCTCATCACCAAGTCATCGGGCTCTTGCTGCATTTGCAACTCCAAGGCCTCTTCCACCAGCGCTCGTCCGCGGAAGAACTCATCCATGTCACCATCTCTGAAAGCTTGCGCTGCGGAGATCTTTCCAATGTCCCACTTGTCAAACCAATCGAGGTTTCCCTTGGCCTTTTGAGAGGCTGTGGCCATCCGATTGAAGTAAATAGCAGCTTCTTCAAGTCGCCCAAGAGCTTTCAGGGCCCAGGCAAGGTTTCGATAGAGAGTAGCGAAGAACTCGGGTGCCTCATCTGCATCGTAAGGACTATAAAGCTCGAGTTCATAGAGCATCTCTAAAGCCTCCAAATGTCGGCTTTGCTTCATGCGCACCGTTGAAACATGGTTGAGCCACTTGATCATCCACACACCTCCTCGGTCTGACACAAACGGACCACATCTTGACAGGACGGCATCCGCCCTATCCAGCTTGTAGTTTTTCATGTACACACCCACGAGGTCTAAAGCATTGCCCAAATTCTGTCCATTCTGTAAGCCGCCACCAGACTGTCCCAGAGCCGAGGCCATGGCCGTTTCGATTTCAGCCACTTTCTCTTCGTTCATGTCCTCGCCCTCTTGAAACATCTCGTCGGTCCAATTTCGCTTCAGCAACGCTGCTTTGTCCCGAAATGCTGTGGCAAGCTTGTCTCGCACCTCCACCATAGGGTGGTCTGCCGTGGCTTCTTCGCCAAGAGATTCGACCACCGCCTGCAAAGACTGATACAACTCGGCGTCATCCTTGCTCAGCACGTCCCAGTTGATGCTCCGCATGTCGGGACCCCACTGGGATGTTGATCCTTCGTTTGCCGGACGTTGCAGAAGTCTTTCTTCGGATGAAGAGCTTTGGACAAATCTTTGGGTCCATCCTGTGTTGCGCCCATTGACAAGTCTGCGCCAGTGGCACACGGGCCGCAGAAAAGGCAGGGCGGAAACCTTGTAAAGGGCCATTGCTTACAAAGCAAGAAGAAGCCAGGAATTTGTTGGCGCCCAAAGCAAGGCTGTTGTGTTGAATGGTCATTAGATCAGGCTAGCACAAAGTAGCAGTTGCCTAGAGAACAGGACATGCCAGTCTGAAACCATAACTTGGTCCTCCCATCGACCACATCATCAACAGCATTCAGTAAAAAAAGAAAAACAACAGCTACACCATATGCATAGTGAAAGTACTGGGAGCCAAAATCATGCGGCGTTTGTCCTTTTCGTCCCAAAAAATATCATCGACTGGTTGGTCTGGCTGGTCCAACGGCACTCCCGTCTCGTCTCGAGCGGTCCAAGACTCTGACTGCTGCACGAGCTTGACGTCTGATCAGCCTGCCATGAAAATACCCGACAGACCGAGGGGACTAGACGTCAGACTTCAGACCGGAGGGGGCATACAGACCGCAAAAACCCACTAGATACAGCGGATACAGTACATGCTAGTTGAAAATCCAGGTGTACATGTCATGCACGTGTGCAAGTGTGCGAGTGTCTCCTGGTAGCAGCTTAGTATCGGTGCCCAAACATGACAGCAGACTCACACCACTCCTGCATTGCAGAAGTCAAGAAGACCTTAGCAAAAAGAGGCGATCAACAATTTGTTGACCTTCAGGGTTCGCTATTAGGTTGGAGGCCATCGCTAGTAACCGCTAGTAGGTTGGAGGCTTCATGGTGGTTGAGGTGTTCCGGTGAGTCGCTCTCAACTGTTGTGAAAACTGTTCCACGACCAGCCCTACAACCTGAAGCTTGAGAGCTGCACTCTCCGGGTGCCGAAGGCAAAGCCCTTTCCTTGGAAGCAAAGCGGTGGAAGTCTGAAGACTTCATGGGAAAAGCAGGACAAGTCTGAGGAAACATGTGTCCGGTGGAAAAAAGTTGTGGATCGATCCCTGTAATGCAAAACATAGAGCTCTTGAGGCTCTTGATCTTGCTGTTGAAGCAAAGAGTTCACACTTGAGGCAGGTTCGATGCTGATCCGATTGAGATGGTCGCTTGCTCACCTGCGACTGCAGTAAAGCTGAAGAAACTCAACTTCTAGCAAAACGCATGTTTTGAACGAGAACTAACATGTCGAAGAAGCTTATCCTCAACCTTATGCCTTATGCAGACCTGTTTCTCTGCCTCCTCTGAGAGCTGGAGTAAGCTTGGCCGCTTTGATGTTCCTCGAGAAGAGGAACCATCTGGTGGGCCAACCTTGGCAACCGGCGCAAGCGGCAGGAGTCCTCACCTGCTTCATCCAGAGAAGTGGGACAACAAGATTAGGATGAGAAATTGGCGTGGCAAACCCTGTGAAAGAGACTCGGGGTGTTCTTCGCCCAACGCTGGAGCTTAAATGGAAAGGTGCAGAAAAGCTGGTGCTGAGAGAGGAAAAAAAGGTGCAGGGAGGCGCAAAAGAGGGGTTGCGCATCAAAAGGATACAGGGAGGAAAAGGAAAAGAGCATTTGGTGAAAAAACAAAGTTCAGAGTAATAACCTTAGCTTCAGAGGAGTCAAAAATAGGTCTTGGTGCTCAAAAAAAAGGGTGGGGGTAGAAAAAAGGTTGTCAAAAGAATTTGCATCGAACAAAGGTTGGTTGTCAAAAGAATGGGTAGGGTGTAAAGGTAGGGGGGGCCCAAAAGAAATTGTAGAGGTGTAAGAAAAAGATGATCAATCAAAAAAAGAGATTGGGGGTGAAAAAAAAGGGTATAGGTAGGCGATCAAGAAAATTGATTGTGTTAATTTTAAAAAAGAAAACCATGGTTGTCAAAAAAGGGATTGTTGTTATAGAAGAAAGGGGGTGGAGTGTACAATTAAACAGTTTTGGTGGTCAAAAGAATGAGGGGCTCAAAAAACAAGTAGGGTAGGATGGTCGAAGAAAGGGGAGCCCTGAAATCAGGGGTCCCCCACCGCATCGAGAATCTCCGAGACCATCTTCTTGGCCACTTCTGCCTCGGTGCCTCCACGCTGCGCCACCTGCGAGTGACGGGTGACGGACCGAGTCGTCCTGGGCTCCGAGCGGGTCGGACGAGTCTTCGCCCAGTCTCCACCCCCGTGCCACGTGTCGCCTGACAAGCCCAGCTGGGTCCTGTGGGTAAGCAGCCATGGACAGCAACCTTGGAGACCAAGAGTGTGCATCAAAGCAGGAACAAGCAGAGCTTCAAAGCAAGGTCCATCCCTGAGGTTACTGATTTTGCTTTGTTCGGTTCTTCGAGGCTTTTTGGTGCACCTCAAGGTTCACAAACTACCTCCTGTCAAGTGAATCTTCGAGTGAATCTTGGAGCTTTTTTGCTTTGTACACCAAGAAAGGCAGATTGAAGTTCGCACACATCAGTTCAGTGCAATGATGTGTGGAGCAATTAATGGCCTGGGTCATTTTTTCGTCACTAAGCTGCCAGCACAAAGGGAGGTATGCTCCTCAAGAAACCTGAGGGATAGTCAGCAAGTTGGTCGATAGGTGCAAAAAAAAACTGCCCAAAGTGTGCACAAATTATCTGTGCTTTGCTGACATATGACTTCCTTCGTTGCAAGCGCCATCAAAGCGGCTGGCCATTGTGACCAGCACGTCTAAGTTCCGGTCTCTTTGTAGAGCTTCTTGTATGTGAAGCCCTGTCGCTCAATCTGCAACGACCTCAGTTAGGGCCAAGCTGTCAAAACAGTTCCAAGTAAATGCAGGGCGAGTCGCAGTTTGAAGTCGTAGCTGCCTGATACATACTGACTTATATAATAGCTTCGAATTCTTCGCTCTCAGACAGCCTGCGGATTTCAGATTCCACTGTGAAGCACGTGCTAGAAGATTGTGGGTCAAAACCGGGGCAGCCTCGTTGACCAAAAATGAACAGATTGCTCTTTTTGAGGGGTGTCAACCTTCCATGGTTTGGTGGGAGCGCATTGACTCACTGTCAGATCTCAGGGGCTGAAAATGAAAGCATGTGCAGGCCTGGTCCGGCATATAAGTGCAACAAATGGATACAAGCGGGAAAAAAGAACGTGGAGCGAGTGTCTGAATAGGGCAATAGTGAGTGTCATTGTTCTGGTTGAGGTCTAAAGTCTGACAGAGTCTAACATTCTTTGCTGGTGCATCTCTGCTTCCTTGCACTGGGGGCAAAAACTCAATGATGCTCAGCGTGTGCAGCTGGTTCTTCACAAGTTCCTGCTACAAATTGCAAAAAAAATGTTGTCCTTCAAACCGCAGTGAAAACAGGTATTTCACTAAATGTCAATTAAAACTGCTTGAATCAAGAACATCACCTGCATGACCAGCAAGGGTAGTGAGCAAACAGCAAATTGTCACAGACTGTCATGGATTGTCATGGCATCGGCATCAAGAAGACATTGGATAAACTTGCTTAGCATTAGGTTGGATGCTATTACGTTGGGCCATCGCTTCTAGGTTGGAGGCCATCTCTATTACATTCGAGACCATCTCTTGATATGTCTTTTTTTGCACTTCACCACATCACAAATCACAGCTTCGCCACATTGCAAACAGGAATAAGTCGGAATACGGACCCAGGTTGCACTGCATGATGCTAAAGACGCAGTCGTTTCTTTAAAGCCCTACCACAGCGAAACAACTTTGGTACATTTTAGCACCCTTCGTTCAAAGCACTGGTGCTAATGATGCTCCTTAGCCCTTTAGCATTTTCTGGACGTCATCAGGACGAAGCATGAACCCGAAGTTGAGCAGTGATGCTGCTTCAGTTTGTACCGCAAAAAAAAAAGGCAATGGTGCACTGTTTTACTGCTTCAGTTCCATTGATGTCTTTGCCGATTTAGGTGTTCCACATTTTCTGGACACCGCAATTGTCTTTGCTTATTGTCAAAAAAACATATCAGAATCAAATACCTCTTATTTACAGTCAAGATATTTCAGAGAATGAGACCCGCCTCTCCCGCTGAGATTCCTATGTGCTCAATCTCGTGCACGGGACCATTTCTTCTTGCCACTTGTGTTCAACTCTTATAACTGAGCGGGGTACTACCCTCGATCTGTTGTTTCATGTTGTTTCTAATGGTGGTCTCTGGCATTCAGTCCACGCAAAACCCTGAAACAAGTGGAAAGAGCCATGGTTCTAGATCCCAAAAATGGATGATTCGTTCTGTTCCAGTCTGCTATTGGATTAATACTTTCGCGTGGTTAATGATTCCCAACAGTGCCAAAGTCGGATATGTTGACAGGAAAAGATCAACCTCTTCACTGCTTTCCGTGTGTCCCCCCTACATGTCGTGTCCATGTCTCAGAAACCCCGTTTCCTGTCGACTGGCAGTCGGCCTCTTCCATCACCATGGGTAACTTGCTGCTATTTGTCTTCACACACTTGACAAACCTGCCATCGCGAGAGGGCAGTGATGCACAGTGATGCGCAGTGGCATGGTTTCGACGCATGATTTTTAGATATTTGTAGGCTCGTTCAACATCCAGACCTCCAAACCCTTCCCTGCACGTCATGCACCGGAGGTCTCTGTGTACATGAAATGTTCAGACCCTCGCCTACTTGGACCTCCCTCCACGCTTGCAAGTACCACAGCGCGCACGAAAAAAAGGGTCCGAAAGGCAGGGCAGGTGCACTTGGGCTCGCAAGAGCGCAACCTTGGACAGCAAAAGTTGCTTCACTCGATGCGATCGGCAAAGGATACATGATGACCTGGGAAATTCTGTGAATTGGAATGGAGGGCCAAGTTCAAGGTGGTCGCCCTTCAAAGAAAAGAAACATGATGCACTGAAGAGTCACCCAAAACTAAGCTTCCCCACAAGGTGAATAGCGCACTCACCGATCGTAGCAACTGCGCTGCGATAAAGCCCTTCTTTGGCCTCAAGCTAAGCTAGAGCAGCTAGGGCAGCTTAGCATGCAAGGCAACATCGTGTGCCACAGATTGACACCGGAGATCGTGGCGTCGTGGGGTGCATCTATTAACAGCTGTTCCAAATCCGTCCATTTGGGGCCTTGGTCTGGGCTCTGGCAAACATGCGATGCCTTTGGGGGGGCCAAGGGGAACCGACTAAATCAGGTGTCACATGCGATGTCATATCAAACGGCATGTATCTTTGTGTTTTCAAGAGCGTTTCTCCTCCAGGGTCCAGGATTGGTATGTTTGTCAGTTTGTCACTGTCTTTCTTCTTTTTATATAACAGCAAGAAGAAAGTGACTGACACACTCGCAGATTTGATGTGATCCACCCCTGGCAGCAAAGGAGCTTGTCTGTGGGAGCACCATCTGGTATGATGCCTGTGTGGTTCCCAAGGCTGCTCTCAAACCAATGCAACCAACTCTGAACACGAGCAGTTTATGAAGTCCGTGCAGCTCAAGCAACCGGGAAGCAAATCGAAAACAGCGAGCATTCGTTCATGCTTGTCGTAGCAACCATTCTTGCTGATTGCAGCTGAAGCCCAAACAAATTTTCAAAAAATGCTGCCAAAGATATAGCCACAACTTATTGCAGGCACCAAAGTCGATACGGGGTGCAAGTTCTACTTGGGAAGACCACACCTTCAAATTACCGAACACAAAGTACAAGCACGACCTTGACTGTCTCCGCTGGCCTTGCAAAATTTCTTTCACGAAGCTTTTGCTGCTTCCAAGGAGGAGCTGAGCCGATGAAAGGAGGGGAGGAAGTCGACCAAAAAAACGGATCACGTGACAGATTGTGGATTCTCAGGGTTTTCTTTGTAAACCTGGAAGAGAACGCAGCTTGCTCAAATGAGACTCTCCGAGAAACAGAAACAAAGGCAACAAAGGAAAAGGTTCCGGTCACTCCAAGACTCCAAGCCCTCAGAAACTCGATCCCGACCTGCAGGACATCTGGTGGCATCACATCCATGTTCTTTTCCCGAAAATGGCTGGTGCAATAGCGTACCTGGATAGCAATGAGAAAGGAGTGTTGGGGACTCCAACTCAATCGAAACCATGAAGGCTTTGTTTTGGCTTTGGTTTCGAAACCATGGGGCACAGGGCAACAGGAATGGAGGATCTCAAAGTGCTCTCGAGCCGCCAACTTTGGCTCTACATAGCACTTGACTGGGCTCTTCCCAAACCTGCGGTTTGGCGAAAGGAATTCCAAACGAATCATACGTCCCTTCAGGTGTCTTCGTTCGGGCTTTGTTTCTTTTAGCCTGCTCTTACTTATATAGGCGGCGGCGCGCGCTTAGTTCATGAATTAAGGGAGTAAGCTCCTAGCTACTTAAGCTTCTAGTAACTGGACACAGGATAGCGCACGCTTCTTCAAGGAAGCTCCCCCCGCCGAAGGGCCGGGGAGGAGTTTCCTTGAAAAAGCGCTCGCACTTTTCTTTTGGTTCCTAGATTCTACCAGTAGGGAAACTTACTTCATCATTCGGGCGTAGTCTTCCTCCGGTATTCGCTTGACAGCAAGAAGAACCGTGTGCCTCCTGTGGCACGACTGCGTAAATGCCTGCGAGGGTGAGGCGAGTGGTCACCACGATGTGCGCAAAGCGTGCTGGAGAGGCTTGGAGAATCTCGCTAACAGCCGCCAGAAAAATCCAACCTCGTTGCTGCCTGACTGGAGGTTGCATTGCTCCTCGCGATCCAGTGTCCATCCATCTGGATGTGACAATGCAACGACCAAATCAAGAATAGTTAGAACTCCCTCCGCATGAGGGCTGTAACAGCTTCTATGCTTTGTTTCATTCATTCCTTTCTTCCAGTCCTCCAGCAATGGTAAGATTCCAAGCCCCGTCTTGGCGTCCTCGGTTTTGGCGGGCCCAGCGATCCAAATTCTCGATTCGGACGTGGGCCCATGACTACAGTGACTACCATATCCTGGCCGTCTCTTTTGTCGCAACCCGATCAGCGACCTGCAAAAAAACATCAGCGACCTGCGAATCGATCGCTGTCAGGATGGTGGAGTTGTCCTGTCTGGCATGAGCGAGCGAAACAAACTGCGAGTGGCATGCTGAACGCGCTTGGAGATAGAGTCAGAATGACCTCAGGAAATGGTCGTCTTTAATCACATGACGGAACTCTGTCGATGTCTAACCCTTTCTGCTTTGCCTCCGTATCCTTGCCCAGTTCCTCCATACTCTCCCACAGTTTGAGGATTTTCAGTCGAGCAACTACAGACCAACTGCAACCAAGAGCAGGCCTGAAACTTCAGTGCGATGATAATGCCTTCCTCATTGCACATCTGCTGCTCTCGCTTGAAGGCCGCTTCAATGAAAAAACCTCAGCTGCTGGAAGGCTGCTTGGGAGAGACTCGGTAGACCGCCTTTTTGGCTTTCTGGCCCTTGCAGTAAGTCTGCGATAAGTCTCGGACAACGACGATAAGTACATTGAAAGCAAGCTTGAACATTTGTACTTACCCGAGCTCTAGTTCAGTGGACAAGCAATTCAAGCAATTAATTGAACATGTAGTTTAGCCCCGGCAAGGACTTCAGGACTTCGCCGGCCCACCCAACTTTGAATATACAACATGAATCGATGCACGTGTATGAATTATCAATACAATCACCTTTACCATCTTTACAAATATAATGTGAATGTAGGTGTAAAGTTGAGGAATTCCTTCAAAGGGACAACGCCTTTGGATTCGGGGGGTGGCTGTGTGGTGATCTATGTATGCAGCGCCCTGAACGGCGCTGGTCCACCTTCAGTTGCACCCATACTTGTCCATTCTTCCATCAGTGTGATCTTATGTTGGCGGCCTGTGTCATGAGTTCGGGTGCCAAGATGAGAAATCCATGTCCCACTTACACAATGACTCCGAAAAATGCCTGGTTTGGTAGAAATCTGTCATTTTAAAGCTGGTTGTGGAAAGGAATTGCGGGAAGCTGGTGCAAGTGGATGCAAACAACCACCAAGCCACCAAAGTGGGGTACCAGTTCAATGCTAGCTGCTAGCACATCAAATCCCTTTTCAAAGGTCACCAAAGGTTGCTAGTGTTGGCACATTTCCCTTCGATATATTTGTTTCTCCCGTGGGTAATGCCTGCAGCGCAACTGTTGGCATTTTGCTGCTGACGACCGTCTTAGGAGTCTTCATTCTGCCGAAGCTCTGGAAAGGGACA
>CAXAMN010027250.1:673329-720483 GCA_963970005.1 Durusdinium trenchii
GAGACCCAACGCATGCGTCTGTCCATCCTTGAGTAAGAGTTGCCAGTGTGTTTTCTGACTTGCGGAATGACCAGGTTTTTCGAGAACCACTTGGAGTTTCTTGGTTCACAGTAGGAAGAAAGCATCAGCTATTGTTTTCCAGCCTCATCGTGGGTCCTTCACAGCTCCAATTTACATAACGTGGGCTATCTACATACAGTGTGTTAAAAAAAAAGGATGTGACCAAGCAAAGTGTTGCTCGACGTGCTTCCAAAGAAAAATGTTCACAGGTCCAAAATCGCCTGTTCCTTTAAAAGCACACTGTAGATTGCCAATGTTGGCACGTCTCCCTTAGATGTATAATGATCTTCCCGCGGGTAATGCCTGCAGCACAACTGGATGCCATGGTTCGGATGCCACGGTCCCAGTGGCGCATCGCCGGAAGTCGAAACCACAACCGACCGAGTGCTGAGGCGGCGATGTCATCCGTGCTGAGTGGCTGGTGTAGCCTTTCATTGCAGTAGTTGATGAAGAGCTGCTCGAGAGAGTTTAGCTTGAAGGCCTGCAGGCAGCAAACAAGCTGCTGCTCTGGAGAGGCTAAATCGCTAAGTCAACGACCAGAACATCACACAGTGTGTTGCAAGGACTTTCGATTCTTTTTCCTGCGATGTTCTTGAGCTGTCTAAACGTTCAAACAGCTCCCACGTGTACATGTGCAAACAGCGGATATGATGATGAGAGCAAACCTGTTGCTATGACATCTGACACTTGGCACTCTCCCAGTGCCGTGCTGGCCTCAAATCCAAAAATATCTAAAACACCTGCAAACCTCAGCACAGCACACTGGATGGTGCATGAGTGTATGATTGTGTCAACGAGAAAATGTTGGTACTCCGAAAGACATGTCCCACATTGAATGAATGATGGTGTCAACATGCCATGCGTCATACGGCTAGCCGAACGAAGCAGTCTCCCCACGAAGCTGGGCCCGGATTGCAATGGGCCTGTCTCCTCTAAAGCTGACCTGGCCCAACCTGCTCTCCTTGGGCTTCCCAAACGGCAGATTGGGCGACGATGCTTGCCCTGGAGCAAAGTCTTCGTCGACACTGGGGCTTCTTTAAGCATGCGCACGAAGACTGCATTTGTTCCTTGAGCACTGGAGTGTTGAGAATGCATCTGTTTCAGGCCATACCCACCTGAGAATATCCCACGTGGTACGATCAATACCTATATACCATATTGTGTTTTCCTGGTAAGTTTGGAACCCGGATCCTTCAGGTCAGCACAAACACAGTGCAATTGTGAAAGCCTCTCTGTTCCAAATCTGCCTTCCAGCGTGCACGTACAGTACCACAGAACGTTCAGCTAATGGTTCGACATGCTTAAACGGTCATCCAAAAAAAAATGGACTAGAACGCTTGAGTCAACTTCTTTTCAAAGTACGGTACTTCTGTTCTTTGATCGGATGCAAATCGATGATTTGATCTTAAACGTTTATGCGTGTTGTAATAGTAAGGTCAGTAAGTTCCAGTTCCAAATTTCATCGATGTCATCAGGCCTCCGCGGCTCATCCGATTGATCAGGCCCACCGCCCACATGAACAGGGCCTCATCGATGTAATCAGTGCCCCTTCAAACGAACACATCCAAGACTTGAAGCATTCACCGTGTCCTGTGTCCATTTGTAGATGATGCGCCACGGCCACATAGGGATGAAAGGCCCCAAGTGGGAGAACTCTGACGCGAAGCTTGGCTGTCACAGGAACGCTTGGCCGCTTGGCTTCTCACTTCTCGTCATGTAAGGTGTGAGGCGGTTGCAGAGACCCAAAAGGCTGTTGTGACACCCGTCACGCCTCGTACAGCGATCGTGCAATGGACTGGGTGAGTTCCGTCGCTTGGTTTGGCCTCATTGGCAACAGGGCCGAATTTGTTCCAAAGGATTCCAATGATCACTGCTACGAATGCAAAGGCAGCAGATGTTCATTGTGAGGATGTACAAGTACAAGGTATCATGCTCAATCGCACACTGGAATGTGCTCAACTGGACAAAACTGCGTTTAGCTGCAGGTCATCAGGTCCCTTGCGACAAAGGCGAGCTCACCACGGAGCCGCGAGGCCTTGGCGACTCGAGCGCCCGTAGCTGGATCGCCCGTTCGGTGGAACCTCAAAAGAACCTGAAAGCCGTTCAGGAACTTCTTGGCTCGGCTTGATGCCATGGCTCGATCTTAGTGCCAAACATAGTGATGGCCAGAAATCGACGTCCGAGTGAAGCCATCGGTGCAGTCTTGTAAAATAGTACGGAATGACAAAAAAAAGTGTACGCAAAATAATACCAAGCCCCTGACAAATTGAATTGTCTTTGAGCGCGGAATAATGAAAGTCCATTCTCAGACTGATAGTAGCAAGAAGCTACTAGGGGCTCCTGGCATCGCTACTAGAAGCAAGGACGCTACTAGGGGCTCCTGGCCTTACTACCAGTAGCAAGAAGCTACTAGGGGCTCCTGGCATCGCTACTAGGAGCAAGGACGCTACTAGGGGCTCCTGGCCTTACTACTAGTAGCAAGAAGCTACCACGGGCTCCTGGCATCGCTACTAGGGGCAAGGACGCCACTAAGGGCTCCTGCCCTTACTACTAGTAGCAAGAAGCTACTAGGGGTTCCTGGCAGCTACTAGGGGCTCCTGGCCTTACTACTAGTAGCAAGAAGCTCCTGGCATCGCTACTCCTTTACTACTAGTAGCAAGAAGCTACTAGGGGCTCCTGGCCTTCCTACTAGTAGCAAGAAGCTACTAGGGGCTCCTGGCATCGCTACTAGTAGCAAGAAGCTTGGGAGCAAGAATGCTAGTAGGGGCTCCTGGCCTTACTACTAGTAGCAAGAAGCTACTACGGGCTCCTGGCCTTACTACTAGGGGCTCCTGGCCTTACTACTAGTACTACTAGGGGCTCAGGACGCTACTAGGGGCTCCTGGCCTTACTACTACAAGCAAGAAGCTACTAGGGGCTCCTGGCATCGCTACTAGTAGCAAGAAGCTACTAGGGGCTCCTGGCATCGCTGCGAGCAAGAACGCTAGTATGGGGCTCCTGGCCCTACTACTAGTAGCAAGAAGCTACTAGGGGCTCTGGCATCGCTACTAGGAGCAAGGACGCTACTAGGGGCCATGGTCCTGGCATCGCTACTAGGAGCACGGACGCTACTAGGGGCTCCTGGCCCCAACTAGTAGCAAGAAGGGGCTCCTGACATCGCTACTAGGACGCTACTACTAAACCTCCTGGCCTTACTACTAGTAGCAAGAAGCTACTAGGGGCTCCTGGCTTCGCTACTAGGAGCAAGGACGCTACTAGGGGCTCTTACTACTAGGAGCAAGAAGCTACTAGGGGCTCCTGGCATCGCTACTAGGAGCAAGGACGCTACTAGGGGCTCCTGGCCTTCCTACTAGTAGCAAGAAGCTACTAGGGGCTCCTGGCATTGCCACTAGGAGCAAGAAGCTACTAGGGGCTCCTGGCCTTACTACTAGTAGCAAGAAGCTACTAGCAACTTTTTCTTTTATGTTGCTATTTTCGTCTTCCTTGGTCCAGCCCACCATGGTTGTTTCATTCAACCACCACCATTGTGTTTCTTCTGTTTGACTCCATTGTGGTTCGTCCTACTGCTTCTTGTTCTTTGCTGTTCGGAACAATCTTTGGCCCATCCTTTCACCCTTGAGAATCCGACTTCCATTGTTTGGTTTCAATATCCTATTGCTGGTCCATCTTTGGTCCTGGAACTCTGAGGATCCCTTTGATCAAAGTTAGTTTAGTTTGAAGGGGGGTGGTCCAGGGCACCATTGATTTACACACATATATACATATACATATATATATATATTAATAGCTTAGGGGGCTGGGATAATGGAAGAAACGGTTTCAAGCTGCAATAGAATTCACCACCGAACTTCTGATCTCCATTGATTTCTTAATGCTTTCCCTTTGATTATTCCTGTTTAGCCCCAAATGATTTCCAAATAACAAATGGACAGGAAAAGACATCCTTGTTTATGGCCTTTTGCTCCCTTTAGAGCGCAATTCAACCAAAGGGAATTCCTTTTCATGTCCTGTTTGTATCCTTGTGTTTCCTTCCAAAAGCAAAAATGCCAAAGGCCAGCCCCGGAATGGTTTTGGCGACGATGGAGTCGGATCCGTTGGCGCTATCTGGGCTCTGTGCATAACTCGCTTCTTGGTACTCAGGGCCACCTCGAGAGAGAGAGAGAGCGATGGCAGCTCAAGAGCGATGGCAGCAAATGCCAGTCCTGTTCAGTCTTTCCGAGAGAGAAAATTGATACATCCAGGTACCTCCAGCAATTGCGCTTGAACTCCGAGAAGTGTGGCCAAGTCTTCAAAAGTCTCCGGCGAAGCGCAAACCTTGGTCATGGAATGACTGAACCCCAAGAACCGCTGGTGAACATGCCGGGACCAGACAGACTCGGCCGTCGCGAGTCATTGTTCAGGATGGCTTTGGATCAGTGGATGGATAACTCTACAAAGGTTCATAGCTTACAAAGCTTCAGAAGGTTCAACGAAAATTCACAGCTCCAAAGTACCGTCAGACACTTCATGTCTGGTCGACGGCACCCCATGTTTTTGGGGAGGCAACTGCTGCATCTCCAGGCGATTCTCCCACCCATTGAACCTGGCACGTTTCCCAGACGGGAAAGACGGGAGTCCATTCACCCATTGGGTTTGGGTCTATATCATATGTTCAATGCACACGCTGCGCAGTCCATATCATCTTCCTGCGCTGGACAATGATGATTTTCTGGAAATGGAGCCGAGACAACCCAGATCGTAGCCTGAAGCCAACCTCCAAGAATGCAGCTCGATGTCTTTTTTCCACACTTTTGTCGGTGCATTTGCGTTGGAATCAATACTTTGCATCTCTCATTGACAGAATGGAACTCATCATCGCTCTGCAATGATGCCAACAAAGGATCATGAAACAGGAGCTGCTCGGTCAAGGCGTCACTGGAGAAGCAAGTCAACACAAGTTGAAAAGTGTTTACCAAAGAGCCAGGCTCTTGACTGTTCCTACCAATGTGCAGCTTGGCCAAGCAAGGTGCTCGTCATCAGCGCCATCCATGCACATATTATACATTAATAAGTCATCATTAGTCTGATTCTGCGTCAGTTGACTCCAGACCATCTGGATTCGTCGACAAATTGAGATGATCACACTTTGTTGCTCTGACCTGTGCGTGATGCGTTGAGGCATCATTCCGAAGCAGCGATGAAGCGTGCTCGTTGTAGAACCTGAGCGACGGAGTCAGCTCACTCTCTTTGGGAAGTGGCATGACTGCTCCAGGTCAATGCCTGTCAATCCAACCCCATTTTGTAAGACTGGCCTTAGACCTATAATTACCAACAAGAACACCTTCTTTGAAGGAGGAAAGTAGAAAAGCTACGGAAAATTGCCAAGAACGGACGTAAGAGAGCGGACAGGGAGCCCAATTTCTTCCACATCCTTCGGGTTGTCTGACACAAGGAATTGCACGGTAGACTGCAACACCAACACCACGTGCTCAAGAGCCAAGAACAAGGCAAGTTTTTGCCACAAGTGGAGATGAACTCCTGAAGGTGCGACGAAAAACGAGTTATGTGATTTCATGGATTGAAACCGGCGGCTGAAAGGAGCTCTATATATATATATATATGAATTGCAAAAGGATCACTAGCCGAGCACGTCATACGGTGCTGCGTAGAGAAGATGCTTTCATTGCGCACAGACCGTCCAAAGGCCAATGCCAATGTGTGAGTGTGACATGGCATGGTGGCAAAGTTTGGCATGGCGTTGAAATGACACTGGGTATTTTGGTACTCCATGACATGGAAAGAAATCGCGCTAGCAGCTGTCTCGAGACAGGAGGAGCCATGGCGTAAAAGTTCAAAGACGCCAAAAAGCAAGAATCGAATTTCATTCACATCTATGAATAGTATTTCGGACACAGATCCAAGCCCGTCCTGGATAGAAAAAGAAGCATGCCAAACCGACGTTGGTAGCAACAGCACTAGCCTTGGCAGACAGCGCATTCAAGTCTCCGCGCTGTCCCACTGTTTGACTGCAACTGAAGTTTCCTGAAGATGCAGTCGAAACACATTGATGGCAGAGAAAATAGAAGCCCAAACACCTAGTCCGCAAGCAACACGTGGGAGGGGCCTTTGGGTCACATAGAGCATCCGGTAGGTTCGCAAGCCTAGGCCAGAAGCGACAGCTGTTGGTTCAGGGCAAAGAATGTGCGAATCGTGCATCAGATGCGTCTAAGCCGATGGAAACCAAATAAGAAAGGGCTTGTCTTTTTCAGGGCCTGGAAACGGTAGGAGGCGTAGAACGAGATACAACCGAAGACAAACATGATAGGGGCAATGCTGCCCCAGCACGCAATCACCGAGTAGGAAATGGCCGAATCCAGGTAGTCGTTGATCTTGTCACCACCCCAAGAGTTGAACTCATATGGAAACTTCTTGGCTTCCCATTCCAGAAATTTATATGTTGGTCCACCTTCCTCGGGATCCACAGTTTGCATCTTCTTGTACTCCTGGATACACTGGAGCACTGCAGCGCTGCAAGGTCGTTCTTTGTCTTCAAAAGAAAGAATTGATCATGAGTGAGTCACTAAATTATGATGCCCAAATCAACGCATGCCAAAGCAAAAAAGCGAGGGACGCTCCGTCCGGCTCTGTCCTTCCAGATCTCCAAGTAAGAAAGGGCAATGGGCAACACCAAGAAGACAAACTCAATAACTATTGCAAAGAAGAAATATGTTGTCAAGTTTGACTCCAAGTCGGCCTCACCTCGAAATGGCGCCACTTCAGCGCGCGGTGTTCGTTGTCATCTCAGGTGCCAACTTAAGCAACACTTCTGCCTGGAGCAGCAATCAACTAAGTCGCCGACACGAGGTGGTGTACTGTGTAGCCATACTCCTCCAGCTTTCAGGCATGCAGCCAGGAAGGCAAACTTGATGACCCCGCTTATATGCCCACTGCTCTTTCAAGACCTTTGCTCCGCACAAAGCAAGAAAAGCAAGAGCAAGAACAGGCCTATCTGAAAAAAAAAAAGAAGACCGGTTGCGCTAAGACGTCATTGTTCAAGCTAAGACGAGTTTGTTGTGTTTGCGTGACCCGGCGACTTGGATCTGAGTTGGGCCCTTCTCTCGCACCTACTGACCTACTGTAAAAAGTTCTGCCTCATCAGCCTCATCCTGCTACTGTGGTTTGTCCTTTTCTTTGTTTGATCGAAGAGTGGCCTCAGAATCGTTATGTGATATTCTCACCGTCGCTGTTATCAGCACTGTTTTTACGCAACTATCTGTGAAGGCTTGGAGCCTTCAGGATCGCACCATTGTCATGGGCAGGATCGAAGTCAGGATAGACTTTTCCTGCGGCCTCCTCGTGGCTTGCTCCACAGGTCCTTTGGAGGTAGTTGGTCAGGAAGGCGTGTGCAATAAATGGCCAATTGGCCACAAAGAGCTTCACACCCGCCAGGAGACCAGAAAGTTTATCCTCAGAAGCCGGTGTGTGCGGCTTGTCGCGCCCCCTGTGGCAAGTCTACATCATCTCTCCAGTTTTGGGACGACATGATGACACCTTGTGCAAAATATTCAAAGGCTGCACTGAATGCGGCACTCCACCTTTGCACCTGGCTGACCTAGTGGCAGCCCACCTAGTGAAGTCCACCTACCCAGTGGTAGCCCACCCAGTAGCCCGAGAAGGTTAGTACGCAAGCCAGCAGGTGTCGGAGCATTCAAGAAGAAAAAAAGATAGATTGGGGCGCTCAGGTTAAGTTGCTGATGTGTACAGTGGGTCTGCAGTGCTAGGATTTAAAAAAATAAAAACGTTCTACATCTCGAGCCCATCCAATCCTAGGCCACCTCCTCACAACACCACCACTGATCCATCCATGTCTCATTCCCCCATATAGTTCCCACACTCCGTCCGTCTGTCGGTCTGTCCATCTCTATCCTTCGCCATCCCTAAGAACTTGCATCACCAGCATGATGGTGACCCAAACACAAACTCTCTGGCACACTATTCACATCATCTAATTCCATTTCGGCACGACCGCCAGACCCCCAGAACCCACTTCGTTGGCTGAAACTTCAGCCAGCCCGGATGGCTTTAACATAGAATAGTCATTCAGGAATCGTTGTCACCATCCAGGGATCGTTGGAAGTAATTCTTCTCAAAATCACACGTCCAGAGTCCCACGTTCTTCAAGTCTTCGTGGCTCTCCCCATCACTTCATCCCAAGCTTCGGTGAAAGCACTCTCTTTCCTGATGTTCTCCAGGCCCACCAGGCAAGGTGCCAAGAGGCCCCAAATGAAGCTCCCGCCTTTGATCACGACTGTCCTCGGTGGCTTGTAAAACGAACAGAAAGACATGTGCCTTTGCTGCAAGACTTAGAATTGTCGTGGAGGTCTGGCTCGCCAGGAATTGGACTTGAAAGAATTATCCGCATTTAGGGCTTGGCAAAGGCGCCTAAGCTGCTTATTGTGTAAATCCGGTTTATGTAATTCCTTGAATCTTGACTTTTGGTTCCTAGAATCCTCATGCCAGTACGATTGAGGAACGAGAAATCCGGAGTTAGTACTTAGGACTGAGGAAAGTCGCATCATTGTGAGCGGCCTTACCAGACTTAGCTGAAGGTCTCTTGAATATGCTCACAGCTCACAAGAAGGACCAATCGTTTGGGCCGAGATGCAGGATTACCGATGAATAGCTGTAGAAAAAAGAGTCTTCCTCCAGCGAATACTGCCACGCAAGAACGCCGAAGATTCCACCCATATAGCAAGCAAGGAAAAGAACGGTGAAAAGATTCACGACCCAGCCAGGTACGCCGACTCGCTCATGGTCCCAGTCAGCATGCACCTGACGCAATTGATCTGACATGAAACAATGTCTGTGTGTGAGCCTGGAAACGTGCGGCAGGATCTCGAACAAATTAATTGAAGGGGTGCTGAATCAGGATGGCTTGACGAACTCTATAGTCTTTCAAGTCGTCCTGCGGCTCAACTACCAACTATACAATACAAAACAGACTGGCTATAACCACTCCAAGTAAACCAGTTGCAAAAGCAAAAACTGTTTGTATTTGCTGACAAATCACCTGCACAATGATCTCTTCCTCTGACTTGATTCCCCAGATCTGCTTCAACCGAGCTGTATGCCTCTTGAAGACTTGAAGCATGCCGGCCACCCAAATCGACAGGAACAGCGCAATGCAGGTCTTTCCGATCTCCGTTTCGTCCTTAGGAACAGCGATGGCCCTTGCACGAAGCAAGCGCAAGCTTCCTTTGAATCGGAGAACGAACAGGTCCAAGATGCGGGCGACAGCGTGGTCATCTTTAAGGCGAAAAAGATCACCCCGACAATCGCAAGAATGGTCGTTGCATTGCACAGGTGGAGGTTCCATCGAAAAAGAAATGCAATCTGATCTCCAAAGTATGTGCCTGGAACCCGCAACAACTAAAACTGCATGTTGAAAGCCAGGGCCTTCAAAAACACTTGCCAAAAGTAGAAAGCCTACGCAGCTTACGGCTTTTTGGGCCAAGTTGCGAAAGGAGATGATCCCTTTGAGCATGTTTTCAGGGATGAAACCTTTGCATGTCAGAACTGAGTTATGAATTGCTTCGAGCTCTTCGGGATCAGGACATGGGTAGTACTTTGAGATGACACCTTGCTGCTGCATTTCATCCAAGCTCACCTGGTGGCCAACGAATCAGGATGCCAAGGAAAAATAACATGATCATGATGGCTTCCGAATCCACGCTTTGGGGTTCCAAAGTGCTCTTGAGGTTCTCGAATCTGTCGATCTTGCAGTCATGAAGAGCAGAATGGGAGTTTCCAGTCAAGACATTAGTGATGCTGCCTATCGGCGCAATTTTGTTCATTAACTGACTACCATGACTAGAAGAAAATCGAAGTTGCTCTGTTGTGAGTTAAGCGAAGTGCTCAGAATGGTCTGCACCCTAGAGAGCAAGGTGAACCTACACCTCAGAGATTTCAGCTAGACACTTGGAGTACAAGGAGGCTCAACACAAACAGAAACCTTGCTCAACACTGCCTAGTGACCCATCTGTCCAGCCAGAATTCCAGAATCCTAATGGCATCAGTCTTCCGAAACTTCTGAAAGCGCTCCTTGCCCTCTTGAGTGAACCGGTCGTAAGCCACCACTTCCTGCAAACGTGAATTTGTCTTACTGTGTCCTCAAACATCAATCCAAAAGGCAAATATAAGCAGCATCAAGGCCATCTCTTATTGGTCGCACTCTGAATCCTAAGGGGACAAGAAGTTTGTCATCAAGAAGGTGTAGCCTGGCCGTAGTAGGCAAGTGGGAAGGTCTATCCAACCCCGAGGGTTTCGTCTCGTTTGAAACAAGCAATTCACCCTCCCGGGACGTACCGCAGACGGAGTTGGGGTTCTTAGGTTGTTGCCTGTCCTGTGGAGGGGTTCCTCCGCCGGTCTGTTGAGAACCTGTCTGGTCACTTCGTGCCTCATGCTGTGATGAGGTGCTCGTCTCCCGAAACGCACCGCCGGCGGAGTTGTGGGCCGTTCGTTGGGCCACGTGACGTGGAGGGCTTCCTCCAGTCTGACCCTGGGTCCTTCTCCCGGGACGTACCGCAGGCGGAGTTGGGGTTGTGAGGTTTGACCCCTTCCTCGGATGGATGATCCATAATGGGTCTTGATGGCCGTCTGCCTCCCGGGACGTACCGCAGGCGGAGTGCTGACCCTGCTTGGCATTGGGTGTTTGTGCCAACTTCTGGCACTCTTGTTGGTTCCCAGGGCCCGCCTTGGATGTATCCCCCAGTCGGGGCTTCTTAGAGGCACCTGGTCCGTTATCAGTGCATGAAGCAACTGCGGAGCAGGGCTCTGTCGGTGCGCCCGGCAAGAGGCTTCGCGTTTGGTTTTCGTGGATGGCGCTTGCCAGTCCATGCATCATATGCCATGGGTACCTGCTAAGGTCCGATGACATGAGCGTGTCACTCCGTTTGTGATCATCTGGGCTTGGGATCCACTGGATGCTCCAGGAAGTTCCATGGTGCTGGAGACATCAGCTTTGCCCTGCCCAGATGGGCGAGGTGGGTGAGGACCATTTGACGTAGCAGTAAGATGCTGTCGTCGTCCACAAGCTGTTGGTCTGATGCCTTCAGACCTTCCAGGCCCCAGCAGTGGGGTTCTTTGCGGCCTCGTACTGGCGGCGGTGCACCTGGCTTGGGGATCCAATGAATGCTTCAAGTGCGGCAGTTGGGGCCTCCCCCAACGCCCTCAAGCTGGCCCGCCAATGCCCGATTGCAGAGGTCACTGTATGGTTGGTCCCGGAGGAGGTCATGCTCGACTTCCTTGCCTTCTCGCCGAATGTCCAGCGCAATGAGCTTGGACGATAGTATGGGGAAATTTTTCCGAATGCAAGAGTCTAAGGATGTGCTGTCGTCTTTTCCTGCATAGAGGAGAAGATGAGTTGCTCCCCGAGGAGGAAGGTGGGAATGCCCCTGACTCCATCGTAGTCGATCGCGCAGCCGTTGCGGAACAAACTGCATCCACTGCTGCAATTCTAGCCATGCATCCGCTTCATTCCCAGTCCACTGGTTCAATGCCCGCTGTGTGGGGGGCATATCATTAGGTGGTCCGGTGTCCCCCTGTCGGGGGTCTGGTATGCGCCGGAGTGTTGACTGTTCCCTTATCAGGGCCCGAGGCACCTGGGGGAGACAGTCCACTCGCCTTAACAGAGGGCACTGGTGCGGTGGTGAGGCCTGGATCCATATCAGAGCATGGAGCATCTGTGGATGCCAGGCCTAGTCACTTGTGTGGGCAGTTGTTGGGGCTATGCTGCCCGAGGGTGGATTGCAGACCCTCCATCCTTCGTGACTGGGCAGTTGCGAGAACGGCCACAGTTGCCTTGGCAGGTCTTCTTGATGTGAAAGTCACGGCAGAAAGGGACTCCATTTGGTGCAGCAGTTGCTCAGGGGGAAGGCCAAGTTGGCTTCGACTTGCCTTTGTCTTTCGTCTTGGACTTGCCTTTGGCTGAAGGGGTCCAAGTCTTGGTCTGTCCTTTTGACCATTGGGTTTGCCGCGTGGTCCATGCGGCGCCCTTCTGTCCTTTGGATTTCCCTTTGATGGGTGTCTGGGAGTTGCCGCGTGTCTGGCGCCTCTCATAGACCTCCATGGTCCAGAATAGGCTGTCTTGGCGGAGGTCCCGCATGGCATCTTTCAACGTGGCTCCCTCACGCCACGCATTGCGTTCGGCATAGACCAGTGTGGATTCTGAAGCGGGGGGGGGCTTCCGCTCAGCGATGTCCTTCCCCCAGAACCACTCGTACCAATCATCCAAGTCCGCCTTGGTCACATTGAACTGGGGGCGTTAAAAGTGATCTTGACGGGCTTCTCATCGGTGTCCGGGAGGGCCGAGATGATGTGCTTCGTGAGGAAGAACCCGATCTCACCATGGACACACAGCTTGAACTGCTTCTTCAGGAAGTTATCACTCCCCTGGTAGGTCAGCTTCGGACGTGGTTGGTTTGCAAGCCGATCCCAGTCCACTAGGATTTGTTTTCGGTCACAGATCGCATCCAAGCCAGTGGTCTTACCAATGGGGAGGGCCGGGTGATCTGGGCCCCGGGCCAAGCCAGTAATGGTCTCCCCGACGGTCTCCTTGGCAAGGCGAACGCACTGGTACATGCGCATCGAGATGAGTTCTCGGAGTTCATTCGTCCAGCCATGGTCATTGTTGGTGAAGTTCAAGTCCCTGGCTGCGTGCTGTCTTGCCAGGGCGGGGGTGTCCCAACGATCCGCAAGGTCTTCCATTGTGGTGTAACCCGCTTGGGCCATCTGGGCCATGACCCAGTAGGGGGTCCCCTTTTGTGTGAAAAGAGCCTTGACACCCACACTGAGCATGTCCACGTGTGCTTGAAGAGGTTCTGGTACCGGATGAGGAGGACGTACCGGCATAGGTGGAGCACCCGGCTGCCATTCCAAAGATCACAGGGAGTGGTGGGTGGGTTTTTCGAAAGTTTGATCTTTGATGGATCAGGGTTCTGATCCTTGAGCCAAAATGGCATGCCATTTTGGCTAATGAAATGTATTGAGGACACATTGTTTGCAATCCGCAAACTCCACGCAAAACCAAAGTGTCCTCAAACATCAATCCAAAAGGCAAATATAAGCAGCATCAAGGCAGCAGCTTACACCTCTTTTCCCTGAGAGGTGGTAGTGTCTGCCTTTACAGGTCTGGCTGTCCTTCCACCCTGTGCCAGGACTTCGCCTGGTGTGCACTGGGTGGCATTCGAAAATCTGTCAATGCCAAAGGATGGATGCCACCCAGTGTTCGCCAATCCCAAAGGTAAGTGGCAAACGCGCAAGGCCCAGCCCATGGGGTCCTGGACCCGTAGTGGTGTTCGCCCATCTCCCCAGCAGTTAGGGTATATCAGGGCACGCAGCACCTGCCCTTTACCACCCGGGTTAATCCCAGGAAGGGTCAGCACAAGGACCGTTTGAAAAGGTCAGAGGGCCGGTTCCGGAGTGGTGTCAGTCCAAGCTATGTCACTCCGCTGTGTGCTCATGAGAACGTTGGATCATCTCCGAGGTAATCTTCTCTTCTTCAGAGGCTGTATCCACCGAGTCGTCCGTGAGGGAGTGCTCTGAGTCTGGCAAGGATGCCGAAGATACCTCAGTATAGGTAGGGGGGCCCCCTGCCAGGGCGGGGGTCTGCCAATTCGTAGGAAAGGTGTCCCAGGGCGAGATCGAGCTCAAGATCAGGCCGCACTCCAATCGGCCCCAGCAAACATGGCTGTTCTTGTGCTAGAACTGCTTCTTCTTATACTCCGAGCCCGCGACCGACTCCACGCAGTCCACCGTGAGGGGGGGATAGTTGCTCTGCGACCCCGGTAGATGCTCATCAGGCAGCGCCACCCCCATATCGGGGCCCGAGGCACCTGTGGGGGGGGCATCCGGAAGTCCCAAGGCCACAATGGAGGCATCAGAACAGCCCAGCTTCCTGTAGATGGCAGAGGCCTTTGCAGGGTCTGTGACCTTTGCGACCCACCATTGCTCCTCCGTGCAGCGCCACGCCACCTTGATCTCCACCATGCAAGAAGACTCGAGTTGTGGGAGGAGCTTTGTATAGACTACATCCACCTCTCGCAAGGCTGACAGGGGGAGCGTGACCCTCTCGTCACAGATGGCCCGTTCAATCATGCGTCGCTTGGTGTCACGAACTGCCGCGCGGCAACTCCATGATGCAGGGAGGAGTATGCGTAATGAAGCTGCTGGCAGCCAGGTATGCGCCCATCTCACGGTATATGTAGCAGCTTCCACTCCTGTTGGTTCGTGGGTTTCAGAGGGAGGCCACACAGTTCTGAGTCTCCTCCTTCAGGTTGGTGTACGTCTTGAGCCGCTGGTTGTTCTTCTCCACATTGCGCTGTCCCCGCACCTGGGTCTGGACAATGAGCGGCAAGAAGCACCAGATGTTGTACAACTCCTTCAAGGTGTACTCATAACCCAAGGCCCCCAGGAGAACCGGCAAAGTCCATGTAGAGACGTCCCGTCTCCAGTGCCAGTCCCCATCATCATCACTGGGGGCCCAGAAGAGACCTACCACCTTGTCAATGGCCGGGCGTCTCTTGCGAGCAATGTGGCCCTCGATCTCCTGCTCGGTGTACTCCACCAGGTCGCCCCAACGGGTTTGCAGGTTGCGAGGGTGTGTGCGACGTTCCAGTGCCCAGACCGCTGTGGTGGCAACCTTCTTGGAGGCCCAGTCTGGGACTACTCCATTGGCCTCCATAGGCTCGAACCTCGCCTTTGTGGTAGCCCAACATCGCATGGATCATAGCAAGCTTCGCCTCGCCAGACCCCGGCTCCAACTCAGTGACAATCTCCTTGGTGAGGGGGTCGATGGAAGTAGGTTCCGACGCGGAGGAACCCCCCATATCAGGGCGTGAAGCACCTGTGGAGGGCTCCTGGTACTCCATGAACGTCGTGTTGAAGGCAGTCTCCTCCAAGAGTCGCGGGTTGAAGGGGTTGGTGCCCTGCTTGATGGGCTCCCGGGTGCGAAGGTGGGCCTCCTTCACCTCTTGGAGTTGCTCGCCATCCACCGCCATCGGTCCACGCTCCGGTTCGAAGAGACCACTCTCCAGAGCCTTCCTGACCTTGTCCGGCCACACACTGATTCCATCATAGGTGGGAAGGAGGAGCTCCAGCTTACGCTTCTGCTTCCGGTGGAATGCCTGGTTCTCCTCCTTGGCCTTCTCCAGCATAGTTTGGGATGAGAGGAGTGCGTCTTGGGGTTGCCCTTTTTCATTCTGCCCCTTCCGCTGAGGAAAGATCTGAACTTCTCAATGTCCAGGTGTCGGAGAACGGCTGCTCCATGCGCTTCCGAATCAGGCACCATGTGGGACCCCGCTTGAAGTTCATAGACCACATCCATCTGGGGTGTCCGAGATCAAGCGCATGGCCTTCACGTGGGAGGGATGGAAGGTGATGGTCTCCTGGCCCGGGTCATCATCAGTGGCTCGTTGCGGTTTGCGCTCCACCTCCTGCTTGTGGGAGACCTCATCATCCCCTCTCTGCATCACTTCCTGACGAAGGGTAAGGCGATTCGAGTCACTCACCAGTAGCACCCACAGCTGGCGGCTTTTGTCCAAGACTGCTAACTTCCACCGAGCAAAGAGACTTCTGAGAGTCACCCTGGCCCCAGGAGTCGGACTGCCAACGGAGCTGCTTGTCCGCATCAAAGGTCATAGTCCATGTGACGCCATCCACTGTCATCGAGGCTGAAAACAGCGCCGTTGGAACCTTCCCCTCCGTAGAACCACAGTGAAGACACTTCGGCGACTTGGGGAGGACCCAGCTTGTGAAACAGTTCACCTCTGGGAGGGTCGTCAGCTTCTCCATGGAGCGCGCTCCTTTGGGCAGACGCTTAGCCTCCCATATCTCCTGCGCAAGGTGCTTGGCCTTGGCAATGGCATAAACCTCAACAGTGCGAGCAAAGGCTGCCGGGGTGAGCTTCGTCACGTCAAACTGGAGGCAAAGCTCAATGATCTCACCCACTTGGATGCTTCGCAATGGTTGCGCCAGTTTCTTTGGGAGGCAGGGAAGACCAGCCATGACATTGGCCAGAAGGATGTTCCCGTCCTCGGCAAAGGAGTAGGTCACAGGATCCTGAAGGCGTCCTTCAACTGGAACCTTCCAAGGTCGTCCCTAAAGTCGAGGAAGGAACTGGCGCAGGCTGCTTACCAGACAGCGACAGGGCCCCTGATGCTTGCACTGAGGAGAGCGGTGCATCCTTACGAGGCTCAGTATCAGGGCATGAAGCACCTGCCGAGGCTCCAGAATGACCACTCCCAACCAAGGCAGCGGGTACAGAGGACTCCGCAGACGGAATCCCAGTATCAGGGCCCGAGGCACCTGCCAGGGCTCCCGCTTTGTCACTCTGATCCAAGGGACGTTTCCGGCTACTTGGCGCAGTCGATGCCGACCCTGCATCCACGGAAGATGCCGGTGGGGGAGAAGCCGAGGTAGAGCTCACCAAGCCGCTGCGAGGTGCCAAGGCCGCCGTTGCAGGAGCGTCCGAAGATGCCAATGGAGGGGTCGACGATGTAGGTGCCACTGTCAGTGGGGATACAACCACGTAGCCTGGAGCGAGAGGGTGTTGACGCCACTCACCATCGCCTCCAGATCCTTTGCCAGATCCTCAGGGGTCTTGTCCGGGGGGATCACGTAATCGGCCAAAATGGCCATCTCATCTTGATCGGCCTCAAGCTGGGCTGATTCTGCGGCTGCGACCTCCTGCTCCATAGGATCCAAGTCCAGATCCATGAAGTCATCAGCTGGGTCCAAAAGTTCGAAGTCGAAAAGCGTGTCAGCCATTGCGGCGAGAGTCAGAAAAGATCAAGTGGGATACAGCCACAATGGATCAGGGTTCTGATCCTTGAGCCAAAATGGCATGCCATTTTGGCTAATGAAATGTATTGAGGACACATTGTTTGCAATCCGCAAACTCCATGCAAAACCAAAGCAAACGGAAGCCAAGAAAAACCAAACAAAAAAGAAACACGACTGTCAGCGAATCAACCAATCGAACGTAAAACAGTCCCGCCCATCATCGTTGGACATTGGATAGGTGCCCGGATATGGGCCATGAGGTTTCACCTTCTGATAACAGGCGCTCGTCAACGGCATGGAGTATCCTGAAGTGATGGAAATTGCAAAAAGAAATCACTGCCATCCTGACGGTGTCCAGTTTTTGTTTTGAACCTCCAAAATGCTGTCTCCATTTTAATAAAAAGGTTCCAACCGATAATGACAAACCTCTGAAACCTAAGGACTTGACACTCAGGCCTGTGGTAACTTAAGCTCTAACGATCTCCAAGTGTCCAAGCCTTTGAGCAAAGTACTCGATGGTCGGTCCCTCCAGGGGAAGAGTCAATGTCACAAAGTCTTCATCTCCATCAAGGCTAGAGAATTGCTCCACCATAATTCCTGCAGCAGTTGCTACCGGCAAAGAACAAGCCAAAGGACCCTTGCGACATCCACAGCGCGAACATGGTCCCAATAGAAAATGCTGAGTGCGCGATGCAAGGCCATGTCTATAGCGAAATGCAGCCGGATATTCGCTGCAAGAATTTGTCATACGCGAAGAACGCCGGGTGTAAACTCCACAAAAACAGGGGAGGCGGTCAGACCGCATGACCTTGGAATACTCCCGGCTCGCCGTTACGATTTTTGAGCGGTGCCTCAAGCAGGTGCGAATCTATCTACTTGACCTCTGGAAGAATGATTCATGGACCTTTCAGAGTCCAAAAGTCCATTGCACCAGCACGTGATACCCCAGATGGAGCGATCTCACATATGATCTCACATACTATTTCCTTTGGTATGGCGCACGGCACGGTTTATCGTAGTATAAACTGGGATACTGGGACATTAAAAGCCAAAAAATATTAGCAGTTTGACTCCACTGCTGCAGGCCCGCATGTATAATCTGCGTGCCATTGGAGACAGCCAGACCGTGGCCTTCACAGTACACCAGATATGCTGGGCAGACAAACAGGCAGTCATTTTCTGACAGACTACTGATTCTGAGAGAAGTAAGCGCCCTATAGCTTCCAGCTATCTGGGGAGAAAGTCAAACTTGCAGCCCAATGATAAAAGCGGAAAGCATGAAAATGTGCAAAAGGTTAAAGTAAAAAAATTAATGAAACGCGTGCCAGTGCATGTGTTACAAATGATTGCTTTTTTGCCTTCTTTTTGCTTGTGAGCCTCTACCTTTCCCGATAGCGACCATCCGGATCACATGTCAGGCTTTACAACCTAAAAAAAGACCCTCTCCCATGTCCTAGTTGCACATGTGAATCCAGCTGTCTTTGACTGCCAGTGCTTCACTTCTGTTCGCACTTGGGCAAGAGTGTGCTCTTTGTGCCATGCGGGAAAACGGCTATGTGGACTGGTGTCAACTCTTGGGGTAGAAAAATGTTGCAATCCCATCACCCTCTTAACCTCAATAGCAAAACCTTCACCTCGCGTCAACGCGCCACGCGCCTGAGTGACCCAAGATCTCCAAAAAGCGACTCCTGATATCTGCCTGGTAAAGCTCCATCTCCAAATCGTCGTCCGCATCCTATTGTCGTCGCTTCAATTGCCGCAAAAGACTTTGAAGCTGAACAGGGGTAGTTCAGTCAAAGACAGCACTCTTGTGAACTCTTTTGACATGCAGCATGTGTGTTTCTTGTTACATAGTTTGAGGGAAAGGTTCCAAGACTGTTCCCAGACCCAAGAAAGACCTCTACTGCAGCTAGAAGCTACCAGTAGCAAGGGCATCGCTACTAGTAGCAAGGGCATTACTACTAGTAGCCAAGAGCTACCAGTAGCAAGGGCATCGCTACTAGTAACAAGGGCTACTAGTAGCGATGTCAAATGGCGAGTATTCTCCACCCAGGCGGCAGCTTCCTCGACGATGTATTGAAACTTCTTGAGCGTGTCGGCGCTTGCTGGGTTGTCGCCCACGTCGAAGATATCTTTCGCTTTCTCGAAGGGCTCTGCCACGAATTCGTGGTGATCAACCGCGCCACCAGCTCTTCTGTCCCTGGGGAAAACCAGGACCATGGTGCACTCCCCAGTGTCATCCGTCAAAGGTGGAACCAAGCCCGGCAACTGAATAATGGGCTGATCAGCGCGACTCTCTCCTTGGCACTGTGCTGCGCTACACTACAAAAAAGTCATCATGACACGTGACTTGAGAGAGGAGGGGGTGAACGAAAGGTAGCAGGGAATCAGGTGTAACCCTGGAAACACTGGTATTAATGGTATTTACGGTGCTTTGTGGCCACTTTGAAGCGTACATAGCTTGAAACCATCCCAATATACAGGGTTTTGTGGCAGGAAGGTGCAGAAGCCCGTGTAAGTACCGTCGCTTTGTGCCACTTTGAAGCCTCTAAGCACCGCAAAAGCCCTTTCCGCCACAAAAAAACCTGCAAATAGCGTGGTTTGAGGCCACTCTTGAAGATAGGAGGAGCTGAAAACACATGAAAACACTGTCATTTACGGTGTTTTGTGGCAACTTTGAAGCGTACACAGCCCAAAACCATCGCAATTTACAGGGTTTTGTGCCGGGAAGGCGCACAAGCCCGTGTAAATACCGTCGTTTTCCGCCATTTAGAAGCCTCCAAACGCCGAAAAAGCCCTTTTTGACAAAATCTTTCCAGGTTGTTTGCAATTGTTCGACCATGTTTGAAGCCTAGACACTTCAAAAACCATCGGTTTTTACGATGTTTTTGGCCGGACAGCCACAGAAAACCCTGTAAATTGCGTGGTTTGAGGCCACTCTTGCAGACTGGAGGAGCTGAAAACACTTGTATTTACAGTGTTTTGTAACTGTTGACAAAGACCCGCGCCAGGGTGGAGTTGAAGGAGGGTGGGAGGGGGCCCCCCTCGGCCCTTAAAAGTAAATGTCGGAGGCGATTTCTCAGTGAGATGGGTGTCCACTCTGGTTGTAATTCATGTTTGCTAAAGCAAAAGGAAAACTCAGGTAGCGTAACTGCTACCTTTCGTGATAAAACCAATTGAAGACCAAGCTTCCCCCTTGCAACAACTTGAACTTAGCAGGGTCGGTGAGCCTCATTTCTCTTTTTTGCATCAGCAGGAAGGGGACCTTTTGCTTCTCCACAAGAGCCAGAAGCTGCAAAGATCAATCGAAACTCAGAGAAACTCTCGAGGTAACGAGGGTGTTTTGGCAGTGTTCCCAATGACTGGAGTGATACCACAAAGAACCTTCTGAGAATCTCTACTAATGTAGACTCTTGATTAACAAACCCACCCATTCGAATTGGAAACATACAGGACGATTCCACACGGTAAAGCAGGCGTCTTTTTCCGTGGAGAATGAACTCTCAAAGTCTGCCTGGTTAAGGGCGGCGGTACCTAAGACCTAACACGCTCCTTAGTTGAACAGCAGTGTTAAATTAACACTGGGATAACAGTCGTGGTTGGAAAACCCACAGACTAGCTTTTTATGTCATCTTTGATGAACATACCTGATCACCCTCAAGGGGGTAGATACAGGAAATCCCCATCCCTACCCTATAGTACCCGCAGAGGGTGTCAAGGGTGGTAGTGGGCGGGAAGAAAAAGGAGGGGAGCCCCCAATCTTGAGCCAAAATGGCATCCAAGATTGAGGATCCCCGCTATATGTTTCACATCTCAATATGTCCCTACCCAACCAACCATTCATATTGATTGATAAGAAACATACAGGACGATTCCACACGGTAAAGCAGGCGTCTTTTTCCGTGGAGAATGAACTCTCAAAGTCTGCCTGGTTAAGGGCGGCGGTACCTAAGACCTAACACGCTCCTTAGTTGAACAGCAGTGTTAAATTAACACTGGGATAACAGTCGTGGTTGGAAAACCCACAGACTAGCTTTTTATGTCATCTTTGATGAACATACCTGATCACCCACTGTCAAAATATCACCCACTGTTCAAATAGGAGAGGAAAGGTTGAAGGTCCGTAGGCCGAGAAACAAAATATAATTCGACTGGGAAGGACAGTTCGCACAGTCGCCATGGTTGGGTACGGGTCCATTCGTCCTCGATACCCAACCTGGACAAACCATCAGAAGGGTTACTGGCGGAGTCGATCCATTCAATCCAAGGTCGAATCTGACGTTTCTGGAAAATCAAATGAGCTAACTGGACAATGGCATGAACGTCTTCTTGTCCACTGGAACCTTTAATTAATGAGGAAACAGCGGCCTCATTATCAACGAACCAGAGGAGATCACGACCGGCAAGGATGTCACCATGGACCCACGGCACGAGGAGTCCACAAAGTGTTTCGCCGGGCGTTCAATCCATGAATCAGTCACCTCGGATGGTACCAGGCATGAGACTCCCAAAGGAGGCGATGTCATGAGTACCCATCCAACCCGCAAGGTGCCCTTTTCAAAAGAGGCATCAGAATAAATTACCAGGGGGGATTTGGTGGCTGAGCACACCTCAATATCCCGGGGCCTGGCTTCGTGAAGCATGATGCTGAGGAGGCGTAAAGTAGTAACCTCAGCGTCTGCTAGTTCAGGAGTGGCAGCGTGCTGTTTGGCGGCCAACACTGGCCCTGCGAAGCGGCCAGCTTGCCCTGCGCACATGCTGAATAGCCAGTTGAGGTCGCCACGAAGCTTCCCCGCATCATCGGGTCGGAGGTGTCGGGTAGCGATAGCCTCGTGGAGCTTGGCTTGGACCTTCCTCGTAGTGGAGGTCTTTGGTTGGAATCTGATGACTCCTAACCAGCCAAAGTCTCCTACGTGGACTGAAGTCCCGAGGTAATGTCTATTAGGTGCTGGCGCAAAACTTTTGGAGCTCTGGGGCGGTGCTCCCAACAGCCTGAAAACCAACTGGAGGCTCCGTTGGGAGACATCGTTGTCACGAATGCACTCCACCGATAGCTCGTCGTCAAAGTATGCAGCTGAGCACCCTAAGAGACATCTACGGGTGATGGCAATACCCAGTTGTGGGAAGCGATTGAAATTCACCACCGCGCTTTCGAGACCGTAAGCTAGACCCCACATGCATGTAAATCTCCAGCCCAATGAGGGAACGAAAATCGCAACATTAGAGAAGGGAAGATGGGAGTCAGCGACGGGTAGGCCCCGGTAAGCGTCAGGAAGATCATCCGTGCCCAGACGGATATCAAGCCACTCGGGAGGTGAGCCTACCGGAAAGGGCATTTCAGAATGCAACATACGGGCTACTGAGGCACAGAAGTCAACATTGACAGTTGAGATCGTTTCGTGCATTGTTGTATGAGCATTATGACCACTTTTCCGAGCATTGTCAATGGCTCGTTTCTTCCCATCCGGTTGGATGATGAGGAAACGTTCCACGAACCTCCACCCCCCAACACCGAAAAGATCATCCATTTCCCGTGCGGTGCGCAAAGGAGAGCAAAACTCTTTTTCAATCTCATCGTTAGTCAAGTCCAGGATGTCTTGGACATGCTCCGGAGGGCGGGTGCGAAGGAGGCGATCTAGGTCAGCCTCGGCTGCCGTCCCCAACCACTGGTCCAGGGATAGTTCTCCTTCCTGGACAATGGGTCGAAAAACCCCCGAGTGCTCCATGTCGCCCACAATGTCGAAGCCCAAAACCAGGGATCTTGCGAGCATCTTGTCCGGCCAACGTAACAAAGCGACCATGGTGGCCACAAAGGCTGGTCGTTTTCCCATCGCCACTTTCCGAGCACTCTGGCATCGGAAGGGGTTCAATGCGTCCTCCAGGGGAGTCACCGCCCGCGCCACCGTGGCCAGGACGTGGCGAAGCTTCTCTGCCCAGCGAGGGAGGGCTTGTCTCCAGGTTGCCACAGCCTGGATGACAAAGCTCATGTCCGGTTCAGGCCAGGGGCGGGGTGCAAACGGCGAGGGCAGTTTCAAGGCAGCTGCAATATGCTCTTGCTTGCCCATACCCGGCGGGAGGAGGTGATCCAGTCCTTTGGCTGCATTGCTGGCATATCTTTGGCCCGTGAGACCAGCATAGATGGCTGTGCGTTCTCGGCCCCAAACCGGTGTAGGGCCCAAGGTGGACCATGACTCTTGCCTGAGGCGGCGCCACATCGGGTAGGCTTGTAGCGTAGCGAGCTCACATGCCGCCAACCTCCGGGACACCTCCGGCCAGACTGCCTCCTGACATGGGAGGAAAGGAAAGGTGGCTTGTAATTCTGCACACACTTCACCTGCAGAGAGGATACCCGGCATAGTTGCCAACCGACCCGGGCTCCATACTGTATGGCATAGGCGTTCAGCAAGGCCTAACTCCTCCACATCAAAGGGCTGCTTTGTCAGCTTGGCCTCCATGATGGATGGAAGGCAGCACAGAAGCGCCATGACACTTGGAATATGGAAGCCGTTGCCTAGCACAGAGTTTCGTAGCTTTGTTCGCTGGTCTTGTGAGCCCTGGACTGCATGGGTGGCGGCCACAGGCACACCCATCAATTGGGACCTCTCGTCTGGGGAGGGCTGTCTCCAGTTGTCACCTGACCACAACAGCGAATTCTCCTCATAAGCTGCCGGTGGGAAACGACGATTGTCCTGATGGAACCGTGCTGCCGCTGCCGGTGTCACTTGTGCCAGCCGATCCGTAGGGTGGAAGAACTCGCGAGTGAAAGGGTGCATAGCACCAGAGCCTTGCGCTTGCATCACTTGCTTGGGGTCCAGCATCGGCCGGAAGTGATCATCCCACCATACCTGAGCAGGGATAGGCTTCTTTCCGCAGTAGTGTAGGGTCGGATGTCGGCTCCCGGAGCCTTGCTGCCAGACCCAATCTGAAGGCGGCGTGCCCCTCGATGACAAACCTGCGCTGCGGGATGCCAACCAGTACAAACGGCGGCGGTGGACCCAGCCACACCCAGCCGCGTCGCTCAGCGCCGGTTGAGCGCCCAACCATGTAGAGTACTGTTCACATACGGACTGGGGCATACTGGCGACGTTCTCCAGGAATGTGATGACTTCACAGGTGCGAGCTTCCGGAAGGGCCAAAATCTCCTCCCGAAGGCGTCGGAGTTGGCTCGGTTGTTGAGATCTCGGGTCATTAAGACCCTGCCTGCCTCGGTTCAAGCTAGAGTTGCCTTGGCACGGGGAACCACCACCCAGGATGATGCCCCGTACTTCGCGCCGTTGCAAGAACTGGCGGAGGTCCGCTCCCTGGAGTTCCTCAACTGAGTCAATATGCACCAAATTCGGCATTGCAGCCTGTGCAGCGGCACTAGCCACCGGGTCACTCTCAGCGCTGATTGCGTAGATGTGAACACCGAGAGCAAGCAATGCAATGCACAGTCCACCAATGCCCGCCCAGAGGTCCAATACCAGCCAAGTGCCTCGAATAGATATACCCCAAGGGAACTGTGGCAGGTCTCCTCTGCCACGCCATGTCACCGGTTTTGCCCCCACCAAGCGGGTAGCTAAAGCCGAAGGGGTGAGCTCCATAGGCTCGCGCAAGGTGATCTGCCGCACGGCCACCTGAGGTGGCGCCGTGGTATCCCTCTGCTGCACTGGATGCTCAACCCCCCGCAGCTCACAGGCTGCCAGGGGGAGATGTCCCTATTTGCTCGGATGCTCGAGCCTAGTGTGGGGTCCCTGGCACGGCTTACCTGTCGGCAGCTTGACATCACACTTGTGAACCTGCGGGCACTTCTTGTTTGCGCAACCGCGTCCATCATTCCAAGGCTTGCACAACTTCAGGCCCCCTTTCAACATAGAGATGGTCTGGTACGAATCCTGCTTGATCTGGCGCCGTTTGGGCGCAGGAGGCACAGCCTCACTGGCACCCGGGGCTGCTCGTTTGGGTGCGCCTGCAGGCTCATTGGGGACGGCCTGAATGGCACTGGCGCGCCATTCAAGGTGAGTCTCACGCAAGGCCTCTTGAAGTGCTTCCCAACCATTGTAACCTTGCCGAATGTAACTTGCCATCTTGGTACGTGTCAGCAGGTCGTTGCGCTCCAACCACAACCTGGAGCCCTGGCCGAATTCCATGGCACTGGAGAGCGCGTGGTCAGCGTAGTTCAGGGCAGCGGTAAGGGAGATAAATACTGTCTCCTTACCGTCATGTCCCCGCTGCTGGTGCAACCCTGCCCACGCCCATGCATAGGCCAAAGTACGGAGCGACCAGTAGTAGTCGACTACAGTGCGAATAGAGCGGGCCTCCTCCGTGTGGAATTCAAGCTGGATGCCTTCTCCTAGTTTCACCGCATCTTGTTGCCGTGGTGTAGCCTGGTGAAGGACTGACTTGATGCGAGAGGCTGGTACCACCGACATAGTCCTCTTTCTGAATTCTCTGTAAACCCGGGCTCTCAGAGCGTCACTGGGTTCCAGCGTAGCCTCCACGATGAGAGCATACTTGGATCTGAAGTCGCGGTTGAGCTGCTCCATGGTGGATTCCGGGAGTGGGTCATCCACCCCCTCAGATGACTTAGCGGCCTGGGCCGCTTGCTTGATGGCCTCCGCCCCTGCTGAATAGGCCGCACGCAGGCGAGCCTGTGTCAGCCGGTTGTCCTTGAAGGGTGTAGGCGCCAACAGTGAATGGATGGCCGCCGTGACGTCCTTTTCGTCCACAGAGAAAATGAAGTCCTCCAAGGTCTCCCATTTATGTGCACGGATCACGGCGTCGGCCCACTCTGGGAGGACGTTGGAGCCACTGAGACAAGCAGCTAAGCCACGGTCATCTTGGAGAGTATCAATCTGGTGTCCACGGCTCATGGCAGGGCTCCGAGGGTCTAGCAGGTGCTGGGAAACCCAGAGCACACTGGGCCACTCAGGGGCGCTGCACTCTGAGATCGAGCGAGTGAAAAATTGGGCTGTTGCAGAAGTTGGTCCATGGTTGCGGTGTCGAAGACACATCACAAACGCACGTAACCCGAGGACCCTTTCTCTCACCCTCGCCCTCCTACGAGGGGGTGGTGGATTAAGGGGGGTTGCCCAAACGCGAAAAGGAAAAAAACCCTCAATCGACGTCGGCCGGCGGGTCCCCGTGGTCCCGGAGCACAGGCGATGAGCTACCCATCAACTCGTCACTGACCCCAAAACCCGACCCTACCCCACACACACGTCGACGAGGTTGTGTGATCGAACGATGGGCTCCAGCCGGGCGGACCGAGGCAGCTTTTTCATACCACACGCGGGGATGTGCTAGTTCAGCCACCCGCAATGCCGCGCCAGTGCCCGGTACAATCCCCTGGGCATGCGAGCCAAGCATCGTTGGCAAAAACGCTGGCGCGATACTAAGGAGAAGCCCTCTCCTGTCGATCGCGGATCTTGGGAGAAAGGGGCGTCGCGGCACCACGGCAGCAGACGTCCATCCGATTCCCCTCGGATGATGTGAACCTTGGCCCCTTGCACCATCCAATGCGTGGACACGGCCACGTCATCGTCAGAGAGGGCGCCCTCCAAATCGCTGGCTTCATTGGACACATCGGAGGCTGATTCTGAGGAGTTCGAGGAGGTATCCGTGACGGATTCGTTGTCAGCTGCTTCCGGTTCCGGTTCTGGCCCATTGTCCACCGGCAAGGTGGGGTCCTGGACATCCGCTGAGCCCCTGGCAGTGGCATCATCTGTAGGCATGTCCTGCTCGATCTCGACCGGCGGTGGTGCCGGGAGCTCAGTCCCAAGGTCACCAAGGCGCTCATTCTGGGCAGCGAATTCTGCCCAGGTCCAACTGTCCCGGGGGTGCAGTCCCTCATCCGTCAGCGCCAATTCCGCCTTCTTGGCATGGTAAAGGCTCATGAAGCGCTTCAGCAGTGCCTTCTTCACCTGGGCCGAATGAAGAGCTCGTTGGCCGCTATAATGAATCCCCATAGTCCAGGTGGCCCGTGACTTCTGGTTGGGGATGGGTCCCCCGCCAGTGGGGATCTCAACCCAATTGCCAATGGCCTGTTGGTCCGCCGGGGTCAACCGGACCACATTCCCAAGAGTGGGGAGGAACCGTCTCAAACGGTTGAATCCCGCAGTCTGGGCTTGGTCAGGAGCCGTGCCCAGGTCAAGGAGGGTGCCCCGCAGAAGCTCCAAAAAGCGTCCTCTGGACAGCTTGCGGTCCAAAGCCCAAGGGGTGTGTTCCGTGACCTGCCACAGGTCCATCGGGTCCAGCTGCAATGCCGGCCACAAGAACTTGCACCCTGGCAGAAGCTCCATGGTGACAAAGTCCTGGATGACCTTGACCAAGCTGAACCCTGGCCATGGGATGTCAGGCATAGCCCATTGGAAGGCAGGCCGGGCCCCCTGGCGCCGCGCCTTGCCCTGCGAGCATGTGAAGAACAGGGCATTGGCCGCCAGGTGGTCAAACTTAGACCGTTGAATATGCTCGAATCTGATGCAGGATACAGCCGCCCACAACATAAAGGCCAGCACCAAGGTGTTGGTGCCGGAACTTTGGCGAAGCTTCAGGATCATGTTGATGAACTCCCACGGTTGCAGTTCGAGCTTCTGTTGCGAGGTATGTCCCACAGGAAGCAGCTTGTAACCGCGCACCATCCAGTGGTCCAGCGGGAATTGAACCCCGAACTGTGACCGGAACCAGTTGAGGGCGTGGAACATAGCGGATGCTGCTGTGGGGCCCCCGCGTGCCACCTCCTTAGGTGCTCAACTGCAGAGGGGTAGGTTGCCGTACATCGAACCCCAACCTGAGGGCAAACTCCCGCCACCTTCGCAAGGTGCTCGCCAGAGCTCCCAAGCGATGGACTGAAAGCCTGTCGGCGGCCGGCATAACAGACTCCTTGAGGAGTTGCATCCTGGTGGCGTCTTGCAGCTGGGTTCGGGAGACCCCCAATTCCTCCAGGTCGAGGAAGTCCTGGATCAAGAGCTCGAACAAGGTCTGGGTTTTGGCCATCTTGGCTGCTTGTTCTTTCACATAGGGGTCTCGGGCTGCAAGGCTCATGAGGAGCGGAGGTTCCCTGACCTCTCCTGTCTCCAAAAGGCGGCGCACCGGCCGAGCGGCCTGCTGTGAAGGTCCCTCTGGCTTGGCTGGGGCCGAGGTGGAGACTGCCGACTGGCGGTGGATGCAGATCTCCCTCAAGTGCTTGCGCTGTGAGGCTTGAGCCCTCTGAGACGCCAAAGTCCAGAAGGAGACGATGGTGAAGCCTTCCTCCGCGGACACCGAGCCATGGCGCCCTTCCAACTCCTCGAGGAGCGCACCGCCTGTGGGCCACAGGCTATGAACATCCTCACAGGTCTGGACTCCCAGGTCCACGAGGTGATTGAGGAGGTTGAACGGCCGGTCGACCAGCAGCTCCTGTAGCATACCCTCCATGGGTTGGTCCGGCTTCAGCGCCCCGGAGCTGCTCGATGATGTAGGCGCGCACGTCGTCTGCGGACATGTTGAGGGCGGTTCCCAAGGCGTCGAGGCTGATGACCGGGTCGACCTCATGGAAGTGCGGGGCCGACTCTTGGGTTCCAAACCCTTCGATCTGGACCGCCGCCTCTTGCTCTCCGCCATGGTCCGCCACGTAGGGAGGCCAGTCGCTCCTCACGGGGTAGCACACTGGCCTCCCTGCCCCTGTTGCCCCACCTCCACCGCCGTGCCACCACCCTCCACGTAGCCAGCTCAGTGGAGAGGATGGCGGGCATGGCGAGAAAAAGGAGGGGAGCCCCCAATCTTGAGCCAAAATGGCATCCAAGATTGAGGATCCCCGCTATATGTTTCACATCTCAATATGTCCCTACCCAACCAACCATTCATATTGATTGATAAAAACTCCTCTTCATATTGGGGAGTGATTTATCAAGAGTCCACATTACAGGCTTCTAGAGCTCCCACTCTTGGTGGTGTCTTCGTGTTTCATGTCGGCTCACGGTTGTGAACAAGTGCCTCTCCACAAAGCAAAGTGGCAGACCTCGGCCGGATGGACACCGTCAGCTTGGACTCTGTCAGGAGAAGGATTGGGCTGAAGCACCCAAAAACAAACCTTAACAGCATGTAACAAAGAATTCAGTCTTCTTCCAGTGCATGTTCTCCTTTCTGGTAGATCCTTTAGCAAGGGGTAGTCGGTCGTCAATCAAGTGAACGACCAGTGCTTCGAGCTTCGGTGCTTCGCAGGGTCGCCCTTCGGTCGTCCAGCCTAACCGGTGACCACAGCCTTTGGTTGTCGCCAAGATGCACAAGGTCCATGACTCCGGCCAACATCTCCTTTGGGGTCAAAGAAGATGTGCTGTAGGTCTTTGATGATGATGATGATGATGATGATGATGATGATGATGATGATGATGATGACCATGCGATAACATCTCAAGAACAGAAGTGAAAAAATACTACACACCGTTATCTATAATCTCAACAGGAAAAGGTATCGTCGGTCTTTTGTTTTAACGTGAGCAAAGTTACGCGCCTCATCTGCCCCTACAGCTTCAAATGCAAGCAAGAGCCTGAAGAAGCCGAGAACAATGCGGCAAAACCACGTCCTTCAGTGGTGACCGATCCATCTTGCAAACTAGCTTGCCTCTCCAAACCCAAAAGCAGTTCCCTAGCCAAAGTACTGTCAAGGAAGAAATACATATTTAATATCAAGAAATGAACGTAAGGGCCCCTTTCATGAGGCTCTTTTAAAGGAGGCCTTATTAAAGGAGCCCTTACCTTCTTGTTTTTCTCTCTTTGCGGTCAAGCAAACGAATGGAACTGGCTTCGCTGAAAAAGCGCGCTTCCAACCAAACACCAAACAATGGACAACCCACGGATGCATAAAAGACTGGAGAGTCTCAAACAAAACACATAGCGTTTTGGGGTGCTAGGAAGAGGCTCTTGTTGCAGTACTTGGCTCAGGAGAGGCTTCACCATCATCCAAGAAAGCATATAATTTCTAATATGTAATATACATAATATAGATTGTACGGTCCAGCCGAACTTGGATAAACGGATTGTTGAGGGCCACGACCGACGATCGGTAACAAGGAACGACTTGTCAAAGCAACTCGATTGCAGCACCCTGACTGACTGTGCTCCGAGCCTATTCCAATCACACGAATCGTCAACGCCATCTACCTGTGAATGTTTTGGTGGCTCTGGCGCAAGAGCAGAAAACCAACTACAAACTACTAAGAAACTTGGACTTTGGACATCGCAGAATCGCACACTGCGTCAGTCAGAGTGTGGCCAAAATGTCCCACAAAGTCGTGAATGGGGTGCAACACACACCTTTTTCGTTCATCCTAGCGGCTTTAGACACGTTCCCTGTCTTCTCTATACTTTTCTGAAACTTCAGAAGAACATTCCGATGCCAATTCACGCGTGAAAAACTTCTCATATCTTCTCATGGAGTGCCTGGAGGATGCCTCCACCCCGCAGCATGGCCTCAACACACGTCTCCGGCATACTGTGTAGTGTAGACACGAGAAAAAGCAGAATGTGGGTTTTGGCGTGTTTTGAGCCCCTGCAACCCTGGGAGAAAAATGGACTAAGCCTGAGCCTCAGTCTGAATCTCTGAGACGTAGAATGCGTCGACATATTCCAAAACGTTTGGATTCGCTTAAGGAATCATTTTGCAAAAAAAATTGATCTATATTATGTGCGAAATCAGAGTCACTTGCAATCTTGAATCAAGTTCATTCGCTTCGAACCAGGTCTGCTGCATAGTCCTCTGGGCGTTGCCGCAGCTTGTGCCGCGCCCTTTGCTCCTTTCACACAGCAAAGACTACTCTGGGTAGCCTCTTTGGGAAAAGCCAATAGCAGAATGTGATTACTCAAAACCAGGAAAGAACAAAAACGCTTACTACATCTGATCGGTCCTCGTTGCATCCAACCAAGAGCTGGTAGAAAACATGGAAGTTTCGCTCACCAGCGGCTTGCAGCACCACCCGTGATCTGGCATGACAAGCAGTGCTAAGCAACTCACTGCTGTGCCTCCTTTCAAACGAGCTAACGAGCGGTGCTAGAACTGCCGGAAGAGTCCCTTCCAACACTTGATCAACACTTGATCAACACTTTCAAGACCCCCCAGTACAAATGTGCCTCCACTCCGAAAAACAAATCCTGTTCCGCTCAATCCAGAAGCAAAAAGCCCTGTGAAATGCACTTTCTCCGGGAGAATCCAGGCTGAACTTTGGCCTCTATGCTCTGTCGGTGTTCAACAGAGAATTGCTTCCCTCTGAGCATCTTCAAGGGAAAAACACAGCGCGTGCTCTCAAGCATCAATCGCCCGGAGACTCGCTATGTGGTGTGTTAACTTCACTTCGGCAATCTCTGAATGCCTCTGTGCTGCCTGTGTAGTCGGCAGCTGGTGTCCGGTGTTTGGTGAAAGCCCGGAGCATGGCCGCTGATCACCCAGCGTCATACTCCCCACCAAACCGCACCTCAAAGCTTTCGCACAAGTGAGAAGAAGCCCATCTATACATGGTTCCACAATGAAGCCGAACCGTGCCTACGTTGAATTCAAGACGCAAAGGGTTTAAAAGTGTATGAAAGAATCAGAATACAAGCTAAGCTATTCCTATATATACTTTTGCCTGAATCCTATAACCTCAATCGCTTGGGATCAAAACAAAGAGATTCTTTGCGTCAAACGCCCACCTGAAGCTCTGCCGATGCCTCCAACCGTGCGCTGGGGTGTGCTGCCGAAAGTCCCTTAATTCAGGCCCTTGACCAACAACACCCAGCCAACTTCTCTCATCTCTCATGTCCTTCTTCCTTTTTTCATCTTCAGGGGATGGAGTTGAGTGAGATTGAAAGGGTAGGGTGGAAAAAGAAGCTAGCATCTGCTTAAGTAGCAAGGCCAGGAAGCTACTAGGAACTTGGATGCAGGTAAACTGTTTTCTTTACACCACCTTTTTGTGTTCTTTACTCATGTTTGCATCGATTTATTGAGAAAACGCTTTCTTGCTCTCATTCTCCGCTCTCGTCGTAGGAGCCTCGCCTTTTGGGAGCTCCTCCTGGTCATCGTTCTCCATGTCATCAAGTGAAGAAGCTGGCTCAAAGAAGATCAAGTCCTTTGGAGCACAGGGATCCCTTTCTTAGTCCGGACTTGATCAGTTCATTGCAGTCTGCTTTGCACACCGGTTCCAGGGCTGTGGTTGTTGATGCGACCAGGGACAATTTTCAAGAGTTCCCTTTGGATGACGGACAAATGCAGCACCTTGTCCCGCCCAGGACGGAGACTGTATTAACTTTATATAAAAGCCTTTCTGCCATTATTTGCATCGCTGTATCTGTCACGCCTTTTTTTGAAGCAACTCGGTCTGAACCCTTTTCCACAATCCTGGACAGGGAGATCCATTGTTCCAGAGATTCCAGAGGCCATCTTTCTCCAACTCCACCTCAGGGAACGGCTTTGATAGCTCATGCGAATCCAAATTAGAGATGGCCGGCTAAAGTGCTGATCGTCTGCCTGTAACACAGTAGGCTGCTCTCATGGCTGTCACCTAGAAGTAGGAGTTTCTTGAGTTCAGAGCAGGATCGAAGGTCTGACTGGAGAAGAAGTCACCCAATGATCTCTTTCTCGACCCCTTCGATTCCATGTTGTGGCTCGTCATTGGTTTTACAGAGATATCATGACATTCAACTGATGGCAGTCTAGGCGGCATGGCAATTTCCCTAATGATTTAGTTTGTTGTTTGCAAAGTAAAAGCTGCTGGGTAGCGCTGATGGGTCAATCTCGAGTAATCAAACTAGATAGCGGGTTGAGTCAAGCACAAACGAGCATCTTTCGAACCCATCAATATTGCAGCCATACTATGCCATACATACATTATGCTGCCTCCAAATAAAACTACATGTCTTAAAACTCAGGCAAACGGCAGCCACTCGCAATCCTTTGAGCAACCACACGGGCTGTTGGTGTCGAGATCTTGCATGGAAGACACCTCTTGGCAGTTCAATTGCAATTTCACTGTCTGTGCACTGGGTAACATCCAAATGAGCATTGTCCGGCAAGAGTCAAAACGGTTTCTCTACAGGAGCAACAAATATTTAAGAACAAGCTCAGGTGTTCAGCTATCTTTACTTGTCGCATGTGTTTCGGCATGGTTACTATATAAAACTGTCTGGGTTACCGAGAGAAGCTAATTTTGGCGGTTGTGTGATAGCTCGTAGCGTTTTCGAGTATACTCTTGGAGGCCTTTTTGGTTGCACACTAACACGATTGCACACTATTGACCGGATTTGCAGTCGTACCGTGTCCATCTTCCAACGCATGAGTGTAGGATCGCCAAACGAACTTCCTTACAATATATCCCGCCCACAACCCCCACCTGAACCCCCCCCAATCTTCCAATGTGCGTGTGCATCTGACGACGTCTTGGAATTGTCATCCAAACTAAATCAAGCGAACATCATTATCCTGGCCCAGAAACTCCACATCCCGTCCGAAAGACATGACTACACGAAGCAACATCATAATTCCCCTAAATCCCAGCAGAAAGGGCTAGATGAGTATCGGCAGTTGAAAGGCACGACGCCAAGAAGCATGTTCGTTTAAAGTTTGAAAGACCCCAAGGGCCCCAAAGCACTGTTTTCGCATCTTTTGTCAGGCACCGATTCGAGTTTGCGGTCCAGCTTCACCACGCCCTGAGCCTGGCAACGACCCGCGGCTGTTCACCCCAAATGAGCGCTCAACGCAAAATAAAAAGATGGTGACCTTCAATGGAGCTCTTGGGGCTTGACTTTGCATGTTTTTGACTCCACCAAAGCCCTCTCACGAGTCTCTCGGATTCTGATCCGGAATATTTTCAGGGTATTAGCGCATGTCTCTAAATCTTGGTATAAGAAGCCATATGTACTGTACTCAAGACAAAGGAACGAAGCATCTTTGACACCAAAATCCGAATTTCGGGCCGGTTCAAGCAAAGGGGTTGATTCCTCTCCTGAAGCTTGTCCAGCTTCTTCACAGCTTGCTCCAACATCTCCTGCATCTTTTGCAGCTCTGCTGGAATATGCTAGACTTCATGTTGATATATAAAAGCAAAAGAAGGTGAAAGAACTGTTCTTTATGGATGTTTGGTCCTTCCAACTTTGGACCAACAACAGAAAGAACGGTTCGCTTCGTCAGAAAATACGACTCGTCACGCTTCGTCACGCTTCGTCTCGCCGTCTCGCCGCTCTCCAGTTTCTTGGCCAAACGCGCTTCGACTTGATCAAGGCTTGCACCTTGACACTGGTCTGCACGATTTTACACACAAAAAGCTGCAAGTGATGACATATGATGATGTGGGTCAAGAAACTTTAAGACAGACTCAAGAATAAGCCTTGAACTTGACCTTTGTTAAAGAACTGCCATTTGGTATCGCTTGTTCTCTCGTAAGTCGTCTCTTGGGTGCCAGCATTCAATCTTCCCCTCCAACTGGCAACGCGTGGCTCGGTTTTGCCACCAAATCCGGGTAAAAAGTTTCAGTCTGACTTTGGATGTGCATTTGTCCATGGAGAACCCGGTGTTCTTTCTATTCTCATCAGACCAAAGGAAGGTCCAACACTTAATTTCAGGCTCCAAAGACCAGGTGTCCTTGAAACGGAGCCCAAAGACCTTCATGCGTCTTTCTCCTTTTCTGACCGGAACACGGAATTGCTCGGGCAAGAAATGGATCTCTTCCACCCACCCCCGGCTGAGCGCCGCCCTTCCGCCGCCGGGTTCGGCGCCTCTTCGGGACACCGGAGCAACGCGGTGATCAGCCGATCCAACCGTTGGATCTGCTCCGTGATCTTAGCGAAGCCAAGCGAGCGCTGTGTATCCGAGTCTAATTTCTTCTTGACCGCAATTGGTGAAACTCGCTGGCGGTTTCAGATGCGGACGGCAGAGATCTTCCGCAAGGGCACCTCATTGGGAGTTCCTCTAATGAAAACAACCCTGACCTGCTTTCGAACAGTAGTTGTTTAGATCCGCAAAAGGACCAACTGTCACAAACCTACTGCATTCTGGCCAAAGTTCCACCCCCTTGAAACTGTGACACTAACATATTGGTCCAGTCTGAACTGATGACCCTTCCAGAATGGTGTGCAACTTGCAGTGCAAAGGATGTGTGTGGCCGAATGACCGCAGGCAAGGCACGCTCACAGATTCCAACAATTGGTCAAAGCAGTGGTTCACGTGGTCCACCATACGCCTCAAAGAAACTATTCCAAAGGCACTGTTGCTAGAAAGCCTGACAGAAAATGGAAGCAGCAGTCCAAACTGTGGCTTGCCAAGAGTACCAAACTCATTCAAATTGATCAACTCGAGCGGCTGAAATGACCAGAGCCATTGGACCGTTGACCGCCACACCCAACACCGTTCGCCATAAACCGCCCGGCCTGGTGAGGCGATGAAAGTCACCAGCCAGTTCCTTCACAACGCAGAGTTGACAGCTTTTTGGCAAGAATAGATGATCTGACTTCAGAGATTCACAATGCCTTTGTTTACATGCAAAAAATGCTCTGAAACCAGGACCGGTCGGCCAAAAGCCACGCTCCGGTGGGCCTCCTCGAGCTTCAAAAGACCTTTGGGATCGATCGTTGCCTCGGAAAAAAGAGGCAAACCAAAACCGAGATTGGTCATTTGTAGGAACACATGTGGCAGGACGTCCTGCATTCGAAGGCGCCACCAGCCATCGAAAGCCTCGAAGAAACTCGTCGATGTTCACGCATCCATCCTGCCACAAGAATTGACGCTGTGCGTCCCCACTGTTAACACTAACCAAAACTCACAGTCCTAACAGCAGTTCACAAAAAATGCACGCGCCTTGTCACTATCTAGCCAGTCAAAAAGCTCGCCAAAGTCCTGCTTTGGCACCACGTTTTGTGGCAGTATGAATGGGAATACGTTGTGTCTTGCCTATTGGCCGTAACAGTGAGCACGACCTAGAGCACCAAAAACGTACGGTGGAAAATATAAAAACACAAAAGCAAAAGGAAACAATTAATCTGGCAAGATTCAGCCTTGGCTTACTGAGTTAGAAATATTCTTTGGGAACAGCAAAGCTAACAGGATTCTCAGGCTTTACCGTTAAAAACTTGTTTGGGGAGCAGCGCAGAATGCAAGCAAGACTCTGATTTTACTGCGCTTGATATATTTTCTGGGAACGGCAGAGTTTGTCAAGTGTCAGCAAAGAGGGGCAGTCAATCCAAACCCTAAAGACACGGTCCGCATGGTCAATAACAAACAACAGTCAAAGTAGAATGCTTGAAAGCTACGGCAGCATCTATCAACACAACCTAACCCGCCCGAAGTTCCAGACATGGAAGTCTCACATGGCCTATGACCCAAAACTAAACCCCTAAAGTGAAACTTGCCAATTGACAAACCGTTGAAGCAGCAGTGAGCGAGAAGGCATGGCTACAGTACCAACCACAAGGTGCAAAACTTGGTGCAAATTTTGGGAGGGCCCCAAAGGTAAAATCTGTTTACTGACTGTTACAGCTATTCAAGGAATACACATCAATGCGCGTGGATGTTCCTTGCACTTAGATCCTACTTGGAATGACGCATCAATGCAAAGAATGACCTTCATTCAACAATCGTCAGAGTTGAGGCAGCACTCCTGTGCATCCAATGCAGACTGCTCCATGACTGGCTTCATTATATCGGTGCACAGTAGCATGTTGTTGAACCTGGGAAGCAAGAACTCAACCCACCATCCTGAGAAAATCCAAAAGCAAATGCATCAACAATGATATGTTCGTTCATTCCACACAAGAGCGAAAATGCATGGGTATTCGACAGATTTCACAAGCATGCAGGGGCACTCGTCTTTGGACACAGAGCCAGAGCCATCCGTGTCGGCCTCAGATCGTCTTCTGCTCTTGCCACATCTTTTTGCAATACCAAAAGTGTCAAACATCATCCAACTTCATGGGTGCCACCAAACAGCGACTCAACATGCCACTCCACCACTCCACCTGAGCCTTTAGAACAAGTGGCACGCTTGAAGAAATCCACCAGCATCTGCGCGGCGGGTGCTGGTTACTCGCAGGTGTGACCCGCGTGGAAACGGTGTGACCCGTTTGGCAAGTGATCGTGTGCCTTTCCCCTGACGTTCGGCAACACCAAGAACAAATGTCACTTTCTTGTTCAGAAGATCTAATTTATGTAACTTCTTTCATGAGTTTGCAAAGTGTGCATTTACATCATTTACCCTTGAAGTGCCACCCATCAAGATCCATCAAGCATTGCATTGCTCAAGCTTAAAATCCGACAGCTTTCGGCAATGGGAGTTTGCGTGGGCCGAAGCAAAGAGCACGAATAGACTGAGCTGTTGGGCCATAGTGAATTGGAGTGGATGAATTGCTAGTACTTGACTTGCTTAGGTGGTCGTCCTGGATCGGGCCGACTGGGTTCAAGATAATACATCGAGACAACTGAGAAACTCCAAACAGTGCTAAACAGCTGGTTGTGGGTGGCAGCTTCGAACATCCCAGCCGTAGAAAGAGGGCCAGCCGTGTCACAAACGAAGCAAGTCGACTGGGACCTCTTTCGACGGTCTGGGACCAAAAACACTCGACTGGTCTGACGGAACATTGTGCATGGCACCGGAGGGGGCGCGCCATCTCCAAGTGAGCCATGCTCGCACTTCCAGGTTCATGCTTTGGACCATCATCGGTTTCCCTGAGACACGGCAAACCAAACAGGATCGGCACGGCAATCGGTTGGCCGCTTTCTTAAAGATCTTGAAACCCACAGACTCACGAAACCCTGTTGAAATCTGCAAAAATCGGCAAATTTGTTCTATAGTCGGCTGTGTCGCTGAGTTTGGTCCCTGTGTGTTGCGTGTTATACTGATGATCTAACACTGCTGCAGAACCTGTTTGAACTCCAAAGGATATCCAAACACATTAAAGTCATGACATGACCAGGCATGACCCATTCTAGAGTGCCGTACACTACTCACTAGTCTTTCTTGCCCCCTTCACGTCAAAAGCTGACTAGCGTCGTAACCACACTTTTCACTTCGGCTTCGGCTTCCACTTGGGCCCACACTGGGTTAGGCGCTCCTTGGGGGTGGAAGGCAGGTGACATTACCCTGACGACCCTGAAATGGCTATCAACCCAAGAGAGAGGGATGGGATGAAGACAAGGATGGCATCGAGATGGACGTCTCCCAGTTTGGACTATGTCTTGGCATCGAGTCTGAAGAGGTGTCTTGGCGACCGTCGACAGTTCTGCCAAAACGACTGTCGCTCCTTGGTCGCCATCATCTTCTCGCTCACCACGCCCGTCATCACTGCCAGAAGGCCCCAGTTCTGGCTGTGAAGCTATCTCTATGAGTGATTGAAAGGCGCTGAGGAGCATAAATTCATCAGAATCAGGGCCCGACAGCAAATATGTAGAAGATCACCGCCACCACCCTTTCCAAAACAAGTCTCAGTAAGAATGAAACTGGATGGCAGCTTGATATATGGCATGTTTCACTCCGTCAAGTGCTATCTCGAGGGGGCAGTGTGGTCGCGCCTGCTGGTACTGCTGACGTCGAAGAGTGGTACAAACCTTTGTGGCGATCGGGCGCTAGGAGCGATCGGATGCTACGAATGGGGCTCCTGGCCGTACTACTAGGAGCAAGGACGCTACTAAACTCCCATCAAGTAGCTTCTCCTCTACATGGTACAATCTCTCTGAAACTAGTACAAACGCTCTGGCACAAGTTCGTCCACAACAGCATTTGTCCATATCACTGGACGGCCTCGAATTATCTGAGAACAGGGCGTCATAAGACTCCAGCATGTGATAGACTCAAAGAGCCTCACAACACAAACGGCTAGCTTGGCTGCTAAACGCCCAATTTAAACACGTGATCGTGCGACATGTCGAACTGAAGATCTGAGCCATCAGCACAAACATACTGGGCAAGACTCCGTGAAACATCAACTGCCAGGCAAAGATCCATTCAAACCATTGCTTTGCGCAGGTGCTACATCTGCTGCACTTCAAAATGTTACTGTACATACTTCTGCCTTCATGGAACGCTTAGGAATCTGTGCTTATTCTTCTTCATCTTCACTATGGGGCAGGAAGAACTGCGGAAGAAAGAATCATGCCAAAGTCTCCCTCACTTCTTCGGCTTTGGATCCTGCAAGTCCGACTGCTGTTCGCGCATCGAGGCTGTGGATAAATATGCTGCCAGATTGAGGAATGTATTGACTCTTGACTGTATATGCTTTAAAAAGAGGAGAAGAGAGGTTACTGGTAGTTGCTAGAGTAGCTATTAAGTGGACCGCTAGCAACAAGGACCCAAAACACCTCAGGCTTGAGCAATTTAGTTCCTAGATTTATTGGAAAACTTCACTCTAGACTAGAACTCTAGAACAAGGATCTGTCTGGTTGAACTATGGTTTCAATCTCAGATTGTTATTCCCGGTAGGAGTCCTTCTTCAGCAATCTCATCTTCGGGCGAAACTCCCAAACACCTGAGGCGAATGAGTGAGCGAATAAGTGAGCTGGCGGAAGTCATAGATTCCAAGTTGTGGGTGAAGGAGTTTACCTAGATGTGATTGGAAAGGCACTAGAGTCACTAGAGTCAATAGAACATGTCCCATGACAACCGCTTTTGTTTGGAAGGAACGCATGACACCTCCAGAGTCCCCCAAAAAGTGTTCAGATAAAGGACCACAGATGTGGTCCTTTCTCAAGGTGGTGCTGTGAACAACGACCTGTGCCCGTTCCGCTACATGGAAGAAGCCCCAATCAAAGCCGAAGAACGAATCCAAGGTGGCAGACTTGACGCAGTCGAGTGGTGTCAAACGCCGGGCGTTATCAGTGGTCCACCATGCAGACAGGACGATGGACAAAATAATGATATGAATCTTGAACGAGACTACCATCTCTTGATCAGGTCAAAAAGTCTACAATGCTTGCTCCTGGCTTATCCTGATCCAAAATCATCAAAGGGCTACCAAACATTCAATAGGAAACTGCTAGAAGCACTGCAAGATTGAAGCTTGTGTTTTGCCTGGATCTCTAACTACTGACCATGTGCTGCGCCTGGCGGTCAGGATGGCACAAGCGTAGAGCATCATGAAGAGGAAGATCAGAACCTTAAGCACAGCACAAGTCGCCAGACCCTGGTGTTAGAGTCAACTCCCATATGCGTGTCATGAGCCCACTCCCTCGCAACATATTGAGCAACCGCAACCATTTCTCGCATGCGTGGATGTTCTCACAACATCAGGCATAGAAGCCACAAAACGGCACAGGCCAGCAGTGAATCCAATGTGAGTAGATGTTATCCAACAAAGCGACCGCAGCGACCGCCGCCTTCAGGCCCCCGGGCCCAAAACATGCTCTGTAGAGCCTGGCGACGGCCACGTTTTTTCCAGCACAGCTTGGTCTTGCGACGTTTTGGGTTTTGCGGCCTCGCCGATGCCAACGGCCAGACTGTAAAGGGGTGGAATGATTCGAACCTCAGTCCAAGACACGGCGTCCGGCACGAAGTCCAGAAATTGTAGGAAAGACGCAGAGTATCTCGAATGCTCTGAGCTTGAAGCGATGCGAATAAGACGAGTGATTCTCAACCTGAAGAAATCATGGCTGCAATTGCTTCAAATTGCTGGAGTTGCTGGACGTGACAAGCAAAACCAAGTAACTTTCACCTCATGTTTGTTGTTCTTTATGAAGTCCCTGTCGGCATCTGGAGCCCCTACAGCCGCAAGAGCTGCATGGCTTGGAGCACAGAGCTCTTGGTGTCGGTTTGCCCTATCAACCTCAGACGACAGCACCAGCCTGACAGCTTAGCATTGTGGGCGGAGTTAAGAAATGTCTTTTCCCCTTCCATCATATCCTTGCAATTGGTGTCGTTGTTTCATTGTGTCTCCAGGATGCACCGTCCGAATCCTCCCCAAAGTCTGATAAATCGACTTGAAGATTCTCCAGCAAGTCTTGTTTTCCACCTGCCGCTGAGTTCCGGGGCCAACCGATCAGAGGCATGACCTGGGGTCGACGAAGCGTCGCCAATTCGTGTCGAGCGCCCTGAGGTTGGGGCCCAGAGGTCTGTGATGCCCATCATGACGATCAAGAGATCAAACCAATTGCCCAAGCTGCCTCAGCCGAATCAGATCTAAAATCATGGCCTTGGGTGAAAAGGTTGATACAGGATGATACAGGTATATACAGGTTGTATAGGAGGTCAAAAGGTGACATGTCAAAAGTGTAGTTGATATGATATGTCAAAAGCCTTGGAGCTGACACTGACACTATCGAAGGGAGCGCTCCATACATACAAAAATGGACTGCTGTTGTGTTGGGAAGTTGGTGATCTGCAAGAGGCCTCTTTAGGAAGCATGGACCGGACACTGTTTGAACGAGATTTTCCCTGTTTGCTGATTTCCTCTGACTCTGTGACAAAGCTTGCTGACCTTCAGGTAGTTTAGCCTCCCAACAACCAGCATGTGAGCTCACGCCCTAAGCTCCCAAATGTCCCAAGAAAACAAATACACCCATTTCATGGTGCATTGATTACTTCATGAAATCAGGACCAAAAGACCAAAAGCAAGACAAGGACGAAGATTGGCTTGACGTCGCAGGGCTCCAACTTGGCATCAAACAACTCTTCACAGCGGCACAGGGCTCTACAGTAGTGATACCTCTCACCGGGTCACGTTCCCTTTTGAGAGCTTTCTTGCGGGGCAGCTTTTCTGCGTCGATCATACTCCGCAGGAAAATGCTTACGCGACGGCTTTTCAAAAATGAGTTAAGACCCCCTGTCAGCTTACACATGCCTTACAACTCCCTTGCACGACCTTGCAATTCTCATCAGGCTTTACTTACCCCCAAGTTCCATATGACCAGGCCATTCCTAGCTCGTCTTCAGAAACCTTTTTTGGTGCTCACTAAAAGAAGCGGTGCACCGAGAAAAAAGTTTTAAGAAACTTCATAAACTCTGTGTGGGCGTGACTTTGAGATTGCTCGATGAAAATGCTAACATTTGAGACAAGAATGCAAATGCTGTAAGTCTCCGCTATTTTGCTGTTTGTGATCCAGATGTGTAAAACATAAACATTTCTTTGTATTGAATAGGTTTTTTGTGACTGACAGGGAACCGCGCAATCAGCCAAAAAAACCTGGGCCAAAGTTGGCTGGTAACTTCGGATCATCAGATAAAGCGAGTCCCATCAGCTGTCCTGTGTTGTATCAACCCTTCCTTTCTATTTCTAAAACATGTGGGTGTTGATCTAAATTCCTTTATCCGGGATCCGTCATCTTAGCCAAAAAATTACTTTAGCCAAACTGTCGCCTTCCTGCGCTTTATCTTTCGCCGAAGTATGTTGTATTTATGTGTGCCATGTATGTTGTATGATGGATATCAATTTTGTTCACGTCAATGGCTTCTTCTTTAGTGGCAAATACAAAATAAAAACTTCACTGCTTGTCAGCATGTGTCTTCTACTTAACTGTTGACACCCTGTATGTCTCTTTTGTTTCTCCTGGGTGTCAGCAAGAATCAAAATTGCAAGAATCACTGTAGTAGCCGGTCACTCAGATTTCTCATAATGGGCTGGGGGTCAGATGTGGCAGGGTGAACTTTCGCCAATCTTGAGCTGAACTTTCGCCAAACTTTCGCCTTTTGCGGGGTAGAGTTTTGTGGCAAAGCCACCCCGCCAAAGCAGGAGCAGGAGCAGGAGTAGTAGTAGTAGTAGTAGTACTAGTACTAGTACTAGTAGTAGTAGTAGTAGTAGCTGCAGCAGCAGTAGTAGTAGCAGCAGCAGCAGCAGGAGTGTAGGAGTAGGAGTAGTAGTAGTTGTTGTTGTTGTAGTAGTTGTAGTTGTAGTAGTAGTAGTAGTAGTAGTAGTAGTACTAGTAGTAGTAGTAGTAGTAGTAGTAGCTGCAGCAGCAGGAGTAGTAGTAGCAGCAGCAGCAGCAGGAGTGTAGGAGTAGGAGTAGTAGTAGTAGTTGTTGTTGTTGTTGTTGTTGTAGTAGTTGTAGTAGTAGTAGTAGTAGTCGCAACAGCAGCAGAAAGAACATCTTTAGCCATATCTTTCGCCAAAAAACAGATTTACTTTCGCCAACTCGAGAAAAAACTTTCGCCAAATGAGATTTTGATATGTTCCGGGTCATCGTTATCAACAATCCTGTCTAGGACCTTTAGATCGACAACCATGTGTTTTTTTCCTGCTCTTGCTTGTCTCCGTCCGATTTGTCTCCATTCAAACTGTTCTTCCGGTCTTAGAAACCTTGACAACAAGAATACCTTAACAACAGCAGGTTCTCCACACTTGCTCACCGGAGGTGAGCCTGAACCACCCACCAAATTGTCTCTATGTTTCACATCAGGGCAACGGGCCTATGATTCGTAACTTGGTGACGTATGAATTGTGAAACCACGATTTTCTGTCAATTGCATTGATTATTTTTGTGAAACCAATTTTGCCTTCGGGCGTCAAGGCCCAAGCATGTCATAGAGAAAACGTCAATGGGAATGGAAAATGTGTTTTGTCGCCGTTTGTTACTAGATTGAAAGTTTTGCTGTAGTTGATGATGCAAGAAATGCTTCAACAATTCCGGTATCCCGATGGATGTTCCATTTAGAGCAGAACCATTCTCAGAAGCTACAGGTCGCTGAGCACTCAAAAGACGCATTCAACACTCTCATTTGACCAGTGTTGGCAATTGTTAAAGGTGCAGGCTGAATCGGATATCACAAACGACTCAAGGAACATCGCTCCTGCACCCCTCTCCCGCTGTAACATCTGTCCGGTGCACAGGCGCAGACCTTCCGGTCCATGCTCGTGAACATGCAACTTCTCGACTGACGCTTCTCGACTAACTTCTTGTTACTCATAGCGATGCCAGGAGCGCCCCGTTCGGTTCGCGTCCGATCGCTCCGGACTCGTAGCGATGCCCTTTGTTCCGTTCGTGACGATGCCCTCTGAAAAGCTTCAGTGACTCGGCCTTTGAAAGTGACCCACCCGCGTACTGTCGAAGTCCAGTCCTTTGCATTTGTTTGTGTTCGCATGATGTCGATGATGTAACGCTGCACACTGCAATTGTGTTGCTACGAGTGATACAAGCGTTGTTCTTAATGCCGATAGCGTGGATAAGATTGGCAGAGATTGCTCGGCTTTGGATGCACGAAAGGATACTTCGAGATGGATGGAGGAAGGTTGGAAAAGACCAACTATGATGGCCTGATGGCTTGAGAAGGAAGCCCACCATCCAATCGCAAGTTACTTTCGAACGTTTAAAACATCATGCTAGGCAATCTCTGTCCCCCTTCATGATGCTGATGATGCCGGGAGCACTTTCTGCATCACCAACTTGCAAAAAAAAATCCACAAAAAGCTAAAACATTATTAGGTTCCAGGCTGAAGTCCAGCCCGTCTGCCTCCTACTTTGTTCGCAGAAACTGGCTTTAGCCCGCTGGCTTTTGTAATTTAAAATAGAAAAACCCTATACACAGAAGATTGGATTGAACTATTTGGGGTAGGACGGACCAGGAACTATCGATTCACTACCAGATGTTGATGTGCTCTTGTAAGTATTGGCACCCAATAGCAGCTGCAGCGATTGCAAGCTTCCCCGGTCAGGATCTAAAGCAACAAAGAACATCCCAGGCTTTAGAAACCCCTCTTCACACTCTTGACTCCGATTGCGTGCAACCATGCGGCCAAAGTAGTAACACCCATAGCCTTTGGATGCAGCTTTGGAATCTTATCGGAAACATCAAGCATCACAACTGCTGCGGATGAAGAAATTGCAACAAGCCCCATGAGAAGACGAGAAAGCGATGGAATTAAATGAAGCATGTTTCAATCATGTGTTTCTTCATGTGTTGTAGCCCTCTCTACTGACTCTGTAGCTCTGCATCTCACTGGGCAACCCACGGGCCAAGCGGACAGCCTGCCTTGGGCACAGTTGCTGCATATGTGCTGTTTGCCGCATGAATCTGTGCTGTTGGGCATCTCTCAAAAAAAAAGCAGCAAATACCTCAATATGGTTGCTCGATGCTCCGAAAAAAGAAAAGAAAAACTCCTCTTGCAAGGTCCTCGGTTATCTTGGTTAAACCGAATGTAGCCTGGCTATACCGGTTCAGCGGTTTTCTCCTGTGGCCGAGCGGTGGACTCTCTGGGAAGCTGGGTGTTGGACTCTCCGGTGAAGAAAATGAGAATGAGATGCTCCACTGGCACCTGACAAGAGCGAAGCTCAATAAGCTCAAAGCTACGAAGGTCTTTTTGCTCGTTGCGGAAAGAACAGCGCCCTGCAGGTAAACCCTGGTAGACTGTCCCTTTGTTCTCAGACTGACTGAGTGAAAACTGTGCGCATTCATGTGGAAAGCATTGCTTCTGTTCATGGTCAAACAATTCCCCGCCAAGCTAGCGCAGGCACCCATACAGGGGATCGGATGTCGGTTTCCAAGCCTAAGTGGAATGAAGTGGAATGAATCTCAAAGGCAACGCCCCAGGGTTGACTGTCAAAGGCCAATCATCATACTTTCCACTCAGCAAGGCTCGTAAAATGACCGAAGACTACATCGTTTCTATCATCATAAGACTACGGCCGAAGAGGATGGCATTCAGCACAATGACTGCTGCAACGATCGACTGGGTCCACCTTCAGGCGATATGTCGGCGAAGGAAGAGGTGATTCGGCTGCTTCAGTTCAACCGCGGCGATCCTCGGTTCAATTGAACCAAGAAATACTCCGTTGATCCTCGTGTTCTGATGGTACTCACTTCCCATGACCTAAGGAAGTTTGGTGGTATCTGGTGTCATTTTGGGGGAAGGGCGAGTGGTCATGCATACCTCGCCATGAGCGGCGGTGCTTGAGTGGCCCTTGTGGCCCTTGTCATTGCTGCTTGCCAGCCTTCGTCTTTCATGCACGAAATTGGAAAGCCTTCTTCGTTGAGCCGAACTGCCGAATGCCTTGAATTTGTTGGCCCCGTGGAGTTGAGTCCGATATGACGAAAAAGTCATTCGGAATGACCTATGTAAAGACCTTCTCAAGGGATGGCTGTTCAAGTCAGAGTCTTTCTACCACGGATTAAAACAGTATTTTAGCTTGCAAGCCCTTTAGGCTGTCCATTGATTGCTGAGAGCCGAGCTGATGTTCAATCCATGCGTAGGGTCCGTAAGACTCCTGGATGGAAACAAGAACCCAGTTCAATCCATGCGAGAGTCCTCCTTCATTATCTCATGGCAAAAGGAGACCCCCATCCCACACTTCAAGCCTCTTACATCTCTTTATCCTAGGCAAGACCTCCTGGTGCAGGGCACAAAGAATTCACTCCTCTCCCTCTTCAAACAGCTCAGCCAGGAAGAGCTTCTCCTGGAGTCACAGGGCGGCAACTTGGCAACCTCATGATCTTAAGAAGGAGTGTCTTGTCAAAGAACAACTGCAAGCATCCATTACCAAACTGTCAAGTGTCACTTGCTCATTGCGGCCTCTATCCTGGTCCTTGGCAAATTAGTCCTTGCAGTCATAACATCGTGACTGAACATCTGTATATCATTTCAGCTGGACAAAGATCACAAAATAGAAGAAACTTGACTCTAGGGCAATTGGCTGAAAAAGTGCGTCACTGCCAAAATCCTGGTTTAAAGAATCAAGGATGAGTAACCGCAACTCTTGTATTGGTCATTTCTTGATGCCCTACTCACAAAGGTAAGGTCTGGTGAAAGACATACTGTTGGCCTGACACCTCTCTGCCTTGCTTAAAGCAAGAAAACAAACTCAGCTAGCCCAAACGCTAGGTCCTTTGTTATGCACTTGTTGTGGACAAAAAAAGAATAGAAATAGAAACGCCAACAGCGCTAAGCTCCCTGCCTCGTGGAAGGGAAATGGGGCAGGTTTAAGTCTTCCGCATCTTCCTCGTGGTCCGCCTGGAAATCCCAGCCGGGCCTCGGAGCTGGGGAACTTCCCGTAACGTAACGGTCGTTTCGCTGTCCACGAACGGGTGAAGCTTTCCGCGTGGATTCAAGATATGGAGGTGCTTTTTGGCCAAATCCAGCCCTTCTGGATACACTGCCATGCACTGCATCCTCTGGAGGCTGTACATTGCACCTACGCCATCCCCAATGCGTGGGTGCTGTGAAGCATTCAGCGTGAAACTCTCCAGATTCACCAATTGTGCATGTAACATTGGACCACACAGGTCACTTTTCAGGTTAAAACACGAAGCCTCATCGCTTCACTGGCATTGATTGCCTCATAGTCACAGTCAACAAGCACAACACCCAGATTGCAAGCATAGATGCGTTTCCTCTATATATTGCACTCAGCAGGCATCTTTTTAGGCCAGCAATCCGAAGGTTTTA
>CAXAMN010027250.1:728692-757542 GCA_963970005.1 Durusdinium trenchii
AACCTTTGTCTTCATTTTTCAAGCTCCACCATTGCCAAATCTTTCCTCATTGCCTGGCGCGATGGTGATGCATTTCAGACATGTAATAGTCGTCGGGTCGGTTCCGAAGGCAAAGTTCGAAGCCCCATACGGCCAACCACATTTCGTATGCCAGCTCATCACCGGTGAAGCAATCGGTTGCCGCTTGTTTTCGTGGATGGTGCCATTCTTCGAAATCACGGTGGGAGGAAGCAAACCTTGGTGCTTTGCCGACATCTTTTCCCACCTATCCAAAGAGTCTTCCAACTTGTCTTGGGCGACCTTCAGCTTCTCCACTTCGAGTTTCAGTCTTGCTTCCATCTCTCTGGTTATTTCTTTCACCTTCGCCTCGTTCACATTCTTCACCTCCTCCCTTTGGTCTTTGTCGGATGCGGTAGTCGAAGCTGGTCGTTCCTTTCTGCTTTTGACTGGCATGCTCTCCAAGGCCTCCTCCGCGTATTCCAAGATGACGTTAAATTTCCATCTCCCTAAATAGGCCACTTGAGGCACATGCCACCCTCTGCGGATGTATTGGAGGGCCCCTGATCTCCTTCCCGAATGGCCCGACACCTTTTTGCCAAATAGCTTCCGCCAGGCTTCAATAATTTGGCCCTTCGTTACCTCGTCCTCCTTGTCGCCATGTACCAGTTTGTCCTCCTCAATCGGGATGTGGTCCAGGGCGGCTCTCGTAATCATGAACGGGCAAGTTTCTTCCCATCCGCAATCCCCCTGGCAGCAGCATTGCAAGGTGCGTCTCATGCCCTTTCCTTCTTGATCCGTCTTCGTGAGTCTCAAGGTCAAAGTTACCAGCTTCTCCTTGTCGTCAATAAGGATGTCTTCTTTGTGAATTGCTGCTAGCTCCACCTCCCTTAGCATCCATACGGTGGCTACCGCGAACATCAAAGCTGGCCTGTGCACCACGCCCTTCGCCGTCTCGTTGATTTCCAGGCGGCACGCTCCCTGCCATCTGTCCTCCTCAACTTCTGCAGCCTTCTTTGCCGGCCCTTTCGCTCGGTTTATGGCTCTCGCCACCTGGCCGAAGGTCTTCTGCAGGAGGAGGGACCATTGTATTCCTTCTTCGATCAACATGTGCTTGTACTCCGTCAGGTAGGCCACCCCTGCTTTGTAGTCGGAGTCCCTCAGCACTGTCCCCAACTGTTCCATCGCGTTGCACGACCATCTTTGTTCCTTGTGTTTCAGCCCCAAGTTTTCCAGAATCTTCTCCACCGTTTTCCTGATCGATGCCCTTGCCTTCCTTGACGAATTGGCATAGTATTCCTTCCTGAAGTCCGACATCGCCGAGTCCTTCTTGATCCTGTTCAGCCTGAAGTTCCGAGCAGTCTGAATGGCTGTCTTCCATTTATGTTTCTGGCTTCCTCTCACCCCCGGCCCGTTCAGCCGTAGCCGTGGTAGGTCGTGCCTTTTTCTCGTGATTCTTTTCTTCGCATGGCTTCTCCGTCCTTCGTCACCTCGAGATCCATTATCTCCCACTCGCTGCAACGCGTCCTCGAAGCACTTCCCACCTCGCGGGGCCTCGTCCTCCTCTCTCTTTCTCTTGGTTCCCCCCTTCAAGAACCATAGTAGTCCTGCTTCCTTCGCTTCCTCCTCGATCAAGGTCTCCCCTGCCAGTAGTGGGTTCCACACTAAGCTCGTCCCCGGATCTGGTGGTTGCGGTGGAAACGGAAAACTCTCCTCGTCCGATGGCCCTGCTTCTTCCTCTTCTCCTTCTTCCCTCCTCAGAGCTGCCAGTTGTCCTTCGTGTTGAGCCTCCTCGTCACCAGCCATACCATGTCCCCGGATTCCCTCACTGATTCCCTGAGAGGCGGTGCTGCCATCCTCGAAGAATCCCCCGGCGTCGTCCTCTCTGCGGAAAACTCCCCTGGTGAGCCCAGTTCTGCCGACCAATAGGGCGGTGGGGAACGTGTCTCTCTCGGAGGAGTTGCCATCCTGTCCACAAGACTCCTCCACTGTTCTGGTGTCGACGTGTCTGCCCTCGTGTTGTTCAGGGTGTCCCTGTGCCTCAACCTCAATTCTCCATCCGGCATGTCGTTGATAGGTGGAGTCCAGGCCTGATCCAAATCGTGGTCCATGTTCCACGGCTCCACCCACTCGGTGTTGTCCTCCGACTCCTCGTTCTCGTCTTCTGCCAACCAAGACCTCCATGGGGAATCCCGCGGAAGACGAACTTGAGTCCACTTGTCTCGTACCACCTTCGCGCAGTAGTAGAAGACTCCGATGTGGCACAGGGTCCCGGTGCCTACGAGGTAGAAAATTAAGCAAGCTAGCCATGTGGGTGTCCAGCCGCCCTCTACTACCAGCAGAGGGGGGTCTAGGGGTGGTTGGCTCAGAGCCACCTCCATTTGGAGCCTGCGAAAGACTGCCCATACGAAAACGACCCGACCTACCGGGTTCCGAGGTTCAACCACTCCCTACGACCCTCCTTCCTCCCCTTTTCCTTAGCACCGTTTTCACTGGCCTGTATGGCTGCCGTATTAACGGTTTGCCCAGGCAGCCAACAAAGCTTCTGAACCTCGCCAGTCTGCTTCGTCCGGCCCTGGAGGTTTCAGGCGGTACCACTCTGTCGTCCGCGAAGGCGTTTCGATCTGGATACCAGCTAAGGCCTCTGGCAACGGTGTAGTGGCCCAACAGTCTGGCCGTGAGAGGAAATCAGCTTCCTTGTTGGCCGTTCCTGGAACGTGTATGGGCTTCAGGTCAGAGAGGCCCAAGGCTTCGCATTCCACTGCCAGTTCTGCGCCCAGGAAGTTGAGCCCCGGGCTAGAGTTGGAGAACCGTTGAGTCATCGCCAAGGCCGTCACGCTGTCCGACTGTACGTTCACGGCGACACTCACCGTGGTCAGGAGCTTGCCCCAATGTTTGAGGGCGACCAAGATGGCCAGGGTCTCCACTAGCCCTTGCGAGCTGGATTCTCCCAATGCAAAACCCAACAGTTTCGCGTCCAGGGTCCCCACGGGAGCTGCCAGTGCCTTTGTCGCCCTGCCATTCACGATGAGGATTGCTCCCAGCCCCTGAGGTGAGGCGTCCGTCATGATAGCCACCTCAGCTTTACCACTTTTGTAGAGGCAGAACTTCCTGATCGGCCGCTCCTTCGCTGCCGCCAAGTACGCTATCAGCCAAACTCGAGCTCGTTCCACTCGCTTGACTGGTATCAGGTGGTCCTTCTGTCGGCCGTCTGTCCGCTGTGCCCTTCTTTCTGCTTCTTTGCCTGTGGCGACGTCCTCCTCATGGCTGTAGAGGGCTGCATACAGGGAGGCTGTCACCCACCTCGCTCTGGGTAGTACCCCTGCTAGCCAAGCTACCCGGCCCGCAGCTTTGCGAAGTTCCGTGCCTCCGATCATTCCCTTTCCTTCCCAACTCTGCAGTTGCTTTTGCAGTTCATCCATGAATTTCTCCGGCAGGGTCACCAGCAAGTAGTCGTAATCCGGCGTTACCAGCTTGAAGTTCACTCCGATCCAAGTCACTGCGGCCGCCCGTTCTCCCTTTGCCAGCGACAGACGCAGTCCTAAGGCGGCCATTGTGGCGAGGATGCAAGACAGGGTGCTGTTCCTAGATGCCAGAGTCCCGCACAAGGCCCATAGCGAGTCATCCAGGTAGACCTGATGCATCCCTCTGTCAGCTGGTATTATCGATTGCACCAGCCGGGCCACTAGTGCCGCCACCCTGCTCCAAGTCAGCGGGGCCGTCTTGTAGCCGAACAACAAGGCTACGAACAGCAGCCAGTGGTCTCCATCGAGGGCTGGTGCAAGGCAATGACCCTTCTCCTCCTCTGCCACTGCCAGGTGCATGTAAGCATCCGACACATCGATCATCACCAGTTCCATCACCTTGTCCTGCGGTCTCACTGTCGCTCCATTCGCTGCATGCATCCTTCGCAGCATTGCTATTGCATCCGCAGGGCGGGGCAGCACCAGTCGTTCGGGCAATTTCGCTTTCCTGTTGCCCCCCGACCGACGCAGATCTATGATGATCCTCCTTTTCTTGGCGCCGTTCTCCTTGACCTTCACGATGAGGCCCAGCTTGGAGATCGTTGTGCCTCGGAAGCCTTTCTTCTCTGCTTCTCCCTTCTTCACCTTGACGGCGTACCCGCAATGGATAAGCCTGTCGATCTCCACCTTCGCGTCCTCCTCCTGCTCCACCACCGACGTGTAGTTGCCAATGTCCTCGCGCAAGCCCTGCGCTGTTTGGACGTCACCCCCTTCCTGCATCTCGTCGCCCTTCAGCGTAGGTGGGAAGATGCCACACGTTTTGATGGGTAGTTCTATGCCCAACGGTACTCCATCTTTGATCCATTTGTGAACTTCCGTCTCAGGGTCATTGGCTCGTCGGCCCCATGCTTCAAAGAGGTTGTGATCCAGCGGCGACTCATAGGACCACTTCTCTGTCAGCTTCACCTTAGCCGCTCCCTTCGCCCCGGTGAGTTTCCTCAACTCTTCCTTCCACCTTTCGATCCACCTCCATTCCAACACGCACTCCGGTGTCCCGTAAGTCTCTCCCACCTTCACCGCCTGGGGGTACTTCGTGCAATGCCGTTCCCAAGCTCCCAGAATCCTTCTTCCCAGGTTCTGCAAGGGTGGTAGTCCCTCTACCGTCTCCATCGGGTTCTTCATGCCGCCCACGAAGTCCTGCTGGTCAAGCTTTTGCTCCTTCTTCACCTCCTCTCTCAGCATCCCATACTTTCCTTCTCCGGGCTTCCATCTCATGTCTCCTGACCTTTGGTCTTTCGTCTTCCTTTCGGTTTCCACCTCTCTCCTCCTGTCTCTGCTTCGCCCCCTTCGACTCCTCGACCTCGACCGCCTCCGCTCCGCCGATGTCCTTGTCCTTCGCTCCCTGTACCTTTGTCGCTCGTCATCTTCTCTGGCCCTCTTCGATGTCGTCGGCGCTTCAACTACCCCGCCACCTTCATGTCCTCCTCGACGATCGCGTTGAAGTTCGGGGGATGGCGACAGCTTCACGCCCTCTCGATTTCTCTTCTCCCTCATCTGTGTTGCCGCCGCGTCGCAAGTGGACATCGCATCGCGTTCTTGTGAGCCCTCCCTCAACCTTCCCTCCAGGTACTCGGCCTCGGCCATCATCCGGAAGTGCTCCATCAACAGGCGCGCATAGGCGTCGCACAGCTCCAGTGGGTACTCTCCCGACTCTTGAGATTCCTTCTTCCCCACGATCGGACGATGCCTAGCGCTACCGCATTTGCACTCCCTGTTCAAGGACTCGATGCCGTAGAGCGTCCCTGCGAATTGCTGTGGCTTCCAGCGTCGATCTCCTCTTGCCCGATCAGCTTGATACGCGCAAGTGTTGAACAAGGCGATCTTCACTCCGCTCAACCTCAGATAGCCCACCATCTCCGTCATGGCCCAAGCCGACACGTGGTCCTCCACATCCGAAGGTGGTGGGTTTTCCATCGAGGTGGCCTTGCAGACAATGGACGAGGTGGGAGCTTTGGCCATTTCTTCTGCCAGCTGAACCGAGCGGGCCATCATCACAGTTCCTCTGTCGCACTCCCGTTGCTGTTCCGGGGTGTTGACCTTTCGCCCATACGGTTCGGCTCGGGTCCTGACAGGTCCTGGTAGGTTCGGTGCTTCTCTGAACCTCAGCCGCGAATACGTTGAGCAAGGAAAGCCCGCATGGAACCCATCAATCAGTCCCTCCTTCGCCCAACCAAGATGAGTGTTGTAGGGTTCATCATCACACAAGTCCTGCCCCCAGTCCTTCTCCGCCGCGATGACTTCCACGTTGAGGCCTGCTTTCCTCGCATTCCGATGTACTGCAGCGCCCAATGGATCCCTTGGCCCTGCATAGTGGTGAAGGAAGCGGAACTTTCTCTTCTTCACATAGTCCGCCAACTTGCCCTCTAGCTTCCTCCTGGCTGCTTCGTTGCTTTCCCCTTCACCGCTTCCTCCTTCCTCCTCCCGTCTTTCGCCACCTTCGCCTTGTTCGTCTTTTCCCCCTGATTCGCTTCCATGATCACCACCCTTCACTTCTTGGCTCCGCATTTGTGTTGCGGGTGACCCGGCGACCCGCAGGATGAACACTTGTGCATCCGCTTCACCGTGTTCGCGCACTCGGCACCCGGCGGCAATGATCCACATGGCGAATTCCCGTTGTTCCAAGAGAAACAGATCGATTCGGCCTATTTCCCCCCTCTTCCTTTCTTCCCTCCGCTCTTGCCTCCTTGCCTTCTTTCGAAGCCTCCATCGTTTCGGGATTCTCGGAGTCTTTGCAACTCTTCCCTTTCTGCCTGCCATTTCCTCTTCTTGGCTTCTTTTCGATCTCTGTTGACCTGCCTTCGACTTGATGACGGTGCCGATGTCGAAGTCGTCCCAAATGATCCTGACTCCATCACTGGTAGTAGTGCCTCGGCTCCTCCACGCAAGCTCCCTTGGGCTATGGCCTCCTGAGGGGTTTGCGCTCTCCCTTTGGCTCCGTTGGCTAGCCACGCCAGGGCGGGTCCATGAATCTGGTCCTGCCAAAATTTCAGTTCGTTCGGGATCAATTTGAATACCCCTTCCCATGGTTTGTTCTCGTCGTAGTGTGGAGGAGGTGCCTTGCCTTCCTTCGTGCCCATGGTGATCTTCAGGCGTAGCCTCGACAACAGTTCGCTCCTGGCCATCTCGTCCGCGGCGTAAACCAAATGCCAGGCATCCGGGTACAAGCGAACCATCTTCTCCACGAACAGCTCGTATCCATGCAAGGGTGCTAGTGAACATTCCTGCAACATAATCATGGCCGTGGTGAAGACTCTGTAGCAAGCCCGCCATTGAGTGAAGTTCGATGGACCTGGCAGCTCCTTCGAAATGTAGCCATCCGCCGTGGGCACCCAGGTCCTGTACTTCGAAGCCCTGAATGCCTTCCGTCCGAAAGGGACGAATACTCCAAAGTCCGCATAGGGTGGTTTCCCAAGGCTCAACTTCTTCTTCAGCGCCGACAACTGTTCTATCGTCGGCTCCTCTTCCTCCTCCGGCATCGACCCCGTCGTGTTGATGTACTTCTGCAGGAGGAGTAGTTTGTCGTCCTCGTTGAGAACTTCGAATTCGCCGTCGTCGCCTTGGTCCAGTACCTGGGTGAACTTCAGGGTCCTTTCCTTCGTGTCCTTGTCGTCCTTCTTGGCTGAAATTGCAGTCCGCTTCGATGGTGAGGTTGTTGAGGGTGCATCCCATGGGTCCTCTTCGATCCAGTCCTCCCATAGCCCCCCTCCCTTCGTGTACATGATGCGCCTCGCCAGCTTCCAGACCAGTCCCACTTGTGCAGCCTGAATTGCTGAAAGCGGTCGGTCCCCGGGCAGGGAGGCTTGACTCAGTGCCGCAGCCACCAACTTGCCCGGCAGCGCTGCGAGCAAGCGCGGGTCTTCTCCAGGGGCGCCCACCTCCTGCGTGAAGGCCGACCAAAGCTCTTCCTCCACTCGAAAATGAGCCGTCATGTCCGAGATCTTGTCCATGGCCATCGCCGCCGCGACAGCCGGGAACATCGCTGCACGCGAGGAGCAGCCACCACCACCATGAAAACAACATAGTGGCAGCAACCTTGAGCCAAAATGGCCCCACCCCAGCTGCCACTCTACTTGTCCGTTTTTCTTTCACGAAAATTCTAGTTTGACCAAGATGCCCCTTGCGTCGGGCGGGGTTCTTGCGTGCTCTCAGCTGTGAAGACTGCAAAGGACTCCAGAGGTAATCGTCTCCGCTGGGAGTAAGTCTCCTCGAGGACATGAAGCCATTGACTCTCCATGCACAAGTGCAGAAGACTCACCCTGTCCAGTTGCGTGCAGCACTCGTACACTATGGAATTCTAGAAGGGCCAGGGAAGGGAGTTGAGCATCCAACACTTAAGGCACAGATCTGGCTGTTGATTTATTGCCCAAGCGTCTGACAGCCAGCTTGGCTGCACAAAACTGTGCTCCAGCTTCGTTCCTCCGCCATCCAAAAGCCTCTCCAAACGCTCTCTTCTCGCCTCAAGACACTCAGTGCGTCCCGCAAACGTTTCCACCCAAATTGATCGACCCAAATCGTCATCCGCGGCTGATTTGCGAATTGATCCCCGGATTCTGAAGCCCATATAACCACTCATATCATATATATATAACTATAAAATACTATATGTACGGTTACATGCTGGATCCACCCAGCAGAAGATATTGCAATCTCAAGAACTTCTCAACGGACCGCACCATCACTTTCTCACACGGCCCGCCTCATCCTTGTCCTCAGATGAATGACATGCATCTTGTCATGATCTCATTACAAAAAATAGCGTCACGATCGCCTACGACAAGGATGGACAAACGAACAAGGATGGACTTTCATAAAACGTCTTTCTTGCAGTTCCTTTCTGGGGTCGAGATACGACAACAATTACTGCTTGATTGCCATGAGGAGATCGCAACAGAGTTCGCAGCTCATCAATGCTCTTCCAAGTCTGGACCCTGGCTGCTGCAAGCTCCTGGAGGATATGATGATGAAACATGGGACAACCGAGTAAAGAATGTGTATGGATTGCATACTGGTCCAAGAATGGACAGCTGCATATCTTCTGCACCCAAGCAAAGAAAAAAGAAAAACTGGCTGGGATGTTGTTCGCAAAGTCAAACTGTTTTGTCTCCTTCGCCATTCTCAGCAGGTCAGGTTCAACGCTCAAAGTGGAGTTCGACAGGAGAATGTCACATTTGTTGAGCACCGCTGTGAAACCTGCCGACAAAATGCAACAAAAAAATGTCTTGTTCATCTAGACATGCCGGTGTCCAATGGTGTCCATGCAATCCAGGTAGCACGTAGCAGCTGCTTCATTTGATGCTGAAGTAGAACCACTCGAGGTACCTAAGGCCAGCAGCTTCGACCAATACCGCTTCATTTGCTTGCTTGGCGGTTAGTGATCAATGCTGGCCTTGGTGTTTAGACCTAAGATGTCGTTGCTTCCTTCTGTGCGTTTTGGAATCTGTAAGCCTGTGCAAGACTCCGACCTTGTGCAGCAAGCTCAAATTGACTCGTTGCAAAAGTCTGGTTCAAGCAATTACGCAAGAAATTGCCACAAGAAATACTTGGTGATGTGATGTGCATACATGTACCCCAATAGGTGCAAAGTAATTCGAATTCCCGAAAGTGTTGGTACCGGGAAGCATGGATATGGCTATATGTCAACAAGAATGAAGAACAAAGAAAAGGGCATTTGAGAGTTGGAGGAGCTTGAATCTGCCACAAGAAAGGGCGTGTTCTTTGCTAACACCATCACACCCATACCCGAGTCACACAAGCCTTTTGCCTTTTCCAGTGATTCAGCCCCAGCAGGCAATACAAATGGATTTTGCCGGTCCTATGTCTTTCTTAAACAAGTGCAAAAATAATGGATCCGTTTCAAGAAGTTGTTTTGCATGGATGGATAGAGAGAGAGGGAGAGATGTATAATGCATGAAATGTCTACTGACAAAAACAATGCATGTGTTTGAGAACAACCTTGCATATGCATACGCGTGCAGGGTCCAATGATGTCTGGAAAAAGTGAAGTTCAACACTTCAGCACTTCAAACCCTGTACAGCCCTGCCTGCAGACAAGATGCTGATTGTGTATTTGTCCTCTTTCTGATGTTCACCATAACGAAAGCAGTCAAGCAGCCACTGGACTGATACCTTGGATGTTCAAGAGCAAAACATTAAAGCCAACCACTGGAACCGAGAGAATGCCTTCTTAGAATGGGAATCAACATATATATACTGTAGAAAACAATGACAATGCCACAAAAACATGGAAAAACAGACTGAGATAAAGGAAAGGTACCAATTATTTTCAGAAGACCGAGTCCGGTTCCTACTGGAAAAAACAGAAAAACAAACTGAGCAAACAGTTGGTACTATTCCAGTTCTAAGGAACCAGAGGCACTTGTCGCTTCGTGGCCATTTCGGCCAGTCGAGCCTCCAACAGCGAGGCTTCGGCACCTGAGCCGAACCGGAGATCCTGGACATCCGAATGTTCAGTGCATCGAACGAAGAAAGAAGGAGTGAGCAGTGAGGATGGACTCAATTTGACTCAAATCGTTCTCACTCACTTTCAAATGTAGCCAAGCTGCAAACAATGTGAGTCAGCTCCGACTTTCGTGTGCTTTGCTGAGCAACCTTGGCACCCAAAACCTTTACAAGCTCCTGGCAACAAAGCGCAGCAAATCATGCCCCACACAGGCGTGACAAACACTGGCACTGAGACATGACACTTGCAAAATAACATCAGAAGTCTCGAGAGGGTCATCTAATCCAATCCAAGGAAACCGATTGTTTGGAACCAACAAACCATGAATATTATCTGTTTTAAGATTTTTAAGAAGGGTTTCTGTAGGACCTGCCCAACAATGATCTGCAGTCCTCAAGCCGCCAACGCTCGCGCGTGCTCTTCCGATCTTGTTCTAATCCAGTGATCCGGATGACGAAGTTCGACCTTTAAGCGGTCCACCGAGTGACATAGGGCATTGTTGCATCATGTCAACCAAACTTTGCTTCACACACTGTCACGCATGAGGTGTCAAGGTCTACTCTTCAAGCGAGTAAGCTTTAGCTTTGAATAGAGATCAACCTTACATTATTATTTTATATATATATATATTCAAAATTAAGCTTCGACCGCAATATACAGGTGGACCACATGTCTCAATTTGCAGCTGGAGCGACATGGAAGAGAGAGGCAAAGGATGCTTGGCAGGCTCGAAGTGCGGAAAGTCAGAACTGGAATGGATTGCCTTCTCTGATATGCATGCCTGGAAGACTACATCAAGCTGAAGCTCAAACCGAAGGGCTGGATCTTAGAACCAAAGTGATCTGATAATCTACAATCTACAGACCAACAATATCCAAAATAATTCAGTGATAAGCCCCAGCACTGGTCTTTTGTTGGTTGGACCGTCTTTTCCATCCAAAGTTCTGGACCCTGAAATTGGCCTCCTTGCCTCCTTGCCTCATAACCCAGCCCGCAACTCACTCCATCAAACTCCGGCCACTCATCGTCGCAAGACCACAGTGGCCTCCAGCCACTGCGTGGTCACCAAGACCACAGACCCAGCATCGCTGGGAGCAGGGCCATTTGGACAAACACACATGTCAATCCGCCGAGTCCTTGGCAGCGAGCCCGCATGAGTCCAGTGGGCCACAGCATGGCCTCTGCTGAACTACGCAGGACATACACTCCGCTGACGTGGAAAAAAATTAGTGCCGAGGCATCTGCTTCAACCCGTTGATGTTATTGCCTATGCCATGCAGAGCAGATCCGCCGTTCTTGCCTTGCCATCTGGAACTCGTTGAGCAACGCAAGGCAAAACAAATCATTTGTGTAAAAAGAAAGCACTCTTGCAAAAGGAGCTGCTGCAAAGTCAGTTCCATGCTGCAAAATCGACTGCCAAGGCGCAAATCCGGTCCACAAGTTTGGCTTCTTCACCAGGATTCCACCCAAGAATGCCCAGCACCATTCCTCCAAAAATGCCCTCCGAACTGGCCAGCGTGATGTGCCTGGCAATATCCGGTGTGCGGGAAGCGTGGAACCTTCCAACAAGAGGAATGCCAATGAATGCCCACCTGATTCAAGGACTTTTGGCATAAAATGTTCGAAAACATCTTGAATCTTGCTACTAGGTTGGAGGCCATTTCTTCTTTGTTGGAGGCCATCGCTATTAGGTTGGAGGCCATTGCCTTGCACTGAAAACTAAAAAGCCAAAGCTGCGGCTCCGCGTCAGCCAACGGTGCGGGCGCCGGTCGCATCAGTGGAAGATCCTCTGCACCCGTGCTACGCACCTCCGAGTACAAAGCAAATAAATTAAAGCAAAGAAACAATCTTTGGACCAGGTAGTGGACAAGCTAGCAGCTGCTTGGCTAGTTGATTGAGCACAAACTGAAAGCTAAGATGGAGTCTAAAATCCACCAGCAAAATAAGTTGTTCCGCTGAATCACTTAAAACAATGTGCTAAGCAAAGCAAACATTGGTTCGTGGCTGTCCCAACAACTCAAAAAACATTGCATGGTCGATTTGCCATATTTTGCGAACCAACCCATTGAAGAGCAACGATTCGTGTCAGGTGCTGTCGGGTTGCCTTCCGTAGTCCACGGGAGTTCTCTTTCATTCCGTTCTGCATGTCAGAAGCTGGATTGTAGACCACCTGCTGCCTAGCAAAAAAATCGCTACCCATCCACCGTCAATGCCGACCAGCTCAGTGAAACTCAAATCTGCTGCCCCACCTAGGAAAGTCACCCTCAGAAGCTCTTTTGCCACTGGCACAGGCTTCCAGCCAGGATACATCCAAAAAGTAAATGTCCTGGAACGATTCGGGAGGAGACTCAGACTTGAGCCAATACCGATGCAACAGTCTCTCTTGGGCTTTGAGGAACATCCTCAGTCCTTGTCCACAGGCACAGAAACTTGGACTGATGTCCCGGGAAGCACGTTGAAAAGCACCTCAAACAAAAGGCACAATATCTTCCATGCAATCAAAGAATGGTGAATCACACGCAAAGCAACTAGGACTTTGCTGCTTCTGGCGGACGAGCATGAATGACAATCAGCTTGTTTGGTCATGGTGCTGACGTTTTTACAGACTTGTCTGACCCAGAACACACAAAGCACCATTTGAGGCACAACCCCATAGCCAGCATTGTCTATTACCCAAAATCATTCCACCTGACAGGAGTACTAAACAAGTCATCACCACGTTTGTTAAACCAAACAATATAACAAGTGCAACGGCACGTGTGTGATCGCCGCATCAAAAGCATTCAGGGTTGTCCAAGCACCACAGCGCCAAGCCCAAGCACGAGCGCTCTCTCGGCTGCCTTGCCACAAAATTAAATGACTCGCTAACATGCTGCTTCGATATTGTAATTTGCTGTATAAATACGCTTGCATTGGCAGACTTGAAATCCAACAAGAATAGCCAGAATGGAAAGCGGCAAGTCGTTTCTTGCAGTGTTCATTCCACTCCCGGTTTGTCTGATTGTTGCAAATGTCTGAAGTTGCAGGCTGTTGGAAGAAAGCATCATTTGTTCCAAAACCGAGGTTGAAATGAGACAAGAAACAAACATGCCCAGTTTTGGAATGTCGTCCCGCTCACTAAATCCGAAGGACTCGTAGCAAGGTGCATCGCTACTAGTAGCTTCTAGCTACGAGCCACTAGCTACAAATGGCCTCCAACCTAGCAGCGATGGCCTCCCCCTAATAGCGATGGCCTCCAACCTAGTAGCTTCTAGCTACTAGTAGAATGTCATCCCGCTCACGAAATCGGAAGGATGCTTTTTTGCAATCAATGTGAAGTTGCTTGCTCACAGTGAAACGGCATGCGGCCTGGGTCCAAGTACCTTGGAACCAATGGGCAGCTGAACGTTTGTCCGCACCAGACATCGTCAGCCTCTCTGCAAACCCCCGCCCAATGACTGTCTGAGTGCCAAAAAGTTGCAAAAGACACAGCACGCTGCTCGCCAATACCATGGTGGTCTGCGCCTCCACACTTGCTGGAGAATTGCCACACACAATGCCAGGCTGGGGCACCTGCCAGGAGATATGCAGCACAGAAGTCCTTTGAAAAAAGAACAAAAAGGTATCTGATGTTAGACTGTACAGTGATACTTCATTATACTTTCTTCTTTTAGGACTTCGTGATACTTTTTGATGTCGGTATTATATTGATGTATATTGAATATGATGATCACGGTTCGTGATTCATCGGCTTGGAGGTTCCAGCGAACAGCTTAAAATCATCAAAAAAAAGAAATCCGCTCCGCTGCACCCCCAACACTCCGCACGGCAAGTAACGCTCCCGGCAACCACTGCATCTGGGAGTCAGTGAGTTTTCTTTCTGTTTTGATTCTCCATTGTCCATTGTTTGTCCTGCTTGCAATCGATTTGTGTGCTTGCTTGCTTGCTTGCTTCCTTGCTTCCTTCCTTCCTTCCTTCCTTCCTTACTTACTTACTTACACTAACACGCATACACACACAACATAAGTAGACAAGCAAAGAGACAACAAAAGGCACACCATAGAGAACACCAATACCAAAGGCACAAGCAAAGACAGAAAGGACTAGAAGCAACAAGACGAGGCAAGCACAGTAACCACCACAAAAGGGTAGTGGTAGTTTTAAAAAGAGCGTGGAAAGAAGAAATCAAAAACAATCTTGCAAACAGGGAAAGAAACAACCCTGGTACACCACACAAAGGGTGCGAAAACGAAAGACATTAAACACAAATGAGAGAGCATCCGAAATGCTGAGGCCAGATACATCGACAGCGACCGCGCTTTTGTGCTGTGGGAACGACTGAACCGTTAATGGATGGAAGCAATTGGCTAACCCAATGGTAACCGAAAAAGAAGACTCAACTGACTCAAATGTGCATAAAACACTGGGTAGTAGTGTCTGAATCCATGAGCAACAGAGGAGCGGGGCACCCTTGTGGACCACACCTCGAGGTCACCAGAGATCTGCAACGTGCAGCGGATTTGCAGGCAACGCTCCAACCACTTTGGGGGTGCCACTTGCTGCCCACGTCGTCGAGCTTCCTGGCACCCAAGCAGAAGCTGAAGCAGCTTGCTGCAGTTTGCAACAAAACTTGGTGCAATATCACTTATCTCTCACTAGGACGAGATTTGCACTTGTCATTGTGGGTTCGCCTCTGGGCTGATTCACCATTGATGCTTGCTTGATACTACTTGGAAGGCAACTACTTGAAAATGTCTTGCAAAGCTGGGAAAGCACAAATGTCGTCGGTCATCAAACGTGTGTGTGTGTGTGTGAGTAAACCCTTGCAAGCTTATCGATGGTGATCCCAAAAGCAGGCGGAAGAGGATGGAAGTCATGGCCTTGTACAATGGGCGAGAGGTATCAGACACAATGACAACCTCCGCCTGGTCAAATGGCATGACTTGTGCCTTGGCAGCAGCAAGACAATGCAACTGCACACGCTTTTCAGATGGAAATATGTTGCACTTCGGACATCATTCAAGATATTCAAGGAGACAGTTAAACAAAAATGGAAGGAGATTCGACGTGAGATGGTACGAATGCAGTAGCAGCTGCTAAGATATCGAGACTTTTTCTTGCATATGAATAACCACCTTCGAAACTTATATAAAGGAAACGACCTCGTCCTACCCTGTGAGAAAGTCTTCCCATTCTTTTGCATCCCAAGGCTCTCCACTGGCAATGGCCCCATTCTTGAGGCCCTGCGCAGAACGTTTTGCCAGCACATGGCCGAGAAAAGAGTATTGAGAAACCAACTCCTTTTCTTGGACATCAAACTGCTCAGCCACTTTCTCTTCACAAATCTTTGGCAACCCTCTTCCTTGGCCTCTCCATCTCCAGAACAGTCCGCATCAAAGCAAATAGCCAGCCCAGCCAGAGGTAAGAGGTGGTGTGCCCTGATTCGTCGCAAAAAAGTATTGTCATGGCTGTACGTATTCCTCTATACACAAATACACTGCAATGCCAAGCTGCTGCACGTCCACGAGGTGTTTTGCTTCCCAAACAGCTTCAAGATAGCTGGGTTTCACAATAGGAATCCTCCTTGCCAAGGCTTCCTGGTACTTTGAATCCGGGTGAATGCTCACCTCAGAAACTGAGAATCGGGCCACCATTTCAGCGAAGGCATTTCCACCAGTGCATCGCGACTAGTAACAAGAAGCTACTAGTAGCGATGGCCTCCACCTAGCAGCTTCTTGCTACTAGTAATAATGCCCTTGCTAGTAGTTCCTTTTTCTTTTGATCGCTTTGCATGTCAGGATGCTCTGGCCGCCACGAGCAGTTCAGTTCCAGGTCCTGCATCCTGGGTGTAACGTGCGCCCATCCACTTGGCCAAACTCTGACTGCGAGCTCTTTGCCGCGGCTCCATGGCCTTGCTCCGTGGCGAAAGGCATCCGTGGACCCCAAGGCGAGTCGTCGTCACGCCATTGGGTCAGAAAATCTCGGTGTCCGGCTGAAAAGCAAAGAGCCCCAGGGCATCTGTAGATCAGATCAAAGAGTGGCAAAGCAGGGACCTGTCAAGCGGGCAAAGATACAGTATGTAAGTTGTCTCTGGACTGTCGGCCAAACACCATTATTGACACTACTTGAATGATGACTAATTCTACTATCACAAATCTGATGGCGCATCAGAATGCCCATCAGCCAGCCTTGCTCAGCAAACCTGGATCTTGCAGAAAGCGCTGAACCTTTGGCATGTTCACGCGGCTGAGCACATTGCCAGAATGCACAGTTTTCGAGGAACCGCTGCTAGCTGCCCTTTATGCTTCAAACTCAACAATGAAAAACTTTCATCGTTTTCTCTGGTAACAAATCATACAAATTAAAATTCATGAGGTATTGTCTCCTGGTTTGTAAACAATTTTAGTGGTATTGTGGGACTGAATGGTTGGGCCCTGCCTGATTGAGATACAGCCACCTCTTCAGTACTTCAGTACTGTCAGCATTCTAATTCCCACTTTGCTGAGGGATATTCGATGACTGTTGTCTTCGAAGCGTGGGTTTGGTGAATGGGCCAATCAATTTCAGCTCAGAAAACAGCCACCCACGAAAGTTAGCTCTCCTACCTCCAAAGAGTCTAAAGTAGTACAAAACAGAAGGGGAGATATATCCTCCGCGTCAACCCGGCATAAGAATGCGTCTACCCGGCATAAGAAAAGAGAGAGAGAGAGAGAGAGAAACCAACAAGAAAACAGGGAATCAATGCGCAAGTCAGCTGGGTGCCAAACGAATGGCAGGCCCACGACCCGTTTCTTTCGCTTCTCCAACGCTGCTACTTCCTGCTTTGGCGGCAAAAGCCCTGAGGTCCGAATACTCTGAGCACAAGCATTAACAACACGTCAACCTGGTGGAGATGGCTTCCCGTTCAACGGCAATAAGTAGATTGCTTCAGTCAACATGTCGACAGCTACTTCATGCTTCGACAGCTGTCCTCTTGCTGGAAGTCTGGAAGGACCAGAAGCGCGCCCTCCTGTCGAGCGGATGCCTAGCCTTAACGACCAAAACCCGTGGTGTTCACTTGTTCAAACCAAAGGCAAAAGATTCTGTTGACTCCCTTGGAAAAGTTTGCTAGCTAATGATATAGTTGAAAATATGAGAGGATCTTCTGATCAGAGCTCCTCCTCCAATCTGAAAAGACCAACTCTTTTGCTGAGGCCGCTGCTGGACGTTTTTTGAGCAAACCGCTCCATCCCGAAACAACTCGAAACCCAGCTGCACCGAGTTCCGGCGGAGTCACTTCGCTCCCCGGTGTGCCTCCGAGTCGGAGAGGGAGGCATACTGTGGCTTTGAGGCAACCAAGACCCGCACATCTGCAGCTTGATCCACCGGTATCCTGGGGCTCAGAAATAGCAGCAGTGGCAGCCTCAACAGAGCAGTCAGGAGTCGTCATGCAACTCTGAACTAATGGCACTTGCTCTCCTCTAATTGTTCAACCTGCAATGCTGACTGTCGCTTCCACAAAACTTCTATCATATCTTTTCAAACACCTCTCACTAGTTCTATGCACTTCTACTGCTGCATTCAGAATCTTTTGCAGCTCTCTTACTACTCTTTGTTTCTGGACTTGCAACAAACACTGTTCTCGGTGAAACCACTTTCTAGAATTGATCGGTTTTGGGTTCAGGCCACTACTTGAGCTAGGATGAGCCACTTGGCAGCCCCTTGTCCAACCCCTGTTGCTACGGCAGCTGCCAAAACGGCTAGGACTAACAAAAACCAGAGCCACTACCATCTACCACAGCAAGAAACCTCTGTGCTTCTGTGGCAGACTCTTTGCCCAAACCAAAATACTACAAGTCAAAGGAAATCGAAAGGCCCGAAACCCACGAAAGGCCCGTGTAGAGAAACGATAACCACAGCAGGACATCCAAAGTAACTCAGAGTCAGGATCTGTCACGAGTGGTGGGACCCTACAACTGCATTGTTTGAAATGAGAAGGCCTTTTGTAGACTGCTGCTAGCTCTGCAATTGGTGGGTGCATCCTACATGTCCAATAAAGTTTATGTTGCAGAACCTACTTGAATTGTTTTTCTCTTTATGGCAAAGCTACCGCAATTGCTGGCCAGACTTCGGCTCGGCAGTCGCAACAAGCGCATCAGATGCACTGCGTTTCATGGCTCTGCTGTCCTGCTCAGCATGTCCTGCTCAGCCACGGTGGCCGGGCTCTTAAAGTCTCGTTGATTCCTTCCAGCAGCTATTGAATTCACTCCAGACCTCTTTCCTAAATGGCCACAGAACTCAAACTTTCTCGGTGCGCATCTTTCTCTCCATATGCTTATTTTGGAACGAACATATTCAGGATAATTCAGGCACATCAAGATGCCTTTCGAGCCACAACGACAGGCAACTACTCGGGTGGCAAGACTCGGGCAATGCCGCAATGCAACATCTCATTCTTGTTTGCAGCTATGTTCCAGGGTGGTGGCAGCCAGTAGCCAGATACAACGTCTACAACAGCAGATTCTGGGTCCCACTTGCATGGCCATTATATAGTCATGAAATGTCATTTAAATCATATAGATGTGCAGCAAAATGCCTAGCTCTAAGATCACAGCTTCCGCCCACTGAGGACTTCCTGAAGGATAATCATTCTTGACAGATTCCGCGTCGCTCAGCAGAAAGTCTCTCCATGGCCAATTGCTTGAGAAGCTCTCTCCAATTTATTTCTCTTCTGCTTTGCTTTGTGTGAAACACCAGAATGGCTTCCCATCAAAATATCTCGCACACACAAAGGCTTGGCAATCCAACTCGCAATGCACTGGGGCCTTAAGAAGCGCTACATCTTCAGCATGCTCCTGGAGGTGAGGAGCAGCTTGTCACAAAAGCCACACTACAGAATCAAGAATAAGCTGGTCTTCAAACTCGAAGTTCATTCGGAAACTGGAAGATCTGCTCAAGCAAATGCGAACTTCCCTCTCCCTCCTCTTCATCCATCGCTGTTGACCTGGGAAGTAAGAAAGGATGAGAAAGGCTGTGAAAGGCTGTACAAACAAGGTCCATCCTCCAAACAAACAAATAATCAGCTGGATCTCAAAAGGTGTTAACCGCTTTAACAATTTCAAGACTTTGGCTGTGAGATGTCTCAAATGAAGTTGTCCAACATTGAAGTCCAACATTACTCCTTTCAACCTCCACCTCTGGTGTGTCATGCTACCAGTAGAAGGCTTCGACTCGTGCCCTTGGCCAAATTACTTCAGGCATCGGATTCATCTAAACTCCCTCCAGCCGGCAACATGCAGCAAGGTATGTCTTTCTCCGAGGTTGTCTGAGTGCATGCGTCACCAAAAGATCCAGCTTAAAATTGATGAGTGACGGCAACCCACAGACTTCAGTGGCTCCAACTGGTTGCCAGATCATTATGGCACCATGAATTGCTGTTGATTCACAGCGTCAATCTGGCATACCTCAGACTGGCTCAGCGAATGGGTCGGCAACGGCGGATGCTTGGGTGGCATCGGGCGGTGCAACACTGGGCATCGACCCAGCACGGCTTGTTGACCGGTCGGCACGCGCTTTTCAGCAATGCTCGATCCATAGAGTTGGCAATCATCTCCTCGAGCTCTCTTGCCGCATTGCTCTGCATGACCTCCACTTCAATGGCCTGATTGGAGCTTGCCTCAAGGCCAAACAGGCTAAGTAACAAAATGGCCAACCGCAGGTGTGACCACCACATCGCTCAGGAGTTCAGGAAGACACAGGAAGATAGGACTACAACTTATGGGGGTTTGAGCTTGAGCCTGGGCCGGCAATGGAACAATGTAACGAATGTGCAGAGCAATTTGAAAGACTCTGAGACATTCGACTCTGATCCATCCTCCTGTTCGGTTGACTTCTGAGACATTCGACTTCCTCCCAGTCACTCTTCTGGGGCAAGGCACGCAGACCGAAGGCCATGTGCGCAATCATTGAATTCACATGGGCGTTGGATGGCTTTGGGTTCTGTTCTGTGCGCTGTTCTCGAGTTTCATCGTAGCTTGCTGCGAAGCGCTTGCGACTTGGGATGCCGAAAAGTGTGTCAGCAGGATACATTCTGATGAACAGTGTCTGATTAGAATCAATACGTGCGAAAAGCATGAGCTTCTTTGGGACTTGGGATTCTGGCTCCATGGTCCAGCAGGCGTTGCATTCAAGAATCTTCCGACCAACCAACTGTTTGCAAGCCAAGAAGGTCCTCCCTACCAGATTCTATTGGGTATAGAAAGGGGTCTGCTTGAAAACAACGGGTTGAAACCGTGCATACCATGGCCTTCTCAAACTCATCAGCTTGTGGGAAAAAACCAAGCGAGACAGGATCGGCTTCTCCAGGGAGTAGATGGACATCTCACTACATTCGATCTCGCCTGCCGCCTGGCCGATCCAGGCCGATCCAGTCGCTGAGTTCTTGCACTTCAAGGGCAATGACTGATTGCGTTTTGTTGAGAGATAGGTAAAACCAGGTTTGGGCTGTCCAATTTTTGCGGCAAAAATATACAAAAAACGATGCTGAACAGTCACCTAACTCATGAAAGCGGCGCAACCAAGGGTTTGAAAAGGGGTGAAGGTAGATAACTCTTCCAGTCTCATTGGAGCGTTTTGAGATCATATTACATCATACGAACATATGACCAGTGGGATCCAATGCATGTGAACCTAGTTTTGTGGCTTCAGGTTCGACCCAAAAAGATAGGTATAATCGTATCCAAGGCAATAGTTTCCGCATGTCACAAAGAGACTCTTCTGTGCTTCGATCCAACTTCGGGCACCGGACGTTCAAGAAGAGTTTCACAAAGCGTCCAAATCTGCCACGAAGAAGTTACGACATAGCGCAAAAGTACTTACTAAATTGTGGAATTAACGACATCTCATAGTCATAGTATCAAATGCAAAGGTTCCTTTCCACTTTAAACGTCTTGGCTGAAGCATGTGAATAACCAAACAAGGAGTCAAGCCATGACAAGCTTGAGCAGAAGAAGCAAAAAAAGAAAAGCTTTGAAACGTCCCAGCGCTCACCGAGAAGAATTGTCATTCCGCAGTGTCCGGGCGTTGCCCAGCGCCTGGCTTGCAAGGGGCAGGGCATAAAATGTTCTACATTCCTACACCTTAATACCAAAGTTATACCCCTTACTAGTAGTAAGAAGTGCATCGCTAGTAGTAACAAGTGCCTTACTAGTAGTAACAAGAAGCTACTAGGAACAAGTGCCGTTGTACCGTTATGACCCCAATCTGTCCCACCTCCCATCGCGCTGCCTTGGAACAGCAGCGCGATAAAGGAAAAGAACCCAGCACCGCGGACCGCGACGAGCGCTGCCATGCACCCCGCTTTCCCACAAAAACAAACAGGATACTCCTCGGGAAGTCGCTCGTGAAGTCTAGACCAAGGAGAGTTTGACCAATGGCGTTTGCTTCAATCAAGCAAGGTCAACTCTGTGTCTCTTGGCTCTCTTCCAAGCGCCTCAGTGATGGGATTCGCACTCATCATGATCTGATGGACTTCGGCCTGGCATCCACACAAGAGATTAGAATGCATCTGCTGTCCGCATTGTCTTCGGTATAACTATCTGTTCAATGGAGTCTCGTATGGAAAGCTGAAAAGTCAATGCAATGTTTCAATCTTGACACAGGCACAGCGACCTGCCTTCTCCCCCTGCTGCAAGCCAAGGCTGGCGGTGGAGTCTAACCTCGCCAAATGGAAGATTTAAGCAACAATTCCAAAAACCAGGTTGCTAATACCAGGTTGCTACCAGGGTAATACCAGGTTGCTCACAAGATAATACCAGGTTAATACCAGGTCAACAACAAGTTTTCAGAGCTATATAATACCAGCTTGCTAGGATCCTGGAGCCTGTCACTAACTCTTTTAAGGCCTCAGTATTGACACAGACTGAACGTTCGACACTGAAAACAAAAATCACTCATGGGCAGCGGCTCAATACCCTCAAATAACTCCGATACCTTCAACTGAGGATGCTAACCGGCCAGTGTGTTCGCTCACAGAGCTTGATCGTCTCCGAGATGCCGATCTCACAAAAGGAGCAAGTTGCCAAAGAGTCCGAGACCCAAGAAGAACAGAAATGCCTTTGGGTTCAGAGTTTTTCTCTTCTATCTATGTAGCTTTCTTGTCGGCGTTAAGGTGACCTTCAAGACATAAACCGTAAAAATGACATCGTATGGGGTGGATAATATGTGTGACTCCACGTCTTGCCATACAACCTGGAACTCTCGTTACACGAGAGTGCAACGAAGCGTCCGTGAGGAATCCAGAAAGCGCACTGGTCCATCAAGTGCACTGGTGGGGTGCTGTCCGGTCCATCAAGTCTCTCGACCCCCTGCCGATCAAGCAAGGTGGTGTGTGTGTGTGTGCATTTACCATGTGTATATACATATCAATATACTATATACCCATGAATTGAAAAAAGAAAAGAAAAGCACGTGATCCAAAAATGAGAGAACACTCAGCTTCAAGACATGCAAGGCTTCAATCTCGGATTCCACCAGAGGCGTCCTTCCTCCACGCCCCCACCATTCGCACCGATGGACGCCTGGGACTGGACCTCAGCCACGGCGTCACGGCGTCGTCACCACGACAACGCGGCCGTTCTCGGTGGCAGGCTTTGATGGGGAGGAGAAGTACAGCATCACGTGCTGCAGTCAGGGACTGGAAGGTACATCTGGAGAAGTCCTCTTTTACTTTGCTGAGAGGTAAGCGGTATAGGCTAGTTGCTAGTTAGTAGCTATGAGGTACTAAACACGCCCCTAGCTAGGATGCAGGAAAGGTCATGCTTCTTCAAGGAAGCTCCCCCCGCCTGAGAGCGGGGAGAGCTTCCTTGAAGAAGCGCTCGCACTAATCATTTGGTTTCTAGACTTTTGTGGAAACTTAACATGTTCCCTTGATCCCCCAGCCTTGGCAGTTTCTGTCTTTCCAGCCCCGCTTTCACCCTCAAAGGACATACGCAGAACACAAAATCAGAACTTCATGCACAGCGTGTGTGAGCCTGAATCACAAAGGACACGCTTCGCCTCGGTTCTCCACCAATTCCGACCATCTGCGAAAAGCGTTGCAGCTTGATGGAGCCACATCTGATCAATGTGGCACCCGACCCTGTGCGACGAATGAAGGCCCAAGCCTCAACTGCCAGACACCAGGCCATGAGATGCTGAGATGGCAGGCCATGGGATGAATCTTCTTCTACCGCCAACCTGTAAACCGAAGTGATCGACCTGAGCCACCTGCTAAGCTGCTAAGCCGTCAAATGAACAGGATTGTGAGACATCAATGAAACATGACAAGGGCATTCTGATCCCAGAAAAGAAACCACGCATTGCAAGGGGAGGGATAATGCCTGAACTCTTGAACCCAGCTTTTTCCTATGACACCCATTGAGGAGCCAAGATGCTTCTCGACAGGCAGCCCAAATGTGTGGTTCGTCAGTGCTGAAGCTGCTGGAGCCTGGCTGTAAGCTATGTATAATCGAATCAAATCCATTGCAGTTTCAGGTTTCAAGTTTGCCGATCGCCAGTGCCTTCCAACTCGTCAACGCGCAAACATGCCTCCGTTGACTGAAAAAACACAACAACAAAAGAGTGCACATTGGGCCACATGCATCGTATCATGTCGCGCCTGGCCTTGTAGGATGGGAGCGTCATTGGATCTTCCAAGCATGGGACTGGCCTTGCACTTCACTTCGGCAAGGTTACAGGAGAAAAATATCAGCAGCAACCATATCATTCAAAAAATGTTAATGATGCAGTTTGAAGCTCCCGTGTGTGTCCGTGTGTGTGTGTGTGTGTTCTTTAAAGTATCACGTTTTGCGTGACATCCTTCCTGAAAGGGTTGCAAACCACCAAGGATTTCAGCGCTCCATAGGTGTAAATGTCCTTGCAAAATGGCACCAGCACATGTGCGAAATGGCACGGTGCAATTACTAGCTGGCAGAAGTGTCTTTTGGACCCTTTACAGTATAATCTTTATATATATATAATCTTTATATATATATACAGGACTGGAGCCTCCTTCTGTCCTCCGCTGCAAATCGTTCTTTCAAGACAGCCAAAACAGACCTCAAGGGTTGCTTCGTGAGGGCTGCGTGCCAATCGCGAACATGCAATCTTGCTTTCAGATCAAAGTTCATGGCCGCTAAATAGGAAATCAAAAGGGGTGATTAAGTTGCCAGCGTGGAACTTGCACAGGTAGGGTACATTTTGACGTTTGCACTTGTTATGTAAGTTTCCGCACAATTGCTATGTGCATCAAAGTTGCGCATCTGTGGGGCGGATCAATCCACTCAGCTGCCTCATGGCACATGCTCCCTAACTTCATATTGAACGAAAACAAAGCTGGGCCACGAGGCCTGATTTCTCCACGGTTTGTGTCATCCCCTGACTCAAGTGCTGGTTGAACTGCTTTGGTAGCCTCCCAACGGTGTCTCTCAACGTTTCTATGTCGCTCGAATAGGGAACAATCTATGGAATCTATGAAACTCTTGAAGCATTGCAAAGTTAACGCGGCCTCACTCGGATTCCGCAGTGCTGAAGCTAACCAAGCATCTCCATCCTTCCCAACAGCCTGCACACAGCACAATTGTGTTTCCACATTGTCACATGGTTGCAAGTTTGGTGCCAAGTTTTGTTGATTGGTCTTGTTCTCCAACCTGTTGACGCACCTGGGATTGCCCCATTGCTCTCCAATGGATTCATGAATGTGTTCACATGTTTGTCATAATGAGGAAGGATGCCTTGAAAGGGCCCTAGAAGGTGTTGTTTGCTGGCCATTGTTCATGCTGTGGGGGGACTATAGGCTAACTCTTGCCATGCACGTCCTCTGTCACAATGTTTCGGGTAGTCCTGGGTTTGACCTTTTTGTTTGTCCAGCGCCCTGCGTCATCCCAAGCTCATGATGCTCATGCTGGTCTGAATAGGCCGAGGCTGATGTGGCAGTCGCTTCAACACCTTGGCGCTGATGTGCGCTGATTGGCTTGACGCTGCAGGTGAAGAGGTTGATCGGCTGAAGGTGGTATCTATCTTGGGACAAAGCTGCAAACCCAAAAAGTACAGAAGTGGTAGCAGAGCTGCACCATGGCCTTGTGTGTGCTCTGTCTGCGCACTAGTCCCGGTCAAATGAGCTTTGGAGTTGGCCTATGTCACGTCTCGTGGTCCTCCCAAAGGTTGAAGTTCTTGTTCGTGAATGCGTTTCAGTGTTGTTGTGCCGATCAGACCTACAGCATCGACAAAAAAAACACACATTGCCTGTATGCTGATGCTCTGGAAGGCCTTGAAGGGGCCTGCAGGTTTGACCCAGACATGTCAACTTCACCCTCGGCTGACTGAAAGCCAAAGATCAACTGTCACCGCTAGGCCAAGTGCATTGCGGCGTTTTTTTTGCAGCGTTGGGAGTAGCTCTTGCTGCACATGTAACGCAGCCATATAGCGCGGGTCACGAGTCGGATCTCTTTGCGGCATTGGTCACACCAAGCGAACGGCCTGGAATGCGACCAACGCCTGCGGTGAGGGCATTCCTGTCCCGCCCAGCGACGTGCTTCATGTGTGTTGCGCTTGGCTTGGCATTGCCCCCTACTGCGCTGGAAAACGGTTGGTCTGCTGTTGGGCAAGTGGTTGCAGTAGGTCTTTGCTAGTTGCCTGCGTTGCGAAAGGGACAGGCATGCACCAGTCAGCGGAGATGGTGCAGTGCATCCATTTCTTTGCCTTTGGACAACACATTCACGAATCCCCCACCAGCAACAACAAGGTGGGGGCCTTCTTGGGGATTGGTTCTCCTTAGAAAGAGGGTAAGGTGTTCCGCGATTTTCTTTGTCAGTTTCTTCCCGGAGTTCCTTCTTGAGTTTGGTCCGCACCGCCCTTTTTTCTCTCTTTTAAAGCCAATTCCCAAGCACCACCCTCATCGTCCCTCGCTGCTCCTCCCCCTGTGTAGCGGGTGGGGGGCGAGTTCGACACACTCCTTGTGGTGTGGTCCCCGCATCACAGTCAAGACAGCTCGTGGCCTCACACACGGGCACCAACTCTGTGTGGGATTCGCTTCAACTCCTCAGGCGGCAGGGCATTAGCCCAAATCTCACGCCTGACTTGGAGTCTTGGTCATCGTATGTTTTTTTCCTTCCTTGCGCGTTCCGGGTCGGGGCCTCACGTCGCAAAGGGGAAAAGAGGTAAAGAGGGTGGGCAGATAGAAAAGGTTTTGCTTGAAATCCAAAACATGCAGTGAAACATCGAATTAAGCCGCTCTCTCAGAAGATTTCCTGTAGTGCACTGTAGAAGAAAGGCAAGAACCCAGACAAACCACGTGCATTCAGGACTCGCTTCAATTCTCATTTTGCTTTGCAAGTGACGTGGCAAGACCGGAAAGTTCATCTAAAGCTGTCTAAGCGGGTCAATGATGCGCAAAGAAAGTAACCATCAGTGCCGTTACTGCTCGTGAAGTACCCTCAGACCAGGCTCCAAATCTTCAAATTTGTGTAGTGAACCACGACTCTGAAACAATGACCTTTGTTGCAATTTGTCACAACGCGAAAGCTATAGATTGGCAGCCAAGAAGTTGTCAAAGCAACAAAGGAAGATGAAAAGTCTCCGCGGTGAACCCAGTGTCACGAGACTTGAAGAGACGAGTCTTGGTCGCATGACGGTTTCTTCCACACTTCCACATGAACGTCTTCGTGATGCATGTTCATCTTTGTAAAAACGGCCGTGACAAATAAATCCAAAGTGCAAAAACACAAACAGGATTTGACCACTTTTGACTGTCCATGCTCTGTCCTGTCTGCTGTCCGTTTGAAATGCACTTGTTGGTAGCTGACCGTTGCCGCCAATTTTCAATGTGGAGCCTCTCGACTCCGCTCACTTTTTCTCGCATGCCAGTACAGGTGAGTTCGCTGCCTTTCCCAGACCCGACCAAAACCTTGGCCTGACCCAAATCCAAAAACATCGCAACATCATGTTGTTGCCTCTCAAACTGCTTTCATCTGGAGCGGGGCGTGCCACCCCCAAGAAACATGCATGAACATTGACCCTTATTCTTGTCAAAAACATCCTTGCAGCTTCAACAGGCCTTCTGGCGCCAGAAACGCGCTCAACTTGGCACGCAGAACTCCACCTAATGCAGCATCCCATCAGTGTGAAATCGGGCCAGCAGGCCCTGATCTTCGCCAAAAGCCCAGGCCGAAGGCCTTTACATTTAGGTAGTAGGGGTGCGCCCCTAGCCGCTGATCTAGTGATGACCTTTTGCGTGAACCTCGCAGGCCACTGAGGAAAGCGTCAAGAAAAGCAATGTTGGATGGGTGTTTTGATGGATCAGCACAAAAACGGGGCACCCCCACGCCATCAACATTGACATTTTCAAAGGCACGTGGTGCGAGATATGCTGCCCGTGGGGCCTTGCATTATCAACAATTCGTGTTTTTGGTTGCTCTCCTGCTTCCTCTTTCAGAAAAAGAGCAATCACAACCAACCAACCAACCAACCAACCAACAAACCAAACAAAACCAAACAAAACCAAACAAAACCAAACAAAACAAAACAAAACCAAAACAAAACCAAACCAAACCAACCAACCAAACAACCAACCAACCAACCAACCAAAACAAACAAACAAACAAACAAACAAAAAAACAAACAAAACAAAACAAAACAAAACAAAACAAAACAAACAAACAAAACAAAACAAAACAAAAAACAACAACGACAACAACAACAACAACAGCCACAACCACAACCACAACCACAACAACAGCGAAGAACAACAACAACAACAGCAACAACAAGTACAATTGCAATTACTATCACTACTACTATTACTATTACTTTTACTATTACTATTACTATACTCAGGGCTGATGACATAGGAATTTGCTGGCTAATGAGATAGGAGTTGGGGGCCACAGCGTCTAAGTCATCAGTCAGTAGACAAGGTTGCCAAGTGTAGTACACAGGAGGATGACATAGGAGTTGCGGACGCTCTGCCATAGGGAAAATATGACTGCCTTAAGCTTCATGACTTAGGCGCGCTCCCTAAGTTTTTCCCACCGCCTGACCGGTGTCATGTGGCTTCTTGCCACCCAAGTTTCTCTTCTCAACTAGGTTTAGGGCTTCTTGCCATGAGGCCATGGGGCCGTCGATAAAACTCTAAATTCTGAAGTGGTGCGTGCATCTGTCGAACTTTGGTCAAGATGACATAGGAAGTAGGCACCCTGGAATTTGCACCAACGCTTTCCTATCTCATTTCCTAGTTACCACACGCTATGTTGGCGCAATACTCCTAGGTCATGTGTGGCTTAATGTCAAAAACCTCCTCAAACCATGCAATCTCAAACATTTATGTGTGAACAGGGTCATTTTTGTATGTTTTGACCTGACGAGATAGGAGTTGTGGCGTATAGGCTATTGCATGATGACATAGGATTCTTTTTTCCCACCATACTTTCACAACCCCTATCTCATTTCCCGGTAGTAAATTTCTATGGCTATGACTATGACTATCACTATTGCTATTACTAGTAGTAGTAGTCGTCGTCGTCGTACTGTTACTGCTCCTGCGACTACTACTACTGCTACTACTACTACTACTCCTACTGCTGCTGCTGCTGCTGCTGCTGCTGCTGCTGCTACTACTACTACTACTACTACTACTACTACTACTACTAATGGTACTACTGCTGGTACTTACCTACTTACTGGTACTTACTTACTGGTTTTTACATACTTGCTTGCTTACTTCCTTCCTTCCTTCCTTCCTTCCTTGCTTGCTTGCTTGCTTGCTTGCTTGCATACTTGCTTACTTGTTTACTTGCTTACTTTTTTCCTTCCTTAGTTACCTACTACTTCTGGTACTTACTACTACTACTACTACCACCACCACCACTACTACTACT
>CAXAMN010027250.1:757552-773703 GCA_963970005.1 Durusdinium trenchii
ACTACTACTACTACTACTACCACTACTACTACTACTACTACTACTACTACTACTACTACTACTACAGCTGCTGCTGCTGCTGCTGCTGCTGCTGCTACCTGCTGCGACTACTACCACTACCAATACCACTACAAGCAGGGCAAGCGGGCGGCGGAAGTTTCCTACTATAAGAACAACTTGACCTATAGGAGTGTCCCTTCGCACATGCCCTGTTGACCCCCTTTTTTTTGCGGCCCGGAACGATGGCGTCACGCAAGCATCCCACATATACTCGCTCTGGCAGTGTGCACGCAGTGGCACTGTGCATGCAGTGGCTTCTTCTTTTGCTTTTCATCGGTGGTTCACAGACCGCACACAAGAAACAGGTGAAAACTCTAGTTACAATGGAGGGCCGATTCGAACATGATCCGAGCATGACGCGAGACCGTCCGGAAACCGTCGTTCCGCAGAGCTTGACTTGCCAGGTTCGGAGCGACCCTTTGTATTGAAAAACACAACATTTCGTGCTTCCGCTCTCTCTCTCAAACACGCACTTTGTACGAGACCTGCATGTTGAACACCTGCAAAACGAAGCAATTCTGCGAGGCTTCCTCCCAAAATGTAACTGGAAGACATGATCGAACCAGACACGAAAGTGCCATTTACATTTCGGGAACGGTCCTGAAGTTGCAAAACGCAGTGTAAATACAGCGACAACGGCGCCCGCAACCGCAACCACAACCACAACAACCACCAACAACAACAACAACAACAACCACAACCACAACGACAACCACAACCACAAACAACGACGACAACAACAACAACAACAACTACTTTGACTTTTACTTTTACTTCTACTTCTACTTTTTTACTTTTCATTTGTTGACCTATTTCTTTTTCTACTACTACTACTACCACCACTACTACTACTACTGCTACTACTACTACTACTACCACGACTACTACTAGCACTAGTAGTACTACTACTACTACTACTACTACTACTACTACCACCCCTACTACTACTCTGCTGCTACTACTGCTCTACTACGACGACGCCCACTACTGCGACTACTACTACGACTACTACCACGACTACTACTAGCACTACTAGCACTACTAGTAATACTACTACTACTACTACTTCACTACTACTACTTCTCTACTACTACTTCTCTACTACTACTTCTCTACTACTACTTCTCTACTACTACTTCTCTTACTACGACCACTACTACTACTACTGCCGCTGCTACTACTACTACTACTTCTGCTAACAACTACTACTACTTCTTTTACTACTACTACTACTACCACTACTACCACTACCACTACTACTACTACTACTACTACTACTACTACTACTACTACTACTACTACTGCTACTGCTACTGCTACTGCTACTGCTACTGCTACTACTATGACTACCACTACTACTACTAATACTACTACTACTACTACCACTACTACTACTACTACCACTACTACTACCACTACGACCATTACAACCACTACCACTACCACTAATACTACTGCTACTACTACTACTACCACTACCACTACAACTACTACTACTACTACTATTACTACTACTACTACTAGAGATCGACAGAACATCCTGATAGGTTTGCACTGGAGGATGGGCCTGCTTCTTCCACTGTCGGCAACGAAAGTGTGTTCAAGGCACCAATTACTGCCGAAGCACTTGAGCACGCAATGGCTTGGCCTTTCGATGGGAATAAAGAAACAGCAAAGAAGTTTGCGCGAAGGATTTACCGAATTGCAGATGTTCTGCAAGAAATGGGAGCTGAGGTGGACATGCAAGAAGTGAGCTCAAGGTGGCTCGCGCCATTTTTTCAGAAAAGGTTCAGGGGCAAACGCCTGAGGAACAGCTCGCCTCTCTCAAAGAATTTTTCAGCGAGTTATTGTTGGAAGATCCACCTGAAGAGCAAGAAGGAGAGCGTGAAGCCTGGTTTAGAAGTCCTGTTGCATATGATTCAGGAGAGGCGGAAACTCAGCAAAACCATGGGAAAGGTCTTAAATGAAGGGACGCCTGAAAAGAGCGGTCCGTCGAAGGTGTTGGACGGGTTTCGAAGCCCAGCTATTGAGAGGCCAGCCGCAGAAGTGGCGGATCTCAAGCGGCGCGTCACCAAGCTGGAAGGAGACGCTTGGTCCGAGGTTAGTAGGGGTGCAGATGTGAGCGCTTTTGTCAGCCCAAAAGTCCATTGGCCCACGTTGGATGATGAGCGCAGCGACTTCCGGACTTCCGGTCAGTCCAGAAGTTCTATGACTCTTTCAAAGCCACGATTGGGCAGCAAATGATGGACCGTGGAAAAGCTCACCGCGTTGAAGACGTGCTTGAAGCAGCACCGTTTGAAAACTTGTGAGCTGATTTACCCTTAGCTGGAGAATGGTCAAGAAAGATCCTGGCGAGGTGTACAGGCAAATCAAATCCAAACATTTGATGTTCTCCGAGACTGCGGAAGAAAAGAGATTTGCGTCTTGGAAGAAGGTGATGCCCTTTAGAAAGGAAAACTCTCCACCTTCCAGTGGGAAGTGCGATGGGAGTCTCACCTGCACATCGAGACAGCGTTGGGTCTAAACGCGAAGGAAGCCTTGATCCAATGTTTAAAAGGAAGATTGGGCCCGCTGCGACGCAAAAACACATCACTTCGTGGGCTCATAAAACTCCCAAGCCGAAAAACCAGATGGCGGGGACTTATGCAGAGGAAAAATGCGTTTGCCATTTGCCCACACTTACCAGCAATTTTGAATTCGTCACCCTCTAAGCCTGTTCATGCACGCTTCGTCCCTGTTCTTTGAGGTTGAACTGCTTCTTGCTGGCAGATCAACCGAAAGTTCAATTCTCTGCGCAGATCATGCGTGTCGAGTGCGCAAAATGCAAGGTGAGAGTGCGATTCGCCGGCAATCCTCTCGGAGATCGTGCGTGTCGAGTGCGCGAAATGCAGGCAAGAGTGCGATTTGTCCGGTGCGCGAAATGCAGGCGACTTTGTGACACAACTTTGGTGCGCGGAGTATCTGGCGCGAGTTGGAAGATGAGAATTGGTGACTTTGTTAGTGCAACTTTGGTTCGCGGACTGGCTGGAGAGCTGGAAAGATGAGAACTGGCGAGCTTGTGGTACAATTGTAGGCGGAGTGGCTGGGAGGCCATAAGCTGTGGCGACTTTGCAGTACAAGTTTAGTACGCAGAGCCATCCGTGGAGCTGGAAGCTGAGAACTGGCGACTTTCTAGTACAACTTAGTGCGCGGAGCCATCCGTGGAGCTGGAAGCTGAGAACTGGCGACTTTCTGGTACAACTTTAGCACGCGGAGCAGCTGGGGAGCTGGAAGCTGAGAACTGGCGACTTTCTAGTGCAACTTTAGTGCGCGGAGCAATCTGTGGAGCTGGAAGCTGAGAACTGGCGACTTTCCAGTACAACTTTAGTACGCGGAGTAGCCAGGGAGCTGGAAGATGAGAACTGGCGACTTGGTAGTACAACGTTAGTACGCGGAGTATCTGGGGAGTTGGAAGATGAGAACTGGCGACTTGGTAGTACAACTTCAGTGCGCGGAGTATCTGGCGAGTTGGAAGACGAGAACTGGTGACTTTGTAGTACAACTTCAGTACGCAGACTGGCTGGGGAGCTGGAAGATGAGAACTTGGCGACTTTCTAGTACAACTTAGTACGCGACTTTGTAGCACAACTTTAGTGCGCGGAGTAGCTGGCGAGCTGGAAGATGAGAACTGGCGACTTGGTAGTACAACTTTAGTGCGCGGAGTAGCTGGGGAGTGGGAAGATGAGAACTGGCGACTTGGTAGTACAACTTGAGTGCGCGGAGTATCTGGGGAGCTGGAAGATGAGCACTGGCGACTTTGTAGTACAACTGTAGTACGCGGAGCATCTGGGGAGCTGGAAGATGAGAACTGGCGACTTTGTAGTACAACTTTAGTACGCAGAGTATCTGGGGAGTGGGAAGATGAGAACTGGTGACTTGGTAGTACAATGACTTGGTAGTACAACTTTAGTACGCGGAGTATCCGGGGAGCTGGAAGATGAGAACTGGCGACTTGGTAGTGCAACTTGAGTACGCGGAGTATCTGGGGAGTTGGAAGATGAGAACTGGCGACTTGGTAGTACAATTTTAGTTCGCGGAGCAATCTGTGGAGCTGGAAGATGAGAACTGGCGACTTTGTAGTACAACTTTAGGACGCTTCATTCCCGCTTGCTTTTTTCAGTGAGATTTCCTGGAGGCGTGCACGCTGCTTCTCCCCTTGCCAGCAGCCCAAATGCTCACGACGATGAGCTGGGCTGTCACCGCTTGGCCGCCGCTGGGGGGTTTGGGAGGCCTGCGCGCTAATTCGTTCACTACATTACAGTGAAGACCTTCACCAGCAGCAGACATGGACATACACACACAGACAGGGACTCATACAGATACACACACAAACACATCACGCACAGAGACCCACGCACTTCCTCAACTTACTCGGACACACACACACACAGACAGAGACTCATATACACACGGACATAGATACACACACAGAGACCCACACACTACCTCAACTCACTCGACTTAACGCTTCACACTGCACACTTAACAGATAACTCGCACTCTGACTTCCTACGTGATGAAAAATGCTTTCGGGCCACTCGTCGTCTAGTTTGTTTGGGTGTTGTGGTTTTTTTCGGGTGTTTTTCTGCTCCTCTGAGAGAACTTGGAGACTCAAACCTTAGTTAAAGATGACCTGTGCACCATGCACACATGGCGTCTCCACTCGTGCAAAAGAAAGCCTTCTCTCAAGCCAGGCGGTGCGCAATCACTGACTATGACCTGCTCAGGCATTACTTTACCAGTGGCTACCCGTCTGCTGCCGATGATACGGAACGCCCATATCCAGCGCCGCACCCTAACACGCTGCATGATACCTGGGCACAGTCAATCTTTCGCCTAACTGGTGATGGACATCACCTTGAGAAAACAGCGCGATTCATCCAGAACAGAGATGCTGGTTCTATTAACCGGGAAAACCCGATCGCTGACAGGGGGCACTGCGCCCACCTCTGAGGAGGAGACTCGTCCTCATCGTCCAAGAACTGCCAGTTCTTGGTCAGCGGCATTGACTGGACCATAGCCCGCAAAGCCGACAAAAAGCTCAGCCCAGCACAGGCCAACCACATCCGCACGTGGAACCAAGCTGCCATCCGCTACGAGAATGGGGACAAGGCCCAACCCTGCCCCATCTGCCAAGTCCCGGCCACCCCAAACCACGGGCAAAAAAAGAGCACCCACTCATGCTCATCCCATGGACAGAGGCTTCAAGACCCTCTGGAAGAGTCACTTTGGGCCTATGGTTGGATCCTGCAGGAGCCACAAGACCACCTCACCGATCTTATCGGGCTGGAGGGTCATGGGTGTTGGCAAACTGTGGAGCCCTTACCACTGCAGCCATGGCAGGGCCTCCCAGTCACAATAGATGCCACGCAGACTTCTGCAGACCCAATGACAGTCTCTCCCAAGTCAGCGCCCCAGCGGAATCTGAAGAAGGAGCTGCCCTACCGCTTGTGCAAACCACTCTTGCAGGGGGAAGAGGTTCATCTTCCAATCGAGGTTCGGAAATATGATCAGCTTGAAGAGTTTGAGGATGCAGTTGCGGAGTGCCTCCCTGATGTCTGTCAGATTTCCACATTTGGAGAGAACTCGACTTCGTCCATTCGAACACCCACCAAATCCTGCAGTATGGGCCCGGGACCTTCAGCGAAGGGGGGCTTCGCCGAAGACGAAGGGGGGGCACCGTTCGGGGTCGTTGGCCGGAGGGGGGGGTAAGGGGGGTGAGCTTAAGGGGGGTTTCGCCGAAGGCTTAAGGTCTTCGGTCGAAGGGGTCGGCAGGGAACTGGGGGAAAGGGATTTAGGGAAAAGGAACTGGGGACAGGGAATTGGGGACAGGAAACTGGGGACAGGGAACTGGGGGCAGCAAACTGGGGACAGGGAACTGGGGACAGGGAACTGGGGACAGGGAACTGGGGGCAGGGAATTGGAACAGGGAACAGGGGAAAGGGAATTGGAGTGATCACGGGAACTGTTAAGGAGTGTCTTAGAAGACTGTCCCACGAGAGCGTTCCGCAAGAGTGTCCCAGAAGAGTGTCCCACAAGAGTGTCCTGTGAGAGTGTCCCACAAGAGTTTCTCACAAGAGTGACCCACAGGAGCGTCCCACGAGAGCGTCCCACACGACTCATAAGCCCGCGCGCTATCCTTCGGCCTCGCCATTTGTGTTTTGGAGTCGGCCACGCCAGTTTTTTGTCGGCCCCGCCAAATGTTTTTTTTTTTTGCGACGCTCACGCCAGTTGTCGGCCACGCCAGTTCTTTTGTCGGCCCCACCAGATGGATTTGCGTCGGCCACGCGAGCTTTTTTGTCGGCCTCGCCAGACGGTTTTGTGTCGGCCACGCCAGTTTTGCTGTCGGCCCCGCCAGTCGTTTTTGTGTCGGCCACGCCCGTTCTCCTGTCGGCCACGCCAGTTCTTTTGTCGGCCGCCAGATGGTTTTGCGTCGGCCAGTTCTTTTGTCGGCCCCGCCAGATGTTTTTTTTACGTCGGCCACGCCAGTTCTTTTGTCGAGCCCCGCGCCCTTGCTTCGGTGCACAGTTCCCTTTTTTGGCCCCGCCACTGGTTTTCGACCTCGCCACCTTTCATTGGCCTTGCCAGGCTTTTGTCGGGCTCGTGCCCTCGCTTCGGCTCTTTTTGCGTTTTGGCGCGAATCATTTTTTTTGTACGTGGCGGTTGGGACGAAGTTTTGTCACGAACCGTGTTTGCAGTCGCTTTTTATGAGAAGGTGGTGGCCGCCGTGACGAAGGGAATTGCTGGGCGACCGAACGCGCGCAGACCGAGGCAACAAATGGTCAGGAGAACCTGCGGAGAGCGAATTGAGGACAGGAGCTGGGTTTTTGCGCGGGGCGTTTTTTTTTGTACGTGGTGGTTGGGACGAAGTTTTCTCACGAGACGTGCTTGCAATCGGTTTTTGTGAGAAGGTGGTAGCAGCCGTGACGAACGCGAAGGCTGGAGCGACCGAACGCGCGCAGACTGACGCCACAACTCGTCACAAGGACCTGCGGCGAGCGAACTGAGGACAGGAGCTGGGGTAAGGATACCTGACGAAAAAAGGGCGGGGGTGAACTGGGAAGAGGGGCCTGGGGACAAGAACTGGGGACATGGAATTGTGGGGAGGCAAGGACCTGGGGAGAAGGAGCCGGGGGCGGGGGAACTGCAGACAGGGATCTGGGGACAGGAACTGGGGCCAGGACTCGTCGGCAGGGAGCTGGCACCGGGAGCAAGGAACCACCTGGGGATGTGGAACTGTGAACGGGGAACTGGGGACAGGGATGCCTGACGAAAAAGGGGCGGGGGTGAACTGGGAAGAGGGGTCGGCAGGGAGCTGGAACCGGGAGCAAGGAACCACCTTGGGGACGTGGAACTGTGAACAGGGAACTGGGGACAGGGACTGGGAAAAGAAACTGTCGGCAGATGTGAGGATGTAGATGCACAGGTATAAAACGTGATCATGTAGATGTACACCTGTGAAGATGTGCAGATCACGTGAGGATGTGAGTATGAGCAGACGTGTACATGTGCGCATGTGACGATGAGCAGCAATGAAACTGTGCAGATGTGAAGATAAGCCGAGATGTAGTTGTGCAAACTTGAAGCTGGCCTAGTAGTTTGGAAGGCTCTCAGGTGATGTTAGGCTTAGGCGACGACGTACGTGTCAAGTCTACGTGTTCTTCGCTTTGTTGCGAGTGGCGTTCGGCCCCCGGTTTCGCACGAGCCTGTGTTTTTTTTTATGAGCGACCTTGTTTTTGCACAATGGTGTGCAGTGGCCTTGTTTTTATCCGGTGATGTGAGGATGTGAGGATGTGAGAGCCACCTTACATACATGCGCTTGTTGCAGCTCTGTTTGCTCCTGAGTCTCCGGAGTAGGTTCTGGAGCAGCTTCTGGTGTGGTTCCGGAGCAGGTTCTGGAGCAGGTTCGGGAGCAGGTTCCGGAGCAGGACGGAGCATAGGTTCCGGAGTATAGGTTCCGGCAATCCGGAAACCGAACCAGGTTCCGGGGGAGTTTCTGGAGCAGGTTCTGGAGCCGGTTTCCGAGCAGCTTTCGGGGATGGTTTCGGAGCAGGTTCTGGAAAAGGTTCCGGAGCCGGTTCCGAAGGAGCAGGTTTCAGAGTGGCTGCTGGACGAGGTTCCGGCGGAGGTTCATGTTACGTTGGAACCTTCGTTGGTTTTCCGCAGGGTCCTTCAAAATCAGGAATGATTTTTCGTTGCAGGGCTGGGCGCGAGAAGTGCAGATTGCGTGGCTTCAGCAAGCACAATGAGTTTGGTTTGACGTTACGTGTGGAACCTTCGTGGTCTTCGGGAGGGTCGCAGGGAATGGGCGCGGTCACCCCCCCCAATGCAACAACTATATAGGATTTCAGATTTTGTTTGTTTCCGGGGCGTTTTCAAGGGCAGTGCTTAAGGGGAGGTCACGGGAGACATCCAGGTTTGCGCGGAGGAGCGCGGGAGGCGCCTTCAAAAAAGGCGCCCTTCGTGGAAGGTGCGGGGAACTGTGCATGAGGTGCAGACCATGAAGCCGGATTAAAGAGTTTGTCTCAGGGTCTGTCCCGGAGGTACATGGCAGCGCTAGCGTTTTTCGACAGGCCAGGGTGCCATGTTGCCGTTACTGGGGGGTAGATCTCTTCAAAAAAATTGGGGATCCTCCTGGCACGAGTACATTCGTTTTGCTGCATCTCCACTTCCTAGGTTCAGGCGTGACAGTGGGGGATGACCACTACTCCAGAATGATTTGCTGCTGTCAATATATATTTTATACATGACATAACTATACATGAGACGCGCAACATATAAAACATATATCACAGACGGATGTCCCTGCACTTCTCCTTGAGGTGGCAGGTTTGAAGCAAGGACCGCTCCAAGAAGACATTTCGAAGAGGATGAAGCAAGAATCGTCCAAACCTTCTTTCCACCTGAACGACTGTTGGCGTATCATCCATTTACAGTACTTCCGAGCTCTGCTCGTGCTTCAACTCGAAAGGCTGCCTTGCAAGCGCTCTGGTCTCGAGGAACCGGCGTCCGGGTGGAATCATTCACGACACGGAATCAAAGATCGGTTGCATCGCTCTGGAGTGATGAAAGCTTGGGTCTTCGATCTGGGAGTGCTCCATCTGACCAATGGTGGAGAGAAAGGAGTTTGTAATAGCTAGCCGCTAGAGGGATCGAAACGCAGGAAACCAAATGGATTTAAATTGCCAGAAATCGTTCCAGTTCAAAACTGCACAATTTGACCGGAGAATCTGCCTGCTCCGAATCGATTCCACGCAGCTTGGTACATGTAAGCACGAGGGTGTTGGCACTGAAGCTCGCAGACCTGTTGGTTTGGGGACATCATAAAACAACGACTGACATTACCTCGTGTACCTTCGCTGATATCCTCGAGATAACAGGGGACGCCTCTCCACTCCGATGTTATCTCGGCCATCGACAGCTGTGGCGTCAGGAGATCCTGCGCGGCCACCTTTTGGAAGCAGCCCGCACAGCCGCAGCCCAACGATGAGAGACTTCGGAGACACACAGACGGACACAGGATCGGACCTCACCGGATCCAGACGCTGAAGCTAAGTCAGTGGAGACGAACCTGCTGGGCAATCCGATGTGGACTAGATTAGACCGATTCGACCTGAATTCGACCGATGAAAACCTCACCTCATCACACATGGCACTCCCGCGACTAAGGCGGCGCAGTTGCTTCCGCACAGCTCCCAGTTTCGGTTTCGACTGGGGCATCTCAAAACACCCTCAAGCAAACCTAAACAAAACACAGCTCAACTCAAGCTCTACAACTCTACATAGGGCTTTTTAGATGTGCTCCTAGCCACTCTTGGTCCCATTCCACGTAGTCCTGCTAAGGAGGTCGAAGAGACCGCACCCCCAAAAGGAAGATTTGTGCTCGAAGGGGCAAGCAGCGTTGCTCTTCTTTGAGGTCCGACAAGGTGGTCTCTCTGCAGGAATGGGTGGAGTGGTGTCGGGCTCAGCTCAGTCCTGTTGCAGCATTTCACGTCACACTGGGATGGTGAACGCAACCTCTCATGCTCCCTCATTCTTCCTTGGAGCCATTCTTTGCGCTCCCTTTTCCTCCACCCGCAGTCGGGTGCCGGGCGAAGTCCACCTGGGCACCGATGACGCCGGTTTGGTGCGGGCACCCAGTGGACACAGGACACGCTCTTTCCGCCAGACCTTTCAGGGTTGTGAAGTCTTGCTATGAAACGTCTCAGGTGGTGCTCCTACCACGTGACCAGGCGCGACGAGACGGGCTTGGGGCGTCTGTAGATCTCAAACTGCGTCAGCATTTTTGTCACCGTCGGTGTCGATTCCGAAAATTACAATGTTACGGTTGGATACAGAGCCCACCCACACAGCCCAACCACAGAGGGCGTGGCCAGTGAATGTGGCCAGCTCTTTTTTCTCAGAGATACAACCCCAACAGTAAAGGAAGACAGGCTTTCTACGGATGAGCACACTTCCTTCAATCGACCCACTGGCAGAGGATGCTCAAACCAGTGCGGGTTCATAACTTCTTTTGATTAGGGGATGCATTTTTGTTTCAATTATTTTTGACAAGGCCAGCCGGATATTTTCTGTTTCGTTTAGAAAAGTGCATTGGGCTATGCGCGTCACTCGTTGGCCCGAAGCTGTGGAGTACAATGTTAGATGCTCACCATGCCGGAGCAACTACAGTGTCATGCTCCCCCCTTCGCTTGCCAGTTTGTGTTCTTGAATCAGCCGTGGACACAGCACCTGGTGTTGAAACCTTCACAAACATCACAGCGTTCTAGAGCTTAAAGACATGGCTATCTCTGTAAGAACCAAATGATCAGTGTGAGCCATCCTGCGTCCTAGGTAGTACCTACTTCAGCTGCTAGCTACCTAGCTTCTCTGGCTCTTTATAGCTACTACCTCTTCTCGGCCTACCCCCCGCGGGCTTTTAAAAAAACTTGCTTTACTCAATTAAGCAGGCGCCTACTCATATAATTAAAGTAAGAACACCGGATTCAACAAGTCTCATCCTCGGCTTCAGGGCTGGGATCCCATTGCCGCGCAAGACCAGGCCATACCCGTCGAACCGTCAATCCGTCCAACACGGTCCCTCGAACAGTCCGTTCGGACTGTGGCACCTTTTTTGTTGTATGGGAGGCGACGCCTTTGAGTGATGGGTATCGATTCCTGTGGCGAATTTCCTCAAGCTTTCCAAAAACAGCTAGAAGACAGCAAGATTGAACGATTGGTGTATCATCCATCTACAGTACTTATGTCATCCTGTTCGATTGGTTTCTCACACTTTCCACCTGAAACGGAAATTTCTCGGGTCTGTCAGGCAACCTCGGCGCTCTGTGGCGATCAGAGCGGAAAAACACATGTGGTTCTTGTTTCCGAAAGCAATGATTACAAGGACCGCGTGATGAAGCATGTCAGAGAAAATGAAGAGCTTGTGAGGATGAAGCATGTATAGGATGACGACGCATGGTTGGACTTCCTGAAGACTGTCTCGAATCCATCCTTTTGTTGGCCGAGGGATGGGAGGAAAGGGCATGCCTGCCGACTCCTACGAGCAGGCATGTCGTAGTGCACTGTTTGGTCGCCTCGCATGGTCCGTGCAAGCAGGATTTTCATGCAACTCGTTGTCCAAGCGTGCGCGGAAAGTATAAAAGGTTGACAGGACTTGGGAACTTTGATTTCCTGCACCGGAATGGGCATTTTAATGTTTTCGTGTTCCAATCTCTTCACACAATGTGCATTTAGCATCCATTTGCTTCCATTTGCATGGTTTCTTTTTCGGATTCGAGGCTGCTGAGCGCGGCCGAGCATCCCGACGTAGTCGCAGCCCGCCACCAGTGGATGTGTAGAAGGCGTGTGTGCCCATTGATTTTTGGCGCTCAAGTGCACAGTCTCCAAAAACAAGTCTTGTTTCCAGTATCAAGTGAAACTTCATAAAGCCGAGCTCACACAAAAACGCAACTGGGTGTGAATACATGTATGGTGATACTGCACTCAGGGACACGCGCGAGCATGTTGTGTCATCATCGTGCATCCATGGCCGCTCTACACGCCCTGTTCAATACACGCGCGAGCTTGTCATTGTAAAACGCTGTACTTGACCAATCAACTTGGCCAAGCGTCGCATGCTCTGAGCACTCACACCCCTGGTACTTTCGCAGTGGTCGACAAAAGGCTTCGCTGTCCGACACAAACCTCAGGCACTTACCAACGAGCACCTGTGGATTCCTCTCACTAGCTACACCCATTCGACGCAAGCGTACAACAGCTTCTTTTATAAGTCCAAGGTCTACCAACAACTCCTTAATGCCTTCAAAGCCCCAAAGAGCATTGTGTAGCGGCCACTCAAGGGACATAGCTGTCTGTATTGCTTCAGCTTACCTAGGATTGGCTCTAGCTCTCCAAACCTGATGTCACATTCATCGTTCATGCCTGACAAAAACCTGATAGGTGAACCTGATGCGCATGGACACGATACGTGTGTATGTACACGCACGCTCATCCCTTCTCTTCTAGCTGCTGCACTTGCACGCTGTCCCAACTCACACAAGTTGTCCACCGTCTGTTGCTCTTCCGCTTTCGAAGAAATGCCAAAGTAGGCAAATGCACTGTTCTTTCTCTTCAGTGCTGAATTCTTTTGACAGCAGAGTTCAATCAAAATCAAAGCCTTCTTTCCCGTCTTCGACAAACCTTCAACTGCAGACACAGTGGCCAGCTGAGCTGGACCTACTTTCGTGAATCCAATCGCCTCTCTATGAGTAAAGTGATACGAAGAACACTTTGTGCGGATGTCACTGACGTTCAGCTCAAAGCCTTTCTTGTCCTTTGCAGGCCTTGGCCCGCGTTTTGCGCCACTCTGCGCAGAAGGAAGGGATTCGAGTGAGCGACGACGGCTACTGCAGACTGAGTGCCGCTGGGACCCATCGTGATTGTGCAGCCGCGTGTTATATTTAAAGGCTTACGCCTAACAGCCGGGCGCCGGCCACTTGGGTTTGTGGGGAGCATGGCGCGCCTATGTTGGCCTTGGTGGGGCCTATATTGAGCAAAGTGAAGCTATCTGGTGCGCATCTTGGCCCTAGGTTGGGCCAAGTTGGGCCCATGTGGTCTATGTTGGGCGCATCGTGGGCCCATGTTGAGCCTATGTTGGGCCTATGTTGGCCTATGTTAGGCCTATGTTGGCCTATGTTGGCCTAGGTTGGGCCTATGTTGGGCCTATGTTGAGCCATCTTGGAGGCTATGTTGGGCATATGTTGGGGATATGATGGCTATCTTGGGCCTACGTTGGGGATATGTTAGGAAATGTAAATCGTCTGGAGGGCCTCTACCCACAAAATGTCGATTAAGCCTGTCCGCCCGGCCCGCATTACCGACACCACCCTTGAAAAGCACAGCATTTTTGCATTTTTCCCTTTTCCCCGCGTCGTACTTCGATATGCGCAATAAACCCTGCAAAGCACAGTGTTTTTTTATACCTCACACACACACACACACGAAACACTGTAAATTACAGGGGCATCAGTGACCCGGTGGTCCGCCCGTTTTGGGAACGAGGGTCGGCGGCAGCCGGCGCGCCCGTCTATAACCTTCGGTTACCACCGAAGGCCCTCCGGGCAGGGCACGGGCTTCGTGGCCGGTGCCCGGATTTAAAGGCTTACGCCTAACAGCCGGGCGCCGGCAGACTAGGGACTGTGTAGGGCTGGGTCGGCACGTGCAGCTATCGGGGGCGTACAGGGCCCTGGGTGGGGGCAAGGTGGGAAACGCTCGGCGTTGGAGACGGGGGCCGGGGCACAAGTTAAGCTATCTGGTGCGCATCTTGGCCCTAGGTTGGGCCCATGTGGTCTATGTTGGGCACATCTTGGGCCCATGTTGAGCCTATGTTGAGCCTATGTTGGCCTATGTTAGGCCTATGTTGGCCGAGGTTGGGCCTATGTTGGGCCTATGTTGGCCCCATGTTGGCCTGTGTTGGCCCTATGTTGAGCCATCTTGGAGGCTATGTTGGGCATATGTTGGGGATATGTTGGCTATCTTGGGCCTATGTTGAGGATATGTTAGGAAATGTAAGTCGTCTGGAGGGCCTCTACCCACAAAATGTCGATTAAGCCTGTCCGCCCGGCCCGCATTACCGACACCACCCTTGAAAAACACAGCATTTTTGCATTTTTCCCTTTTCCCCGCATCGTGCTTCGATATGCGCAATAAACCCTGCAAAACACAGTGTTTTTTATACCTCACACACACGATACACTGTAAATTACAGGGGCTTCAGTGACCCGGTAGTGACGACGGGGTCCGCCCGTTTTGGGACTGAGGGTCGGCGGCAGCCGGCGCGACCGTCTATAACCTTCGGTTACCACCGAAGGCCCTCCGGGCAGGGCACGGGCTTCGTGGCTGGCGCCCGGATTTACCAGGCTACCGCCTGCAGCCGCCGACCCCCAAGGGATAGAACCTTAGCGCTAGCCTTGGTCTAGGCAGAGAGGTGGGGTGAGGCGTGACTGTCGAGGTTAGCCTTAACCTTAGCCTAGCCTTAGCCTTAGACTTAGCCTTAGCCTTAGACCGCCCCGACCCGGGTAGGAGTTCCCCTATTTTCTTCCATTGTTGTAGAATTATCTAGCATTTCCTCTTGCATTTAGGTTTCCTGATTTGCCCAAAAATTGATTAACTTATTTTTAACCTATTCGATTCTAGTGTTCCCGGCCAATGCCCTGGAATTTTCCTAGGAATGCTCTAGGCTTTGTTTAGATTTTGCGCTGGACGAGGTCCGGCCAGTGCCCGTGGTAACGTGAAAGGCTCTGGTAAGATTTTCGCATGCCTGTCAGGCGCCCGTGTCCGCGCCATGTGGCGTGTTGGTTCTAGGACGGAGCAGCGCAAACGGAAGCTCGGGCAGGTGGTGGCGAGGTTCTCGCCGGCGAAGCCGCAGAAGCAGGCGACGCAGGCCGCGTAGTGTGCTGCGTCTCGTGGCGGAGCAGGGCGCTGCCCATGGTATAGGGCACTGTTGTGTTGACGGCGCTGTCGGTTGCTCACGCGTCGAAGCGGTAGGCGCCGCGCATTGAAGGCATGAGTACAAGCCATTCTTGTGTTTCGGGTTCCCTCGCTTTCACAGAAACACGCCAATGCATTTGCCGTGCTCTGTTCTGCCATGTTCTGCCTACTTTGGGAACCCGGGGAGCGAAGATGTTGCCCCACCCCCTGGCCAGGGTTCAAAACTGGATCCCGCAAAGGAGGGTCAGGTGGGTTCCACGATAGAGGACGCGTTGTGTTCGCCCCGTGGCCGCGCAGGGCGCTGCCCATGGTATAGGGTACATCCAAGTGCCACAATTGGGGGCGCAGTGATCACACCATCCACTTCCCTGGGGGTCGGCGTCGGCCTGGTAGGGGACCCGGGGAACCAGGATGTCGCCCATATACGGGGTGCGCGTTGTAGTGTGTGTCCCCTACCAAAGAATCCCCGTCTATGCCCCCTGTCCAGGCCCCAGGCACTATCTATCACCGAGGAGCCCTTGCAGGGCAACCTGCAAAGGTGGGTTCCACAGGACGCGTAGTGGTCTGTGTCCCGTGACGATAGAGGACGCGCTGTAGGTTGCTGATGCGTTGAAGCGGTAGGGCACGGTACGCGTTCCACCGACGCGTAGGCGTGAGTACAACAATGGAATAAAATTGGTTAGCCAAAGCCTAGAGCATTCCTAGCATCCAATCGCAAACGTAACAACATCTAAACAAAGCCAAGAGCATTTCCAGGAAAAATCAAGGGCATTGGCCGGGAACACTGGCATTAAATAGGTTAGCAAAAGGTTAACAATTTCTGTGGCAAATCTGGGAACCTAAAAACAAGAGGACACGCAAGAAAATTTTTGGAAAAGCATCCTGCCGAATAAAATCTAAACAAAGCCAAGAGTATTCCTAGGAAAAATCAAGGGCATTGGCCGGGAACACTGGCATAAATAGGTTAGCCAAAGGTTAATAATTTTGGGGGGAAATCTGGGAACCTAAAGACAAGAGGAAGCGCTAGAAAATTCTGGCAAAAGCATCCAACCGAAAACGTAACAACATCTAGACAAAGCCTAGAG
>CAXAMN010027250.1:778703-790300 GCA_963970005.1 Durusdinium trenchii
ACTCACTCCACTCACTCACTCCACTCACTCACTCCACTCACTCACTCACTCACTCACCCACTCACCCACTCACCCACTCACCCACTCACCCACCCACCCACTCACTCACTCACTCACACTCACTCACACTCACTCACACTCACTCACACTCACTCACTCTCACTCACTCACTCACTCACTCACTCCATCACTCCACTCACTCACTCACTCACTCACTCCACTCACTCACTCCACTCACTCACTCCACTCACTCACTCCACTCACTCACTCCACTCACTCACTCTGCTAGCACTGCCCGCCGTGGTCGGGATAAGACCACTTGATAGCTTTGATGGTCGTTTCGAGTGTGTTACGTTTTGAAGGTCTCATGCGGATCTGATCGCAAAATCCAGAGCCTCCAAACTTCTCTCTCCGCCTCCTTCTATCTCTCTCTCTCTCTCTCTCGTCCCTCTCATCCTTGTTCATCACATCATCAGACACTTTATCACACACCCACACACGCACGCCATCTTACCACACACACACACACCTCCTCCCTCCCCTCCTTCTCATCCTCGTCCATCACATCATCACTTATACTACACGTCTTAGCACAACCGCCTCATATACCTTCTCTCCTCACACTTCATTCTTGACTTTTCATCTCACTACTCCGTCTCCCATGTGATGTTCATATACAATTGAAATTGGTAAAACTTATCATGTGGGGTTATCCGGTCCTTTTATTTTCAGGTGTGTACCTGAGTGGGCTGGTTGAAAGGTGGCATTGTTACAAGTAGTTCCCGGGCAAGCCGGCGGCGGAAGTTTCCCAAAGAATAAACTGGTGTGTGGCAGGTTGATTCGTCGAGCTACGATGTTCTTTGACAAAACCAGTGGAACCGACCAGTGGAGCGAAAGCGGAGCAATCGCCGTCAACTGTCTCGCAGTTCGCAGCTTCCAGTTCCACGGATTGTTTCACGCGTCATAAGCGCGCTACGAAGTCGCCAGTTCTCAGTTTCCCGCTCGCCAGATACTTCGCGGACTACATTTCTGCACATGGAGTGTCACAACGTGCTGTGCCTGCCTTGACATCTACACATGGAGTTTCACGAAGTGCTGTGCTTGTCACGAAATCTGCACGTCATTTCGTGTGTCTGCTATCTTTCGAAAACGCATTTCGTATTGCGCCTGCCATGAGATCTGCACCTGGAGGTTCACAAAGTAGTGCGGGTGCCACGACCTCTGCACATGGAGGTTCACTAAGTGCTGTGCCTACCACGAAATCTGCACATGGAGGTTCATTGCCAGAAGCGCGCCCGACACCCTGTCTCCACCATGCGCGCAGCCAGGACGCAGCACTGGCGCCCCGTTTCCACCACACGCACTGCCAGCTCATAGCACCGGCACCAGGGCCCGGCGCCCGGCGCCCAGCACCAGCGCAGGCACCCGGCAGCAACCTGTCTCCGCCGCGTGCACAGCCGGCTTACAGCGCCAGCACCAGCGCCGGCGGCGCCAGCAACCTGTCTCCACCACGTGTCAGCCAGCCGACAGCGCCAACACCAGCACCCGGCGCCAGCACCGGCACGGCAACCTGTCTCCACTGCGTGCGCAGCCAGCTCACAGCACCAGCACCGGCACCGGCGCCCGGCACCTGGCACCAGCAACCGCACCAGCACCCTTTCTCCACAACGTTGCACAGCCGGCTCGCAGCACCAGCACCAGCACTGGCAGCTGGCAGTAGCACCAGCAACCTGTCTTCACGCGCGCAGCCAGCTCACGGGAATAGCGTCGGCGCCGGCGCCCGGCACCAGCACCGGCAACCTGTCTCCACCACGTGCGCAGCCAGCTCACAGCACCAGCACCACCACCGGCATCCGGCACCCGGCACCAACACCCGCAACCTGCCTCCACCACCTGCGCAGCCAGCTCACAGCACCAGCGCCGGCGCCCGGCACGCAGCGCCAGTGACGGCACCGGCAACCTGTCTCCACAACGTTGCGCAGCCAGCTCTCAGCACCAGCACCAGCACCAGTACCGGCGCCCGGCACCAGCCAGCAACCTGTCTCCACCACGCGCGCGGCCGACTGAAAGCTTCCATCACCTGCACAGCCAGCTCATAGCACCAGCACCGACACCCGGCACCCAGCATCAGCACCGGCACCAGCAACCTGTTTCCACCACGTTACACAGCTAGCAGCACCAGCACCAGCACCGGCACCGAGCATCAGCAAATTGTCCCGAAAGCGCGCGCGGGAAATTCATTGTTATTTGAAGTAAGACCCCCATAGCTTCGCTATCTGGGGAATAACGGAAGTTCCTCTAAAACTTGCTTTCCCGACATTCGACGCAGTTCTTGGCATCTAAGGACAGGACTGCCAGGCGCACGATGCACATATGCGTGTGCTGACCATTGTTAGGTCTGTTGAATGATGTTTGCGCTACTGCTAGGCGGCAATCTACATCGATTTGCCCGCAGCACTGCAGGAGACGGGATTTCGTTAAAGAACAACAGAGACAGTTTGAACTGCGTCTCACAGTTCTTGGACATGTAAGTCTAGGCTTAGTGGTTCTTTTTTCAACATGTGTAACAAGGTAACGTAGTAAAGTGGTTCACAGGATGACAGTACCCACAGTACCATTTCACACCTTCGCGCATAACGCGCATTGCTGATAGAGATGCATGACGCTTCTTTGATATATCCATGCAAGGCGCAAGAGGAAATGTGGCCAAAGGGTCAAGATTGAGGACGACGAACAGGTCGAAGTGACGGCGGTCGCTCTTGTCTGCAGCTACATTGAGGTTCTGGGCTTAGCCTCATGCCATTCGAAAATTCGCAGGTACGTCACGGTGATCAGCCGTGATATCCGCATGTACCGTGGCCGCTTCGTTGGACCATCGCACACAGTACATGGATGGTCCCCCTGCTCAAATAGGAAAAAGAAGTCGGAGTCGAAGGTACAATCCAAATGGATCCCTGTGACTACAAGGGGCACACACACACGCCTCCCCGAGGGGAGGCGTGTTGCAGGTGCAGACAAAGTAGTTAAGGCCAGGAACCTCTAGTAGCGTCAAAGTCGCGTCCTAACACCTAGTAGGAAGGCCAGGAGCCCCTAGTAGCAACCTAAGCTAAGGCCCCAACATGGGGGAGGGGTAGGGAGAGACGAGAAAAAGGAAAGAGAAGAAAGGAAGGTGTTCCCAGCTACGACGCATGCGTCCAAGGACACACCAAAGGAAGAGCGGAGAAGGGTTCCCAGCAATGACAAAAGCATCCAGGGCCACCCAAGGAGGAAGGAAGGTGGAGAGGAAAGAGAAAAGGAAAGAAAGAGAGAGGGAGAAAGAGAGAGGAGAGAAAGGGAAAAGACAGGTGTTCCCAGCTACGAACAATCGTCCAGGGACACACCAAAGAAAGAAAGGGGTGATCCTGAGTATTCCATTCGGTGATTCAGGAAACCCCCCAAAAGCAAGGAAAGAAAGGGGAGGGAAGGGGAAGGAGAGGGGACTAAGCTCGCGACAGGTTTCAACGAACCTGAAAAGTACTTCGGTCGCTCTGACCACGTTGAGGCGTTAAGCCAGCTTGGACCGCTGCGGTCACGTAAAGGCATGAGCCAACTTGGAATTCCAAAAATGAGAGAAATATCCAAATTCTTGTGGCATGAGCCAGCTACTGTCCGCTGTGGACACGTGCGTTTCCAGAGCAAGGGAAACAACGCCAGACACCCGTTCAACGGGTCCACGGGAGGCACTCTACGGGCTCATCCCAGGTTGGCGCGCGGCCAAACACACTCATGGAAATGCGTACTGGTTTGACAGCGGTGCCACACGCCAGCCTAAGAAACCCAAATCCTGAAAGGTCCAGGAAAGTCCTAAAGGGGCCTGGGGGTCCTCACGAGGAAATGCGGGCCAAAGGCTCAAGATCGAGGACGACGAAAAGGTCGAAGTGACGGCGGTCGCTCTTGTCTGTGAAACGAACTTACAGTGGCATGGAACACCCCTGCCAAGCAATGCTGTGCAAGCGGTGCTTTAATGTGGATGACTAGCAACCATCTGAGTGGATCCAAAAATTTGGCATAAGTGCCTTCTTGCAGTTTGGCAGTACATGTGAAGTAAACTTGGCGTGTAAGTAGACACCACATGTATGAACGCATCATGTCCCTGGCAACACAATAGTCAGCACACACAACAGCTGCGCACATGGGGAGTCTACATGTGCGTTTTGTTGGTGTGCTGGGCGTGTGTTGCCCACGCGATCGTTTCTGCTTTCTTTGTCCTGGTGAGCTGTTGCGTTGTCCTCTAAGGCTGTTGGGTGGCGCTGGATTGATTGTGGTGAGCGTGTTCTTGTGCTTGGACCGAGACGTGTGTGTGCTGTGGTTGCGCCTGCGCAGCCTGCGCGCTCATGCAGATGGCGCGCATGCACGCTTCAAGAACTTCATGAGCAGTTGTGTCACACATAACTGAGTAACTTCACACAACCCATGTTTGGCAGTTTGAAAGACGGTGAGGGCCCCATACACCTACTTTATAGAACATAATCTCCATTCCAAGCTTGAAATTACGGTCAGCCGCAAGCTAAAAGTGCAACTAAAGCGTGGGGTAGCGCAGCTACGATGGAGAAGCTGCAGTGCCAAGGATGACTTTATGTCTTGCCTGGATGACATCATGTCTTGCCAGAATGACATCATGCCATGCCAGGGATGACATCATGTCATCATGTCATGCCAGGGATGACATCTGTCAGTGACCAGAAGCACAACCAGCCACCCCTCAGTCCCTTGTTCAGAACCAACATTCCAGGGATACAGTTATAGACCCCGATAGGAATGACCACCTCAAGGACTCGGACGAAGCCGTGGAAAAACTCCCAGGAGTTACGGATGTAGGACGCCTTCGCTGTGGCTAACCCCAAAATCCTAGGCATCGCACGGAGTTTGGGTACAGTGGAAGGTAGGATGACTGCAGCGGCCGAGGGCAAGCTTGCGGAGGCCTGGGCGAGAAAGATCCTTCAGACGTTGGACACAGTCGACGTGGAGGGCAGCTTGCCCAGAGGATGAGGACCCAGTTGGCGGCGGTGCTACCAGTCGACGTGCAGGGGTTCATACTGACCACAGACGGAAACGAAGGGCGCGGCTGGAGCCAAAGAGAGAAGAGAGGCTCTCTGTGGGAGAACACGCCTGGAAGTCCGCAAAGTCCGACGAGGTGGCTAAGGTCTCAGCGGATCGGGTGAAGGTGATACGAGACAGACCGCGGAGGGAGACGGACAGCTTTCAGTCGACTTGAGGCTCTGATCTAAGAGACGCCAGTTAGATCGAAGATTCAGACCGATCGAACATAGATGGTATAGCCAAGGAGCTGAAATTCTCAAAGTAAGATGGTAATAACTGACACTCTGTTCCCCCCTGTTGACGCGACTAAGAACGATGAGCTCCGTCGTCACGAAGCTTCACATCGAGGCGTATTGGAAGTCAACGCTGAGGGAGGCCATGTCCGACAAGACGTGAACAGATACAGATCTTATTATCAAAGAGGATCACCTCAGATGAAAAGATCCCGTCGACAAGGATGGTCACGTCGTCCCAAGTTGGAAGTCGGAGTTAACGCTGGGCCAGTCGCGGAGATTGCAAATGGAGAAAAGGATGGAAGGTGATCGGACCTTCCGAGAATAGATGAGCCACTCTTGCGATCTCCCAATGGGAGATGAGAGTGTGTCGAACGTGAGAGTGACGAATAGTTCCACGTGAGCAGCAGATGGACGATGAAGTCGATCTGGGCAGAACAGGACAGTTGTATCCCGTTCATATGGAACTTTACTTGAACAAGAACATCGATGAACATCAGAAATGTTCCTGTGCGACAAAGTCGAAAGAGGTTCGAAGAGCAAGAGAGACGGCTTGAGGTAAAGCGCGACAAAGACAAATGAGAGTTGAGGTGGCGCAAACTATGGACCTTTGATAAAGAAGGTCTATGGTGATGAGAGAAGCAGAGCAACCGCTACTTCACTGAAAAGAAGTGAACCTTTCGCTTAGGGTGGAGGGTTGGGATTTGAAAAGAGCGAACTAGCTTGTGTGAGTGAATCTATTCACTACACACTTCAGGAGCTCAAATTGGGAGGTGGTGGGTGTGTGCCATTTTGGCTCCAGGCACACCCACCACCTTTGACCTTTCCCACCCATCCAACCCTGAAAGAGTTGAAGTGGTGCAAACTATGGACTTTGATAAAGAAAGTCTATGGTGATGAGAGAAGCAGAGCAACCGTACTTCACGGAAAAGAAGTGAACCTTTCGCTTAGGGTGGAGGGTTGGGATTTGTAAAGAGCGAACTAGCTTGTGCATTGAAACGATTTCGTTTTGCAATCGAGAATCGGCTGATTTGTGGTCGCGCGAACCCACCCGTTCAGCAGGACGGCGTGGCATTTTATCGAAGTGCCAATGACGTGATTCTTTCACCTGGAGTGAATGGTGTCATCTCGCCGGCCTACATTTTAAAGGTGCTGAATCGTTGTTTGATGTCTTGATCTATCTGTAGACACATTGGCAAACAGAGGCCAGGTAGTTTTCGTTGCGAAGCAGAGCAATGTGGCGGTCTACAGATCGCATTGATTGGCAGGTGCAGGGCCTTGCTCCAGCTGTGCGTGCTTCTCATATTGAAAGCTTTGTCCTTTGCATTTAGACATCAATTTTGTTATCTGGGAACAATAACATTGAAGAGAAGTCATCGTCGAGGAATGCCTGTGGACACACATTTTTGCAACATCGTTTGACAGGATATTCGTGCACTTGGCCAACGGAGCTGAGGCATTCAAACGCACGAGCGTTGACTGAGGTTGTAAACATTTGTCGTGTGTGTGTCAAAATCTTGCATGTGGTTACAATGGACTGTTCCGAGACTGTCATGCAGTTTCGCGGTAAAGGTTTCCATCAACAGATTCTTGATCTACTGCTTTGTGTCAAATACAAAAAGCAGACTGCAGGGCCCCGAGGACGCAAATACGCAGATGGCTTCGCGGAAACAATTTGGCCTCCAACGTCGAGGTTTCGAGGTTGGAGGCCATTGCTAGTAGGAGCAAGGACGCTACTGGATTCCTGGACCTACTACTCGGAGCAAGAGACTAATAAGAACAAGCGGCGTCGCTATTAGGAGATTGTTTTTGAATGACTTTGCATCTCGAGTTGTTTCTTTCCAGTGGCTTGTTCTTCACCCCCCCTTTCATGCAGCAAGACCAAAGAGTTTTGGCTTGCTTCAGGGGGAAATGTAAAATGTTGACGTTTGGAGGTTGAGTTCACTGTGCAGGCGCAGCTTTTTGTGAGATTCCCCGTTTTCTGCGCACTTCCATGGGGATTAGCATTCATGGAATTGTGTTTTGTGGCCGTGTCATTGGGGTTTGCGTTTCAGAGTGTTGCATCGAAGCTCTGTTTTCGTGACAAGTCTCAGCTGACATGGCGAATTTGGTGATTGGATGGGAATGGTAGTGTGCCCGGAACGGCCCAAAATCATTCCAAACGTGTGCTGTGGTGCATTTTTGGCGCTGCCATTGCGGGGAGCTTTTCGAGAGGGTTTCGGATGACCACGAAACGTGTCAGATTCGTGTCAAATAGCGTGGAAACTGCGTATGGAAATGTGAGGTGTCGAAGTGTGGAGGTTGAGTTCACTGCGCAGGAGCAGCGTTTTGTGAGCTCCGCAGTTTTGTGCGTAGTTCCATGGGGAGTAGTGTGTTTGGAGAGTTCTGTTTTCGGGCTGTTGGATGTGGCGACTTTGGTGAATGGGAATGGAAGTGTGCTCGGAACGGCCCGAAATCATTCCAAACGTGTGCTGTGGTGCAGATAAAGCGCTGCCATGGCGGGGAGCTTTTCGAGAGGCTTTCGGACGAACGCGTTACGTGTCAGATTCGTGTGAAGTAGCGTGGAGAACTGCGCGGTTCCATGGCGAGTAGCAGTCGGCGAATTGTGTTTTTTTGGGGTGTTGGATGTGGCCGTGTCATTGGGGGTTGCGTTTCGGGGTGTTGCATCAAAGCTCTGTTTTCGCGAGCAGTCTCCGCTGAAATGGCGACTTTGGTGAATGGATAGGAATGGGAGTGCGCTCGAAACGGCCGGAAGTCATTCCAAACGTGTGCTGCGCTGCAGATAAGGCGCTGCCATTGCGGGGAGCTTTTCGAGAGCGTTTCGGATGACCACGAAACGCGTCAGATTCGTGTGAAATAGCGTGGAGACGTATGGAAGTGTGAGGTGTTGAAGTGTGGAGGTTGAGTTCACTGCACGGGCGCAGCGTTTTGTGAGATCCGCAGTTTTGTGCGTAGCTCCATGGGGCTTAGCGTTCGGAGAGTTGTGTTTTCGGGCTGTTGGATGTGGACGTGATGTAGGGGTTGGCGTTTCGGGGTGTTGCATCGAGCCTCTCTTTGGTGTGGTGCAGTTCAAGCGCTGCCATTGGGGAAAGCTTTTCGAAACTCCGGGCGAGACGCCCAAGACGCCATACTACGGTGGAACAGCGCACGATACCGTGGCCACTACGTGCAGAGTCAGTGGTTACGCAGGGGGTGAGCTCAAAAGGGTGACGACTTGGTGTTCAAACAGTGAAGGTTTTCGGACATTGTGATATTGCGCAGTAAGTTCATAGCAAGTGCTCGAGCAGATGAGGTTCGGGCATTATTTGATGCCTCGACATATCTGTAGACACATTGACAAACAGAGGCCAGGTAGCTTTCATTGCAAAGCAGTGCATCGTTTGCGGCTTGTGGAGTTTTGCCTTGCACAATTTGAAAAGGTTTGAACCACACATTTTTGCCACATCGTTTTGACAGGAAATTCGTACACTTGGTGACTGGAGCTAAGGCATTCAAACACACGAGCGTTGACTGAAGTTGTAAACATTTTCATGTGTGTAAAGATCTTGTGTGTTTATGTACGACTGTCCAAAAACGCAGACTGCAGGGCCCCGAGGAAGCAGGTACGCAGATGGCTTCGCAGCAACGATTTGGCCTCCAACGTAGAGGTTTCTAGGTTGGAAGCCATTGCTAGTAGGAGCAAGGATGCTACTAGAGATTCCTGGAGTTGCTATTCGGAACAAGAAACTACTAAGCGCAAACGGCGTTGCTACTAGAAGATTGGCCCTGAAAGATGCTGCATCTCAAGTTGTTTCTTTCTAGTGCATTGTTCTTCACCCGCCCTTTTCACGCAACAAGAATAAGGAGATTGGTTTTGCTTAAGGGGGAAATGTAAGATGTTGAAGTGTGGAGGCTGAGTTCACTGTGCAGGCGCAGCGTCTTTTTGAGATCCGCCGTTTTCTGCCCTCGGAGACTGGTGTTTTCTGGAGTGTTGGATGTGTCGAAGTGTTGACACTCTCAGCCGAAATGGCGAATTTGGTGGCTGGGAGTGTGCTCAGAACGGCCCGAAATCATTCCGAACGTGTGCTGTGGTGCAGATAAGGCGCTGCCATTGCAAGGAGCTTTTCGAGAGGGTTTTGGACAAACGCTTTACGTGTCAGATTCGTTTGAAATAGCGTGGAAACGTATGGAACTGTGAGGTGTCAAGTGTGGAGGTTCAGTTCACTGCGCAGGCGCAGCGTTTTGTGAGATCCGCAGTTTTGTGCGTAGTTCCATGGGGATTCGCGTTCGGAGAGTTGTGTTTTCGGGCTGCTGGATGTGGCCTTGACATAGGGGTTGGTGTTTCGGGGTGTTGCATCGAGCCTCTGTTTGGTGTGGTGCAGTTAGAGCGCTTCCATTGGGGGAAGCTTTTGGAGACTCCGGGCGAGACGCCCGAGACGCCAGACTAGGGTGGAACCAAGGCCTTTCAACTCACTTCTTCTGACCTTGTCGGGCCCAAAACAGTTACTGTATATATATAGGCTTTTTTGGCCACAATTTGGGTCAGGCCTTGCCGGGTTCTGCTTTATATAACATGTTTCCACTACTATTATGCCTGTCCGTACAGCGCAATATTCGGCCACGTTCCTGAATATGCGGCGTCACGAGACTCCACAACGTATTGTGGTGGGCAACCTATTGTTTCTGCCGAATTGTGAGAACTTTTTCCTGTACATCCAGGAGCAGGAGCCGTTGAAGCCGTTGTCCCCCCTGAGCCTACTTTCAGGTGAAATACAATTGAAATGCTCTCTTGCTTGGTCTTCAGTCTGGACCTCGCACCAGCTTGGCTTGTCTTTTCCTCACGTTCTCCAACTCACATTGCTCCCCTTCCTCTCTTCGCCCATTCATTCGGCTACATATTATTCCCATGTGCCCGGTGGAACAAGGCACACTTCTTTCAAGCAACATGATGCCATGCCTTGAACCCTGTTGAAGCCCTTCACGCTGTTGCCATTCTCTATAGTTCTTGTGGGGTTGACCTGAAAACAACGTGAGTCATGGCGTGTGCAGGTCCCACAAGCTCAGCACATCACATCGCCTCAGCTGGTCCAGGCGCACCTAGGACCTGAAAGGGGTGACCGCCCGATTTGCACCAAAAGCATGAGAACCTACAGGATAGCAGGACTCTATCTTCAGCTTTTGTTGTGGGGACTTATTGCTGATTCACAGTGAAAAAGACTACCAGCAATTTCACGTTTCCGTTGATTTTGAAGGCAGACCAGAGCTTGCGCAACCCATCTGAGACATTCCGCATGCTCCTCTCTTGAGTGCCTTGACAAGCCAAAAATACCACCACTCGTTACAATTTGTAATTCTTCGGCCGTTGCATTGAAAGCTGAGGTGCGTGAGGACAAGAACCGAGGTCAAAAATGAGTCAATGAGTGGCGGAGCCACATAGTTGGGATTAGGTGCCCTCTACATTCATGGGCCGAGCCCACAACTTGGTGTGCAAACGCGGGATGTCTCACATTCAAAGTTTGCTGCGTCTCCAGGTGCATAGGCCAGGGGCACCAACTCGCGTGATTGTTACGCGTGCAGCAGCAAGTTTATGATTGCTAGGTGTTCAGAGTTTGGAGGGTAATTCCTTTAACGTATGATCGTTCGCCAGAGGTTTGATCTGTTTGAAGTGGTGCTTTTTCCCATCCTGGACTCCGGCGGCAAGACGTGTTCTTTGCGGGGAATTGAACTTCCGACAGGCTTTGGGTTTCTTGTCCAAAGGACTGACGAAACAGCCGGTATGGAAGGCATCATGTACAGGCTTTGAGCCTTGGCCGTCTGCTGGGCAGCGCAAAAGAAGTGATAGCTGGAGTAGTCTTGGACGTGCATGTTTGAATTCATGAGCAAGCCAACTTGGCTAGTATGATGCTTGCAGTCACTTGTGACGACATTGAACTTGGGACAGGGAACTGGGGGCAGGGAACTGGAACTGGGGGCAGCAAACTGGGGACACTTGGGACAGGGAACAGGGAACTGGGGGCAGCAAACTGGCAACAGGGAACTTGGGACAGGGACCTGGGGGCAGGGAACTGGGGACAGGGACCTGGGGGGACGGGGAAAGCTGCACCAGGGAATCGCAAATTTTGCGGGACTTTCCAGACTACCGTCGTGTTTGGCCAGCAAAAGCCGAAAAAACAATTTCCGACACAATCTTTCCAGGGTTTAGCGCCTGCAACAAAATCATGTCTTTACAGGCTCCTGCCGAAGACAACGAGGGGGGGCTTGAAAGGGGGCTTAAGGGGGGGCGAAGGGGGGCAGGGGATTAAGGGG
>CAXAMN010027250.1:790700-807329 GCA_963970005.1 Durusdinium trenchii
TGGGGCAGGGAACTGGAGACAGGGAACTGGGGGCAGGGAATTGGGGACCTTCGCGGGGGGCTTAAGGGGGGCTCGGGGGGGGGGTGGAGGGGGGGGGTGGGGGGGGGGTAGAGGGGGGGACCTTCGTAGGGGCTTAAGGGGGGCTTAAGCCCCCTTCGAAGGGGGGCTTCTCCTTCGCCGAAGGTCCCTGGCCCAGCCTCACTTGGATTCATCTACTCCCTCCGGACGGAGAAGACTCCGATGTCTTTGATGAAGAACGGACATCTTGTTCCTGAAAACTAGCCGTGCAATGACCAAGACAGCTTTCGACTTGGGGGCTACATTCACCAGCCAGCTCCCAGGCGGGTACCTCAGTGCCTGTCCTAGATGAGTACGCAGTGTACAGCTCTCTTAGTGTAGTTTGGCATTGTTCTTCACCTTGTTTCACTGTAGAACCGGGGCCGTGCATGTCTTCGACGAAGAACCACCTGTGGCTATCACCTTGCCTTTTCGTGCTCGTCTCTTTGCAAAGCTGTTTCGAGGCGTACCGCCGCAAGGTTGCTGGGTCACCTGGTTGTCTTGCCTCCCTCCTCCTTCCCATGGGGGAGGGGTGCTGCATCATGCAGCCCGCCTGTTCGTACAGCTAATGCAGTCCAACAAGTTGCAAATTTAGTACAACTGCGTGCGAACATGTACCATCTGCAGGCGGCACTGCCGGAGACTTGGAACCCCTTTTGTTTGAAGCAACTGGACTCCTCCCTGCAGTGGTTTTCCAAATGAAGCTTGCCTACCATTCGCACGTGCAAGCGATGAACCTGCAAGTTGGTTGCCCAAGCCTCTTCAGCAAGGAGGCATCTATTGAGACGAAGCCTGGATATCCAGGCGCAGCACCATGTGCAAAGGAAACTGCAAAGGCACCTGCCAGCCGTGTACAAAGTGTACAGCAAACACCATCCTGGGCACAGCACGACTCACTGCATGACGGCACAAGCCTTCCTGCCCGAACACGATGATGTTCACTCAACTGCCTGCTATGCTACCCTCCTGGTCAAGCTGTTTTACGGTGCACCGCGGCGGGGTTGCATCACCTCCCTCCCTTCTGTGGAGGGAGACTGCAGGAGTCTTCGGATGCTTCTGCCCTTTCGATGTGCCTTTGCAAGCAGCCACCTCAACCCCGTAGACAGTCAACAAAGGCCGCACTGCTGACAATGAAGTGCCCTCTCGCTTGGCGCGTTGGAGCTGGCTTGTCAATAGTGGTTTTCCAGGGCCAGAAATAATGAGCAGATGAGGACATATGCAAACTTCCTTTGAATACATTTTGTCTCAAGCGCAGTTTGTCGCATTTTGCCCGACTAGTTTTGCCTGAACCTCTTCAAGTGCTTCCTTCGACTGCCATTCCACAAATGAGCACGGAGAACACAGCTCATTAGTGCGCGATGACATAGCCTGCTCAAGCAGGCCTATTTACCAAGTGTCATGACGTGCCAGCAAGCAATCGTACCGCATCTCGGATGGCCAATCTCGTGGCCTTTTTGCTCTAATTCATTGCCCAACGTCTGTTTCATTCACCCTCTGTCTCACCCATGCACGTACATTCAAGGGCACTTTTCAAGAGTCTCCTGCCCCGTGTTCTGTTTGTTGGTTTTGTTTGGTTTTGGGTGTCTTTTGGTTTTGTTTTGGCCCCTTTCCACTAAGGAGACTCTTCCAAATACTGCACAAGCTGACCTGCGCACTTCCTGCATGAATGGCGGCTCGACTCGTGAAAAACACGGTTTCTTGGTACGCACCACCTTCCGAGCAAACTGTTTTTATTGATGATTTTTGTCGGCGTCGACATCGCCAGTTGTTCGGCCACAAGAGAAGACGCAAGAGGAACCAGACCTGGTCAGAGCCCGACCACAGAGTTCAGGACACGCGCGGCCAGTCAGTGTTGAGGGTTGGTCAACGTGGCCAGAGGACAAGAGAAGGACAAGAGGAGAGCAACAGGACAAGAGAAGGACAAGAGGAGGACAAAACCGGCCACATAGCTGGCCACAGAGCCCTGCCACAGACAGAGTTCAGCGGTGAGTGAGTGTGGCCAGTTCCTTTTTCTAAGACAGAACCGAACAGGTAAACAGTTTGGGGAAAAACATCCAGCCAATAAGAGTTGGAAAACCAGATTCGTCAACGAAGCCATGGTTATTTTGTGAGAGTTTGCTTTTGTGTTTTCATATTCTTCTTGCTTTGGCTCTGCCGTTGTGGAGCAAACTGGTGCAACAAAATTGTTCATACGAACTGGCGGGGTGGAGATCTGAAGACAAACGGTTCAGGAACCTGCAAAACAACAAAAAATCCAATGGAACAAGGTCACGTGTCTGCTACGGGTGAGTCCCGCAGGTTTTTATGTGTTCACTTCAAGCCAGTGGAAAACATCTGGCGTTCTACCAATGCGGCTGTTGTGGTGGAATAGTTTGATTGTGCTTGTGGTCTAGGGCCTAGGGCCTAAAATGGGAACTGAAATTCGTTTGTTTCCAAAACCTTTTTGGCCGGACTTCCCGTCGCCGTTTCAAACGCACCACGGTTGGATGACAGGCATATATCATATCCAGTACATCTCAACCTGGTCCTTCGGCTGGTCAAGTCATTCGGTTGCTTTTTAAACCTTGCCACATTCGGTCGCGCACTTGTGTCCGAAAGATTCACGACTTTTAATTTTCTTGATTCCCTTTTTTGTGCGACACATTCTTGCGAGAGATCTTTTGCTCAGAGCACCATGCTGTCCGATCAGAGTGAACTTCGGACTTGGAACAATGCATTTGGCCCCGCAAAGTTTGCGAGATGCAGATCACTCTTTGCGTGCCCCCCCCAAACAACAAGGCCACAGACGCAGACGTTGGCCACACGCACATCTCCATCTCTAAAGTGCTTGAGGGCAGGTGCAGACACAAATTTGTTCTTTCAAATGTTTTATTGCGAAACAATCTTTCCGGCTCCAGGCCGAAACCTGCCCTTCAAACGCAACCACCAAGACCATAGAGGAAACGTCTCTGTCAACATCCCTGCAATGTGTCAAAGTGTTCTCCCGCCTTGGCTGGAAAAAATAACCAAACCCAATGTCTTTCTGCCATCAGCCTGCGGTTTGCCCCGAACAAATGTTTGCAGTTTCTTGACGCGGGGATTGTTGGAACTTAGAAAATCCACATGTATGTATAGCAAAATCAGCTGAAGGAGGTTTTGCAAAATTTGTGTTTCCGCTACTGCAGACGGGAACTTCAAGACATTGCGACACATTTTGCAAGTCGTGTTGCCACATCGCCAAAACACAGCGCCTTCCTGTTCAACGCCGTGTCGCGAACTGGACCTTGAAGTCACCAAGGTTGATATTGGCACACCGAGACGGTCCACCATGCAACAAATTTTTGGCATACTGGCCATGGCTTAAACAACTTCCCCCTTCCATTGCAGCAATGTTAGTCATGTGACGCCCTTCTTCCAAGTACTTTTTTCAAGAGAGCGGAGGTTGGACAGGTGGATGTGCCCAGCTACCCCCCGTGCCAGGATTGCAATTTGTTTTGTTCCGTCAGTTTTTAGAACCGTGGGGCGCCGTGCACATCACCCATGCTTACGCTTGGCAGCCCTGACAAGAAAATCAATGTGTCCTTCCCATAGGGTGACTATGCAGTGACATTGATGTGGCCGAGTGGTTCTATGGTTTGCAACGTTTTGCGCGGATTTCGATGTAAATTGTTGAATTGCTTTGAGCGCGGCCATGTGCATTGTCAGACACAGTTTGTGTATGGCCTGTATGAAACGGTCCCCGTGTTCTTGACCTGTGCAGGCTGGTCACTGTGTGTAAAACTTTCGAGCCACGGCCCCCGTACATATTCCACAAACTATACTCCCGAGAGGAACTGGCCTGTGTGTTTGACTCCCAGGCCAATGGCTACATATTTCCAATTTTGCTCGGTTTTGTGCATTGTGTTCGCTAGACTGGCGTTTGCAAAGGCAACAACGCGGCATTTTATTGGAAAACACTTTGAGACACTTTGGTGCCCAAAGAAAGGTTTGTGAAGTTTGTCGTTCCCGGTCAGATTGGGCACGTGGCCACTCCATGCAAGACAAGCATCGCGGGAACACTGGGCGCACATTGCAGGTTTGAAGGCCAACGTTGTCAAACCTTTGTAGAACTATTTGGTTCTTTTTGTACCCCTTTCCTTCTTTCTCAGGCCACTTTTTACGAAAACCAGCCGACAGGCTAGGCTGAATACTTTTTGCGAACGAAGTGAGTAATTGGGGATCCGTTTCAGCATGGCTTGGTGGCGTTTATGTTTTTTTGGCGGGGGCTAGTTTTATTGGCGGCGCAGAACATTCTACTCCGGCAAGCGTGTGTCGTTCCCATGGGGTGACTATTTTGATGTGGCCGAGTGGTTCTATGGTTTGCTTTGGGTGTAAATTGTTGAATTGCTTTGAGCGCGGCCATGTGCATTGTCAGACACAGTTTGTGTATGGCCTAACTATATGAAACGGCCTTTGGCCGAACAGCGGCGCAGTTTTGCAGACAACCTCGCAGGTTCCAAAGCGAGCCTGTACACATTCCACAAACTGTACTCCGGAGAGGAACTGGCCTGTGTGGCCCTTTGGCTGTCTGACTCCCAGGCCCCAGGCTACTGTACATATTTCCAACTTTGTTTGGTTTTGTGCGTTGTGTTCGCTAGACCCGTGTGTGTGTGTGTGTGATGACAACACTGCGGCGCTTTATTGGTAAACACTTTCGCTCCACATTCTGAGGTTAATGTTGGTGCCCAAAGAAAGGTTTATCAAGTCTGTGTGTGTCCACGGTGGGGTGCTTCGAGGCTGAGGCTGCCCCCCTGGAGCGGGCAGCCGCTCGCTTATGTCACCACTCACACTCTCCTCTTAGACGTCAACATCCCCCGCGTGACAAGAACAGACGGATAGAGGTGATCGCCAACGTCCTTCCACTCCACAATGGCGCCCAGTTGGCGATCGAGACTACCCTCGTCTTCCCACTCACCAGTGTCGGCCAGGCCGGCGGCGCGGCGGCCAATACGCAGGGGCCGCAATGGCCGACGCACGGCGCCGCAAAGAACGCACGTACCCACAACTTCTTTAACCCGGGCGGTGCCGCCTCGTCGTCGTGGCCATGGAAGTTGGGGGGCGCTTTAGTACCGAAACCGCAACCTTCCTCCGCCCCCTCGCGCAAACCAGAGCTCGGGCTGTTCCCGGTCACCTCCGCTCTTCCCTGCCCTTCTCGCCCACGCAGCCAGCTTCCTCCTTCAGGACTCTACTGGCCACTCCAACGTCGACGGCCCTCCGCCCACTTTTTCTCCGACCTCCTTGAACAAAGACGGAGGACTGCCTGGCCCGCCAGTCTCCCGGCCCGCCTCCTCCCCTTAAAAGGGGCCCATGGTTTGGATTTGGGCCCCCATTCGTCCAGAAACTGCCCGGCTCACCAACAGCTTCTCGCTCTTCGACCGCTCTCCGACCTTCAGTGCGAGAAAATATTACCGGTCTGTTTGGACATGTCACATATGCAACTCCGTGCAATGCATTGGTGTTGCGGATGTGGCACAGACGGAAAGCATGACTTTGTTTTCTTGATGGTCATGCTATTGGCCCTGCGCTGCCGCTGGGCGAAACGCCCCTTGCACGACTTCCACGCCATATTCTTTGACCGCTGACAGTGACAGCGCGAATTGCACACGGAGCGGGGGACCAATCCCTTCAATCAGACTGTCTTTGACGGCAGGCAAAGCATATTGCCATGGTGTAGAACATCTGGGAAAAGCGTTGTTGCTCGAGCCAGGTCATTCACATGTAGCACTTGCGCGACACTTTGCGTGACTGCAGTTTGGGTGTGCCCAATTTCAACTCCAGAGCTATTGTTTTTTGATGTCACGACCTTTCGTGACTTGCACAGGCGTTCGTGTTCCGCCGGTTCCAACATGTTCCGTTTCAGTCATGGTTGCGACGTGCTGTGGAAGAGATGCGATGCAGTGGAGGTCCTTGGAAAGAACACTGTCTCGAGACTGGTCCAACGGACAACGCACGGAAAGCCAGTCAAGGGCAGCATCGCGCGTGAAAGTAAGCGGCTCTTCCAGGTGTGAGCTAATGTGTCAGTCATGTAGACACATGAGAGGTGAGACCATACAGAGGTTATTAGTAAGCAAAAGCAAACCCAGGGGCGTGAGGGGGGGCAGAGGGAGGTACGTCGAGACTTGTTGCGTTCGAGGTCCGGGGTACACTGCCCGCAGGTTTTGAAGCTCAATGCGTTCGTTATCCCTTGTGCCGTTGTGATATTCATTAGGTGTCATCTCGCCGCCCTTACCCTTCTTTAGACCCAGACCGGTGGGTGTGAAGTGTATATAGGCCCGAGGAGTACAGAGATCTTTTTGTTGTTGTGTTGGCTCACTGGCGTGGTGAAAAAATGATGATGCAACTTTTTGGAGGTTGGAGGGAGTGGCGCGCTTGTCGACCCCACTGTAGATGCATATTGCTGTTTCAAAAAGTAAGGCAGGCAAAAAATGATCCGATACAAAGGACCTGCATCTACAAAACATTAAACAAAGCACTGGGATTGTCCATGAATTGGTCCCCGATGACACAAGTGCCACACCCACGACTACCCGAGTCATTCGAGGTCGTATTATCTTGTTTTTTGTGCCCCCTTCCTTGTTTCTCAGGCCAGTTCGTGTACGAAAAAGCCAACCGGCAGGCTAGACTGAATAGTTTTTGCGAATCCATCGGGGGAGGGGAATGAGGCGAAACTGGATGACAGCCAGGCCTTATGCCACACGGTTTGGGGTGGCGAACCCCCTGCCGTACCTGGCGGCGACGTCACTGAGGTGAGGATGGTGATGAACAAAAGCGCAGTGGGCAACTGCTACCACCACCAACACAAGCCTTGGTGTTTTGCCCTGCAACCACCCCCGCCTTCGACGACCATCAATGGGGCGTTTGAACTATAAGTGTGACGCAGGGTGCCGGACCTGTGCAACATGGTGGGCCAACGGGGGGTGCCCCGAAAGCAAAACTTTCCAACGACCCAACATGGTTTTCGGGAGGTGGGCGGGGGTTGGGGACACTGTCGTTTGCGTTACTACTTGCGTAAATCGACACTGGCCTTGCGCTTTCGGTTTCGTGACGTTAAGTTCAACTTCTACTTGCGTAAATCGACATTTGCGTTGCGCTTTTGGTTCCGTGACTGAACACTCGCGTTACAATTTCGGCTTAGAGCGCGTTTCGGGCTCCGTTAAAACACATGTTTTTCTAGCCCTGTGCGTGTTGCTGTCGGGGCAACCCCCCCTGTTCGCACCTGCCAATGCTCAGTCTCCCACACAAAGATTTGTCATAATCATTGCGCACAGGCCTTTGTGACTTTATGCAACATTTGCAACTAACCCGTCCAAATCACATGTTTGCAAAAACAACTTTTGAATCGCTAACGTGTCCCGCTCATGGACCTGGTCCACGTAGCTAACTTAACCACCAAAAAAAGGAAGATTTTGGACACAAAAACTAACATAACCCGTGACAAAATTTTGCATTTCTTTTGTTGTGGGATTTATGCCGAAGGAAAATAGCGGGCAAGCAATTTTCTGATGCATGTTGGGTGATCTGTAAAATCATTGTCATCTGTAGAAGCATTGTGAGACCATTTCCCCCGGTTACACCCCAGGAAATCACCAGAGATGAATATGTTGGGGACTAGCCCCAAATGCACTGTAGGACGTATATATCGTGCAAATGTGCCCAACGTATTGTGGATACAAAATCGAAAAGCAAGGGGGTTGTGTAGAGACAGCCAGTATATGCCCACTTCCACCACAGCTTTAGCCCAAGAGGAGCAGAAAACACATGCGGTCAGTCCTACATTTCAGCGAAACTAGACGGATATTTGCCAAAACGTGCTTTTGGCAATTTGGCCCGATACAGGACTTGTAGTTTAGGATGACGAAATTGTGTTGGCGGGGGAGGAGGGAGTAGAGTGAGGCGGGAAAAACTGTTTGTCCAATCGCTTCTTGGCAAACTTTGTGGTTTGGCCCAGAAACAGTGCTCCGCAATTTGCCTTGTTTGGAGGCAACCCAATGTGCTTCTTTGCCGGTTGAAATTCTACCCGGCAACCTTGAAGGCAACCGTGGCGCTTTGAAATGCAGAATCTGATCCGTTTGATGTGGCAAACATGGAATCCCACAGTTTACTTGTTACCCAAATTAGTTGAAACAGGCCTTCGCATTTTCAACGTTTGTGGGGAAATCATTCGTCATGTTTCAACCATTGTCCGTGCATCCCGTGAACTTCTTGAGAGTGTGCGCAGAAGTTGTGTTGGCCGAATTGCTTTCAGAAAGTACGGGCACATTCAATCATTGGTACGATTTTTAAGGCTGGGCCATGGAGCGGGGGCCTCGTGACGGCATGAGGGTCTGCAGACAGGTCCGGACTTGAGTCGGACGTTAGATGAGGCCCGTGTCACCTCCTCCACCTCCGTCACGTTGCCGCCTTGCTTGGTGCATATTGTGAAATTTGCAGTTGAAACCCATACTTGTGTGAGGCCCATATGTGGCAACACCTCCACCAAACCGACCATCCATGCAGCTGCCTCAGTCATTTGTTTGTTTCACCCGGTGCAAGAGGTACGACCGTAGACGTGCAAGTGTGCTTGTAGTCACAGTTTGTGTGAGGCAGGCAGCTGCCGATGAAAAACGGCAGGCAGGGACCTGTTGCCAAAGTTCGATTGGGAACGCGTATTGTTCACTGCGAAGTTGGAAAGGCACGAAGTGCCCCGCCAGAACGTTCACAATCATCGGATGACGTCAGCTTAGCGCATCCGCTATGCAACAAATGCCACTTCACTTGACGGGAAGGAAGTGCAGCCCCTGTCGGTGTTTGGGTCAGGTGATCGACCCTTTGCTTATGGGGAGGCACTCCAAACTATACCAGCGATGAACCAAGAGTTCTGCGAGGAGAGGCTTTGCTTAGCCGAGGGGAGCTTCCACCAAGGCGGAGGAAAGAGATTGAGAGTGATTTGAGGCAGCAATTTAGCTTGTTTGTGCCTTAGTTTTGGGAAGGTGGGAAAACACCAGGTAGGGATGACACAACAAATTGGACACTTCCTGAAATCAGAACTTAGGCCTGAAGAAGCTATGGAAGTTCTTAGCCAACTTCGGTCTAGGCGCTCATCTTCTTACGGCTGCCCTCCGCCGGTGCCCAAACCTCGTGCTGGCCACATCCTTATGACAAAGCTCGTGCAAACGAAACTGCGCCGACGCTCAGCTTTAGAAACTTGGCAGTGAAACATGTCCTCACTTTTGCTGAAACACGCAGTGAAACCTCCAGGCAAATCGAAGCTGTGACTCTTGGCACCTTTGAGTCGAAGCTGTGAGCATCAATTGGTAGCACGGACTGCTCAGAATCGCCAGGCCTCCGATTCCAAAGCCATCGGAGCCTCGTGGCACTCCTAGACCGGTTAGATACACTGACACACTGTGACGAACTCATCTAATCTTGCAGGGTACATGTGGACGGGCATTCATGCAAAGTTTGACATGTCCGGCGAGAGAACAATGTCGCAGCGACGCAGTGCGTCTTTGAGGTCCGAACGACGCTTCTCACTTTGCAGAGAAAGCTGCTTGGTGTAGAGAAGTTTTGATTTGGCGTGCGATGTCGCTGCGTGGGCTGAAACACATAGTGCGAGGATGTGGTTCCCCCGTGGTGGAAGCCGGGCACATGGACGAAAATGTTTTATTTTCTTGTTCTGGTTTATGACTTTGCATGTGTTGATTTCAACCGCCACTGACAATTACTAGTGATGAGGGTGGAACAGGAAAACCTTGCCAGGCCTGACTTGTGAGGAACACACCGCAGTTTTGCATGCCTATCCGAATGCTGTGGGGCAGGCGTGACCAGGAGAGGGAAGCAGCGGTGTGGTCGTCCCAGCCTCACAATGCTTGGAAGGTTGCAAGTCAGAGGAATGCAGTGTTAGGCGATCGCCAGAGCCTCGTTTAGCGCCACATGTGGCAGAGGCCTGCACACACCAAGGGAGCTTTTGGAAGATCATTGATTGAGCCCTTTGCAACTCTTATATAGCAGTTGCTTTTTGAGCATGCTTCAGGTGAGCAGCGCAGCACAGGTGGAACATGTCCGCACTGCTGCGCAGCAAACAGCTTGAACTTGAGTGCTTGCAGGCGTATGTGCTGGACCAGTCTGTGCACCTTCGACCGCAGAGTTGCAAGCCCAGTGGTGACACCAGTCCGACAAGCGCAATTGACGATAACAATCCGCCAGGCTGGCGAATAGGCAGGCATACACCTGACCAGAATGCATCAGCTGTTTGCTCAGAGCTTCATGCTGAGTGTGTGAGAGTCAACTAGCTGCCACTCACTTGCCAAGCCCAGGATTCCAAGAACCCGTCGGACGCTTCCTTTAGTCAAGGCAGATGCGGCCTTGGTTGCAAAAACAGGTCTCGATGATTGAATGTAGATTTGGCCAAGCATATGTTTCTTCATGTTTCTTGTGGGCGTTGAACAAGCACGACCCAATCGTTTCTCCCCAGATTTGCTGGGTTCATATTTGTCACCGGAAGCTGGAACATTATTTCGGTTTTTGCTTTGCTTGACAGCCATTGACATAGTCAGTCTGGCTTTTGCCTTGGCCAGGCCATCAGTTTGAGGAGCCCTGGAAGGCAAAGGCTAGAGAGCTCCAGGCCAGCCACCACAGCCCCTCACAAATCATTTGTTGACTGCTACTGCTACTGCTACGGCTGCTGCTACCACCACCACTGTCAGTGTTGGCTTGTTGTTCTTAGGCAAAAAAGCGGGGCTACGGTCTTGGTTTCTACCCCATGTAGAGACTCGTAAAGACACAGCAAGAAGATATGTGTTGACAGGACGTTTGCACCTTCTTGTTTTTGTCGTCATTGATGTTGTCGTCGCTGCTTTTAGTTTCGGGAATGGTGTTGCTGTTGATGCTCCTATGTGGGCGGCTGAGTAGCGGATGGACACTTTTTGGAGGGGGGTGGGTGGATGGCGCTCATCGTGAAATGTTGCTGAGAGGGCTGTGGGGTTTTGGCTAGAGGCGGTGTTGCTGGCAGGGCTCTTTGGTTTCCAGTTGGTTTGGTTTTGGTCTTTCCCTCTGCACGCGCTGCGGACTTAGACTTAGACTTAGACCATAATTTGAAGGTTATGCTTGCATTGTTGGTGAAAGGCGCTTGCATCAGCTCACCGTTTGAAGCACGAGGAGTTGAAGCGACAAAAGGTGTGGGAGAGACGCTGTCGCGAGAGACGCTGTAGGTTCCCGTTGCCAAGGCCAAGGCCGAGCAAGAGATTAGGAGAGATGATGAAAAGGAGGACTTTTCACCCACAAACCCTGTCGCAAGCCCAGCAAAAAAAGTTCCGATTTTCTCATGCACCTTTCCGACCTTTTTAGGGGGTTGCGCCTTTCAGGCGAGTCAGGGCCAATATTCTCAAGAGTATTTGAAAGAGCTCCGAGAACGTGAGGATGGGGTGGATGAAAGATGAGCAAAGGGAACCGGCTTGATCAATAACAAGGGCAGCGGAATGGCCGCTGGAGTACATAAGTTTGAGGAGAATTTGCCTAGGATGTGGCTTCAGACATTTTCCAAGCCTTTGGGCCTTTGGGGAAAGAATCTCAAACCTTGATCAGCCGTTGCTTTCCCGTGCCTTTCTGTGTCGAAACGTTTCCTGCAGCGGTCGTGCCGCCTCGTCCTTTCAGGAGCAGCGGTTCCAGGCTCGGAGAGCGATTCGGTCATGTTCCGCAACCGACCGCGCCACTTTGAGCTGCTCGAGCCACAGTCTGAGCACTGGTGATGCATCCAGGAGATGAAAAGGGAAGAGCTTCGCAAATTGCAAAAGGACAGAGAGGAGGCAAGCAAGCGAAGACAGGCCTTGCCTTCAGCCACCAAGAGTTCTTTTCTATTCAATCGGATTCAATGCGTGGTTGGGAGTTTATCCAAAAGCCGGAGGCGGCTCAGAGTCTTTGAAACGTGAGTGTTTGCGGTCTCTGAGAGAGGGAGAGGGGGGGAGGGGGAGAGAGTTTGGCTGGCAGGAACAGGAAGAGTGGGAAAAGGCCATGCGCCGACAATTTGCTGAAGAGGCCTTGCGACAAGACCTGATTGTGTTGCTGCCAAAGAGAGCCTGGACATGACCAGGCAGAGCGACTTAAAGCTGCGCAGAAGCAACAGCAGGAAGTGGAGGAGAGAAGGGTTTTCTACTTGGTCCATGCTCAGTGTGCTGGCATCAGGAGGAGCAGCAACGGCAGTGGCAGCAAGAAATGGAGAGACAAAGGGCACCAATCTCTGACAAGACCAGAAATCGTCTTTCAGCGTTTGAAACTCCTGCAAGAAAAGAGTCCCAGAGCGAAGTTGTCAAACTTTCCAAGGCAGAACGAAAAGCCAGGCGGCGAAGGGAGGCAACGAACTCAATCTCCACAGTACGTGCAGGATGAGGTGGGTTGGTGGGGTTGGACCTAACTCCAATTCATTGAGTTTGACTCCCCCTCCACACAAATGGGATCCTTTTTGCTTGCGACCAGTCAGTGAAAAAGCGGGGTGCGTTAATATTGAGCGACAAATACACTGAGTAGCACCAACGGACATGGTAAGACTAAAGCATATAAGCACTACGACTGCACGAGAGGAGGAGTTCCTGCACTTCGGCCAAGGCCGAGCGAGAGGAGCGGCACCGTGCACGAGAAGCTGTGAGCAACTGAGCGAGTGGCTCACTCCATTACAGGCATGTGAGCTGATTGATCTGTCATTGCTTGGAGTCCTAGCCAGGCACAAGCTGAAGCTCAACAGGCCAGACCCCACATTTGCACATCACAACCTTGATTGTTGAAGCGCCAGGCCAGAGCGGCCAGACCTGAGCACATGCCTGAAGCCAAGCTGACTGCTGAACATAATTTCCCTGTTGGTCTCTTCTCTGGTGTCATTTTCAGAATTTTTCTTCCTTCTCGAACGACTGATTCATGAGCTGCACCACTTTCGATCCCAAGGCCAGACCCACCACGATCATTTCGCCCAGAGGTGCCCTATGAGCACCCTGAACAGCACAAAAGTTTTAGCTGTTCTATGGTTCTGGATGTCACAGGTGCCGGGGTTTCAGTTTGGAGCAGACCACCATCGGTCGTAACTGAGATGCAAGCAGATCCATTTTTGACTTGGTGGATGATGGCCGATGTCGGCATGTTGTCACCTCTCAACAGGTCTTCCCAGCCATCATTCAGTCCTTCAAGCGGGTCAGTTCCACCTCGTCCTGCACCACCTGGAGGCAAATTTCTGTCTGAAATCCAGCGGCAAAACAGACTTCCACTTGGCAGGTCGTCAGTTTGAGGCCAGTGCCCGCAAGCGCGTGAAGAGTGAGCAGGCGGAGAGCTCTTTTTCAGCCCATTGGAGTGAAGGGTGTCGTTTCAGAAAAGCGTGTCGTTTCGTCAGGCCTATCGGGAGCCCAAATTCTCCACCGTCCGAGACTCGGCCGACGCCGAAGCGATCGCGTCGCGTCCCTTTCGGTCACACGACAGGAGCGTCTCCAGACGTCGGTTGGACGCGTGCCTTGTCAGGGCGAGCTTCAAGCAGCCAAATCTGCAGCAATGCGTCAGTTGTTGGGCACTCAGACTCATTTGGGCTCCTCTCGGCGAACTTCACTTGATCTCCCCCCTTTGGTTTTGTTTAAAGCTAGTTTTAAGAGTTCGGAAGCCTGCAGGTGAAGAGCATTTCCAAATATATACAGTATATATAATTCTTTATTGACTTTTTTATATGGGGCTCCTCTTCAATATTCCTGGTTTGGTGTTTTACGTGGGTTTGGGGGTACTTGTGAGGAGGGCCCAGGGCCTAGGGCGGGGCATGTGATGGCAGTCCCCTAGAGGCCCGACACCAGACCCACACCCTTTGCGGAGTGTATTCTTCCCGCTAAACAAACCTGGAGCTCTGGAGCCACTGTATCTTTTCTGTAAAAAACATGGTAAATCCATATTGTTGGAGAAGGGTGCAAATCGTATAAAAACCATAAAGCACATTGTGTTCTATGGTTTTTGTATGATCTATATACACCCTTCTCAAACTGTTCGACCCATAGAACTACAAATCAGCCCAAACCATGAAAAAACATAATCACACAGTGTTCAATTTTTGCACCCTTCTCCAACAACATGGATTTAATATGGGTTGTTTATTTTTTTGATTTAATTGCCTTTTTCAGGCCCTATGAGGTGAGGCGAAGCATGTTCCAGACATACCCAAGTGTGTTGCCTGGGGGCCTAGGGCCCCACATATGTAACATATTTCAAAGTTCTGTGACAGGTCTGAGAGCCCCTACATCAAAGTTTCCAGCTTGCCCACCGACAGCACATTCTGCTTATTGCAGCCCTGGAGGGCATATTTAATAAGCCTATTTACACCAGTACATTTAGTAGTCCTCAAGCTATAAAGCCACAATAAAAACAAGATGGAACCCACGAACCCGAATGCAAACACGATCCAAAAACTAATATGTCCAAATGACACTCTTGTAGGACACTCTTGTGGGACACTCTTCTGGGACACTCTTGTAGGACACTCTTGTAGGACACTCTTGTGGGTCACTCTTGTAGGAAACTCTTGTGGGAGACTCTTGTAGGACACTCTTGTGGGACACTCTTATAGGACACTCTTGTGGGACACTCTTGTGGGACACTCTGGTAGGACACTCTTGCGGGACACTCTTGTAGGACACTCTTGTGGGACACTCTTGTGAGACACTCTTGTAGAACACTCTTGTGGGTCACTTGCAGGACACTCTTGTGGGACACTCTTACACGACACTCTTGTAGGACACTCTGGTGGGACACTCTTGTAGGACACTCTTGTAGGACACTCTTGTCGGAAACTCTTGTGAGACACTCTTGTGGGACACTCTTATAGGACACTCTTGTGGGACACTCTTGTGGGACACTGTTGTAGGACACTCTTGTGGGACACTCCTCTGGGACACTCTTGTAGGACACTCTTGTGGGTCACTCTTGTAGGAAACTCTTGTGGGACACTCTTGTAGGAAACTCTTGTGGGACACTCTTATAGGACACTCTGGTGGAACACTCTTGTGGGACTCTCTTGTAGGACACTCTTGTGGGACATTCTTGTAGGACACTCTTATGGGACACTCTTGTAGGAGGACACTCTTGTGGGACACTCTTGTGGGACACTCTTGTAGGACACTCTTGTGGGACACTCCTCTGGGACACTCTTGTAGGACACTCTTGTGGGTCACTCTTGTAGGAAACTCTTGTGGGACACTCTTGTAGGACACTCTTGTGGGACACTCTTATAGGACACTCTGGTGGAACACTCTTGTGGGACTCTCTTGTAGGACACTCTTGTGGGACATTCTTGTAGGACACTCTTATGGGACACTCTTGTAGGAGGACACTCTTGTGGGACACTCTTGTGGGACACTCTTGTAGGACACTCTTGTGGGATACTCCTCTAGTGGGACACTGTTGTGGGACAGTCTTGTAGGACACTCTTATGGGACACTCTTGTAGGAGGGCACTCTTGTGGGTCACTCTTGTGGGACACTCTTGTAGGACACTCTTGTGGGACACTCTTCTGGGACACTCTTGTAGGACACTCTTGTGGGACACTCTTGTGGTTCACTCTCGTAGGAAACTCTTGTGGGACACTCTTGTAGGACACTCTTGTGGGACACTCTTGTGGGACACTCTTATAGGACACTCTTGTGGAACACTCTTGTGGGACACTCTTGTAGGACACTCTTGTGGGGCACTCTTGTAGGACACTCTTATGGGACACTCTTGTGAGACACTCTTGTGGGACACTCTTGTGGGTCACTTGCAGGACACTCTTGTGGGACACTCTTGTAGGAAACTCTTGTGGGACACTCTTCTAGGACACTCTTGTGCAAAACTCTTGTGGGACACTCTTGTCGGACACTCTCATAGAACACTCTTGTGGGACAGTATTGTAGGACACTCTTGTGGGACACTCTTGTAGGACACTCTTGTGGGACACTCTTGTGTGACACTCTTGTAGGAAACTCTTGTGGGACACTCTTGTGGGACACTCTTGTGGGACACTCTTGTGGGACACTCTGTGGGACACTCTTGTGGGACACTCTTGTAGGACACTCTTGTAGGATACTCTTGTGGGACAGTCTTGTAGGACACTCTTGTGGGACACTCTTGTGGGACACTCTTGTGGGACACTCTTGTAGGACACTCTTGTGGGATACTCCTGTAGGACACTCTTAAGGGACACTCTTGTGAGACACTGTTGCGGGACACTCTTGTGGGGCTCTCTGATACTCCGCGTGCTACAGTTGTACTACAAGGTCGCCAGTTCTCAGCTTCCAGCTCCACAGATTGCTCCGCGTACTAAAGTTGTACTACAAAGTCGCCAGTTCTCAGCTTCCAGCTCCACAGATTGCTCCGCGTGCTAAAGTTGTACTACAAAGTCGCCAGTTCTCTCACCAGTTCTCATCTTCCAGCTCCCCAGATACCCCGCGTACTAAAGTTGTACTGCAAAGTCGCCAGTGCTCGCCTGCATTTCGCGCGCTCGACACGCACGATCTCCGCAGAGGGTTGCGCGGGCACCGGACAAATCGCACTCTCGCCTGCATTTCGCGCACTCGACACGCACGA
>CAXAMN010027250.1:807339-834839 GCA_963970005.1 Durusdinium trenchii
AGGGTTGCGCGCGCATGGGACAAATCGCACTCTCGCCTGCATTTCGCACACTCGACACGCACGATCTCCGCAGAGGGTTGCGCGTCAAGTCTCCAAAACGAGCGTTTCGTACGAGACCTCCTCAAAAACTCACGCGTCAAAGTCTGCAAAACGAGCGTTTCGTACGAGACCTCCTCCAAAAGTCAAGCGGAAACACCCATCGGAGCACACACATCACGCAGCCCTGCCAAGCAGTTTCGCGATTCCAGCCCCTCCAAACAACATCCGCCCACACGCCAATCCCAATGTGACAGCGACATTCACCTCTACCACAACTCACAACCTCACGATTCCCTGCGCCTGCCACGAATCTTTCCCCATCCACACGTCTAACGCGCACAAAGTACTGCGCCTGCCACGAAATGTCACCTCCCTCACACCTCGCAACCTCACGATTCCCTGCGCCTGCCACGAGAACCGCACTTCCACGCCTCAAAACCCGCACAAAGTCCTGCGCCTGCCACGAAAAGTGACAATATCATCTCCTGTGAGCTTCAACAAAATTTGCACCACACCACACGTTTGGAATGACTTCGACCCATTCTGAGCACACTCCCATCCACCAAAATCGCCATTTCAGCTGAGACTTGTCACGAAAACCGAGCTTCGATGCCACACCCTGAAACGCAAATCCCAATGGCACGGCCACATCCAACACCCCAAAAAACACGACTCTCCAAACGCTAATCCCAATGGAACTGCGCGGCAATCTGCGGATCTCACAAAACGCTGCGCCTGTGCAGCGAAGTGCATCACGTTTCTTACGCGACATGTCGTTGTCATGCAAATCACAATGGAATAGCGTCGCAAACTGACACGTGATACGTCCATGAAAAGTCACTTGCAAAAGCTTCCCCCAATGGCAGCAAATTTGAGACGCGACGACGACGAGAGACGACGACAAACGACGACAAACGACGAGACGACGCAAGCCACGCGAACACAGCTCCAACCCCCAGACCCCCAACTATAAACGGGAACCCTTCGCTACGCATTCGGGAAGAACATAACACATATAAATTCAAACTTAGCCTTTTTCACAACCATAAAAAGCCATATCTCCAACCTGCAGAAACAATGAACAAACACAACAATATTCCTGGACATGAGCCTTGTGGAGAGTTTATGAAGTCTGAAAGCTAGTTGCTAGACTTGCCTGAGTGAATCCAGGTTGTCTTTGAAGCAAAACCCTTCGCGAGAAGCCCGACAAAAGGGGTTCAAGGCCGGGCTGCCTGACATCAAATTTGAGCTGCTTGACGTCAAGCCATGTGTACTACGCTCTTGCTCTACCTCGGGTCTAGAAGCAGTTCGACTCAAATGAAGGAGCTACTTCGAGTGTGGCATCCTGACAAGAATCCTGAAAGTTGCGAGGTGGTTGGGAGCTCAGGGGGAGGAAGACGGATTTACATAAGAGGAGCAAAGGGCATCGCCACTAGGAGCAAGGACGCTACTAGGGGCACTTGGCCGTACTACTAGGAGCAAGTAGCTACTAGTAACAAGAAGCTACTAGGAGCTTAAAGCACGTGGCATCTGTTGGGGACAACGCCGGTGGTTCCTCACCAAGAGCACTCGGTCACTCCAAGGCAACGGCTGTTTTTCAAATGATCCAAGCTGAAAGGAGTCGGGCCTCTCAGGGTGACATTCGGCCCAGACTTTCCACAGTGACACAAGCAGCTACACCTTTGGCTCAGAGATTCGTGTGAGGCCGCATTCTACCCAAATAGGCCACTTTACAGTGCAGATTGGGCATTCTCGATGAGGTGAGACTTTACCACTTGTCAGGTAGCTTGGAGCTGTGCAGCTCCCGCGAGAAGTCTGTGAAGTGGGCACGTGTCCCTTCCATGGAAGCCGCTTCAGATTTGTACAGCTAGGGCGGTGAAGAGCCGTTTTCAAGGCAATTCCATGTCTTCCACACGTCCACAATCGCCCGTCTCGTGTGTTTGCCTGTCTCCCAAGTCTTTCGCGCTTCTTCGGGCAACTTGGGCACACGTCATTTCTATACCAACTCAATTTCTTGAAGAATGCGCGGACTTCAAGCTTAGCATGGTCTCGAGTTTCGCGCCAAAGGCGCACGGCACAAGCTGCAGAAAGGGTGCGGTGGCCTCATGTTCCTTCAGCACTCCCCCTCCCCTTCTCGCTTTGTGTGTAAGACACGTCATTTGTTTTTCTTGCCGCGATTGTTTTCAGATCTGTTTCACTTGTTCACCCTGCGGGTCAGCTGATCATGATGACGCCTGCGGTGTCAGCTGCTAGGCTAACACATTAGACATGCAACTGGCATTAGGACGTACTTAATGACAGGACATTCAATGGATGAAGTGCAAGAGCACTCCACATTGTGCAAGCGATCTGAGGTTCTTTTGATTCTATGCGTTGGATCGCTCGCTGACGAGCTTCTCCCACTTCATGGCGGCAAAGACAGAGGGTGCCAAGGAATAAAGAGCGATTCAAAAAAAGTTGAAAAATGGTCGGCAAAGGACCTCGAGGAGTGCAAGAGCCTTTGTTCGGGATCCTGCGGAGCTGTGGAGTGGATCCCTCAAGCTCATTTCTGTGAGCTTTGGCATGTGCCAGTGGCACACACCATCAAGAAAGAAGGTGCAGAATGCTATGCCAGAAAGGTGGATGTGACAAATATGTCGTCCCTCATGCCAAAGGAGGTGTTGTGCCTCCGTTCCGCTGAGGGCGCGTGTTCGTCACTGAAGGAGAGGACTGGCTGTCTCATGAGCAAGGATTCAGGAGGTCCATGCGTCTGGTGTGGTGGAGCTGCGTGCAACGACCAGACGGGTGCTCTTTGTGAGTCCTTTGGCTCCTGGAGGAGCGGTGCCTCCATGGCTGCAGTGGGAAAGCTGGTGGGAGACACGGAAATCGCTCGCTGTGAGGCTGGAAAGCCTGCAGTGATCAAGGTCAAAAGTGAGCCGTGGCAGATCCCGCCACCCAGTGTTAAGGACCTGGAGCTGCTGACGCCAGTGGCAAATGGCTGCAAAAGCCTAAGCACCAAAGAGGAATGCCTTAACAGCAAGGATGCCAGTGTCGCCAAACTGGATAGCTTCAAGGCAAGCGGCAAGTGATTGCCCATGATTGTCCCAATGTCCATGGCAGTTTTTCCGAGACACTGCTAAGATGTGTCGTCTGTCCATTTCCGGTTTCATGACAAAGCAGTGCAACCTTTTTTCTTTTGCAGGTTTATGGGGAGGCGTGCATTTGGTGTGGGGGCATTGCGTGCACCACGGAGGATGAATCTAAGTGCGGTCCATTTGACTACCTCATGACGCTTCGCCGCAATGTTTTGTCATGTCTTTTTCTTTGTCATTTACAAACATGGTCATGGTCCACCTTGTCCTTTGTACTGTGTGGACCATGGACCATGGTCTTTACATGGTCCACCTTGTCATGTCTTTTCTTTGCTTGGCCGCCACTTGGCCCATTGGGCGTGGCTCAAGGCATGGACAAGGCCTCGCCTTCGACGTGTTCCATGCAAAACACTCGTTCGAGGCAACCAATCGGCGTGTGCGTGAACGCATGCAATCCGAAACCCCACATCAGTCTGTACTTCTTGATGCTTCATGATGCTTCTTGCTTTTTGTTCATGGAGGTCGCTGGAAAATCTTCATCTATCAAGCACGCGAATTGGAATGGTGATTGCTTGGAGAAAGCCGTCAAGGGATGCCCTTCCTTGCAAGATGAGTACAGTAGCTCAGCATGCCTTAGCCTGTCCACAGCCCCGTCCATGAGTCTTCCCGTCCATAGACTCCTGCTTCTGCTTCCGTATTTTTGGTTCACTGTGACCGGCCTCAACCAGTGCCGGCATGAAAACGTGCACCGTCTCGTCCGTGTCGATGGCCGGGATGACGCCCAGGTTGCCTCGCGAGCGTCGATGACCGCGACGAGGATCCATATCATAAAGGTCTCAAGGCGAGGGATGAAGTTGGTGGAGTTCTGAGTTCCGAGTTCCAGACACACCTGAGGAAAAACTCATGTGTGTTTCTCCAGGTGCGTGGGCAACCCTGCGTTTGGTGCAATGGCGGCCTATGCCACAGCAATGGGACCAACCGCTGCGAGGTTTATGATATCCAAGTGCATGGCCAAGGAAAAGCGGGCAGCTCAGATGACTCGTCTTGCGAGTTGGTCAGGCCCGTGCATTGGCTCACTTGGTGAGTGAATGGTCACTGAGGCTTTCAATTACACTCTTGCTGCAGGCACGCAAAATGCCGAGCCAAACCAACCAAACTTTGCTGAGTCTTGTTGACGCATCTTCTCTTGCATCGCAGGAATCACTGTGGCGCAATGCGACGGTGGGATGGTCAAACGGCATCTCCCAATTTTCCAGGTCTCCAGCCCTCCATTTCCAATTACAAGACCCAGTGCGATTTCTTGTCTCAAGGCCGGACTCCTCCTGCAGTCAGTTGAGCGAACCTGCGCGCGACTTGTTCTTGTCCAGGCAGAGCCCAAGGGATGCGAAGCCATCAAAAACAAGTTGGACTGCCTCAGCAGTGTCGATGGGTCGAGTGTGACCTCTTATGCAGGATTGCGAATCAAAGGCCAGCAAAATTGAAGCCTTTGGTTCCTGATAAAGGGGTGGAGAACTATCCCAAAAAGCCTTCCCCCATGTGAGGTGAGCCATGCGTTTGGTGTGGCGGAGCTCAGTGCAACACCGGTGGGGAGAGCCTCTGTGCGCCATTCGACTTCTTGGAGAAGGGAGCCGGACGGGCCTTTGGTGCGCTGAATGCTGTGGCCCTCACACCTGAAGCTTGGCTGTGCTGACAAAGCCCATGCGTGAGCTTGAAGGATCATCCAGGTTAAGGAGTATATTCAGCATATACACGTACTGTATATATAATATGAACCATGAGAATTAATCTTTCACATTTTAGGCCGCAACACGAAAAAAAGGGGCCCTGCTCAAGAAGTGACCCGATTGTTCCCCCAAGTGTTGCGGGCTGGAAGTTCAGGCAGCCCAAGTCAGTCCCACCAAATATTGACAAGTTTGTGCTGAGATGTACTGACATCATTTTATGTACAATCATTTGTATACTGTTTGTGCTGCGTACCTTTGACAATCTGCTGGGACGAAGGCACAATGCTCCACCGCATCGCTGCATTTTGGGGAGCTGTCCTGCCTCAAAGAAGCAAAGTCAGGATGTCGCTTACTCAGTTTGATGAAAGCAAGAGATCAACATGATGCAAGTGAAGGAAATCGTTCGAATCAGACCTGAATAATTTCTTCACTTGCCATGAACTTATTGAGATTTCCGAACCTGCCCTTATCAAAACAACACAGTGAGGGTTTGAGGATCCCAAGTCCAAGTGTAGTCAAAGAAGACTTTCGGCTAAGGCAATGAGATAAGTGACAAAGACACGTGCTTGGCGAGTGTGGATGGCCGTCCGTACGCACAAGTGGGTGGCTACAAGGCTAGATGAAGGATGTCGGTGCTTTGTGAAAACTAAGAGGCTACTCCAAGCGAGCAAAATCGTAGGTTGTGGTTTCAGTGTCATGGCATTGGCCAAGGGTTTGAAGTTGAGGGGTGTTGGGAAAAAGGACCTCAGAGACTCCGTCGTGAATAAGCATGAAGAGACCTATTTTCATTGTGTCCTTGACTCTTTTCTTTCCCAGCAGCTTTCGGTGCCATTCCCATGTTTCCTCTCTTTCTTCATTTCCACCTCATTTTATGCCCATTGAAGGGCTCTCCGTCTCCGAGCGATCGTCTCCTTTCCATATGTTTACTTTTTTGCATGTCTGACTATTTCTGCCAGGTGAAAGGCCAGCCTTGTGTTTGGTGCGGGGGTTTGCCGTGCCAGAGCGGAAGCTTGAACACCAACAAGTGTCACTTCGTTCGCAGAAAACATGTTGCGCCCTTCGACGTATACATTCTTCACTCGCCGATGGCATCAGACTGAGGTGAGCCCTATGACTTTGCCGTCAATGGTGAGGGACACATCTTTGATCGGCATCAAAACATTCCATTCCAACGAGCTGGCTGCAACAGCACAAAGGCCATCGGCTTGCCGGTCCTTTTCGAGAAAGCAAGTGAAGCTTGGAACAAAATTTCTTGCATGCATACCAATGCTTCGACCAAACCTTGGGACAGCACCTGCACGACCACAGCACCACGACCACAGCAACCCTCCAAAGCGCCACACCCGAAGCAGCACCTGCACCGACAGCACCTGCAGAAGCCACAGTCTTCTAAATCTTGCACAGGCATTGTTTTCGTGGGCTGGGACATGTGCGAGCAAGTGCGCAATGTGCTCACAGCAGTGCACCAATGCACCAACTGCTGAGGATAGTGGTGATTTGCTTGGTGCCAGTGGTCCAGAATCTCACAGTCCTGATTGGTTCCTCAGATTGATTATGTGTCAAATTGTCTGGCCTTACCTGTCACCTTGGACACCAGGTTTCCAGCCTCCAATGGGGACATCAGCTGCCTGCAGCCGGTCCCAAAGTGCAGAGATGTGAGGGACAAGCTGGTGTGCTTGAGCAGCAAGGACACCCGACCAGGTGTCCTCATCGTAGCGATCCTCCGTTACTCTTAGCGATGCCCGTCTTGTGACGTTCGTAGCGTCCTCTTGTTACTGCCAGGAGCTACGTTCTTGCTCCCAATTGATACAACAAAGAATCAAGTTACATAACAAAGACATCCTACGCATGAACATATTAATTGTGAGTGTGGCTTTTGCCCATCGACCTGCATCGACCTCCGATTGTTTGCCAATTGCCGAGCTATGCTCATGGACAGGACTCAGAGCTCGGACTCATGAAAGAGGCCATTCAACGGGGAGGAGATGCTCCTTGGATTAGAACCATTGCATATGATTGACTTGACTCCACCTAAGGAACATTAAGGAACCACTCGTTTCCTTATATTGGGTCGTGGTATGGACTTCACGGCTTCTCACGGCTTCTCACGGCTTCTCACAGCTTCACGGAGTCGACTCAGGCCTGCGTGTGGTGCGGGGGAGAGCCTTGCACAAGCCCCGCACTCAAACAGATGACATTCTCAGCCTTCCAACATTTGGCTCTTAGATATACAAGAATTTATGTAGCAACTTCAATGTCAAGTCTACACTTCAGGTTTCAGCGATGCGTTGTGCGGCTTGGTCTTCCAATGGCTGTGAATAGCCTGGTTCCACACATGCAGTTCACATTCTAAACTCTAATACTCTAGACCACGGTGGCAAGCATGGCACCGAACTATATTATATAGTGGAACATTGTGGAGTCAATCGAGGTGAGTCCTTTGATTGGCTGCACAGAGGGGAGGGGAACACCTTCAACACGTTCACAGCCAGTGGCAGCCATAAAGTAGCACAGTCCTGCTCTCAGCGGTGGCCTTCACAATCACTTCTCAATCACTTGGGGCGTTCAAAAGTGTTTTCTCCTGTCCTTCCGGTGTTTGTCTGGAAGGTGCTGGCACCTTCCACAGCCCAAGCTGGAACTGTCTTGCCTCCGTGAGCACAAAGAAGGTTGCCATACCCTCAAGGCAGGCGGACCATGGTGGACCTATCTTTGCTGAAACCCTTCTTGACCACTTGAGTGATTGTCAGGAGGCAACGCAATGCTTATCCAGTTTCTTGACTTGAGAGTGCGTGTGAGCGCACTGGGCACAAGTATACAAGGGCCAAACATTGCACTCTTTGTTCCTGCAATCTGATTCGAAAGACGGGCTACCAGAAATCCAGCGTTCGGGGGGCTCCTGGGAAGCAACCGCACTGATTGGTCGTCTTCTTGCACTTTTTGCTCAGGTTTTGATGGGCGAGCCTACGAGCGAGTCGCGGGCTTCAAGGTCAAAGGGCAACCGTGTGTTTGGTGTGGAGGTCAGGCTTGTCACGGAAACAATGGGAACCTTTGCCGCTCGGCCCCGTTGAGATACCTCACGGAATGTCTAGTCGACCGTCGGATGGCATAGCACTGATTGGGCCGAGTCAACCTCGAGCGGGTCAACGAACATGTGTCGATTCAGTCGATTCAGGCGAGCCATTGGATTTTGCTCTCAACGGGAATGGCTATGCTTTTGACGCTGTTGCCCCGGACTCCTCAAAGACCATGGCAGGCACAGAGAGGGTGATTGCCAGTTCTACCCCAGAGTGTGTCACATCGTGTAGGCATTCGTTGCAATTGGGAACATTCATGCGAGTGATGGGATGGGATGGGATGGGTCTGCTTCGGCACATTTTTTGGCAGGCTGCCAGTCAGGACACTCAGTGTCGCTTCCTTTGCCACCACGATCTGATGTGATCGACCTTGAGAAGGAGCGAGCAATTACATTCCACACTTTCAGCAGTGGATAGCCCGTGCTTGAACGAAAAGAATTGCACAATATGACTTTTGTGTAATATATTTGCTCATTTAAGGCTCATTTGTTTGCTTTGTGTTTGTGCTAAACCTGTCCATATCTTGTTCTTGCGATGATCTCATTCTGCCTTGCTGGAGGCCGTGGTTGGAGCCAAGCCACCGGAAACCGGAGCGAAAGCTTTTGGCGGGATGGTGGCCAACTATGGCAAGGATTGTTGGTGGGAATGCCAACAGAAGAGCGGATATTGTGGCTTTTGCGGTGCTGGAAATGCTTGCTGCCGAGAAGGGGAGAAGGATGGACCAAGCGAGTGCCAAGGAGACATTCGGTTCCAGACCTGGCATCATGAGTGCATTGCTCCTGTGAATGGCCTGGTCAAGGCAGGCGCTGCTGCGCCGAAACCAGCAACCTCAGCCCAATCATTGGTCAACATTGGAAAGGACTGCTGGTGGGAATGTGGCCAAAAGTCTGGGAGTTGCCCATTCTGTGGTACTGGCAATGCTTGCTGCCGCCGTGGCTATGATGAAGACACCCCGACCGAATGCAAGGGAGCTTTGGCCTTCACCACATGGCATCACGAGTGTGTGGTGCCGATCCACTCCGAAAGCACTGAACTCATAGAGAGGCTCGCAGGAGCCGGAGCAGAGGCTGCTAGGCTTGCTGCAGAAAAGGGCATGTCACAGGAGCAGCAAGTGCGGGAAGCCGCCATGGCCATTGGAAAGCTCGCAAAGGCCGAAGGCCTTTCGGCCCAATCGGCTGCGCAGATTGCTGCAGCTGGAGCCCAGGAAGCTGCGAAAAAGAATGGGGATAGCCAGTTGAAGCAACAGGAGCTGGCTATCATGGCAGCAGCCTTGGCTGCCACAGAAGCAGCACAAGACAGCATGCCAGCTGAACAGAAGGCGGCCGAGATTGGCCTCGCAGTGGCCGAATCGGCCTCCGCGGCTGGGATGAGCTTCGAGCAACAGATGGAGGCGGCATCCACGGCCATCGGAACCTTTGCCGCAGATTCGGGGTTGTCGCCTCAGCAGGCCGCGAAAATCGCTGCAGATGGGTCCAGGCGGGCAGCAAAGGCTGCAAACAAAGATGAGAACCAAGTGGCAGCTTCGGCTGCAGCGGTTGCTGCAGCAAAGGCTGCAGGTGCTGGTGGTAAACATGGCCAGGAACTTGCCTTAATCATTGCTGGTGCAGCTGCAGCAGCCAGTCCTGGGATAAGTCCTGAAGAACAATTCCAAGTAGTGCGAAGTGCACTTGGTGACAATGCCGCGACTGTTGGCTTGACACCAGCGGAGCTGGATGCAATCGCACACCAAGCTGTCCCGGCTGCGAAGACAGCTGCTAGTCCTGATGCGACTGATCCAATGGCCGCTGGCAAAGCTGCTGCGTCCCGAGTGCAGAGCGACAAAGGGACTCCATACGAAGAAGCTATGGCGGCGGGCCAGGCTGCATACAAAGCAGCTGTGGCAAAGCCTGGAGTTTCTGTTGCCGAAGAAGTGTCCAGTGCTCACGACGCCAGCAAGAAAGCCGCACTCGCGGCAGGTGTGACAGCCGCTGAGGCTGAGACGCTGGCAGGTGCTGTGGCAAATGCTGTGAGTGGTGGAGCGAAGGAGGAAATCGACACCAACGTCGTGACAATCTCACCATCTGAGGCAGCTGCCGCCACTGCCAGCCAGCCTGCTGCAGAATCGCTTGAGGAGACACCTGCTGAAAGAGATGCTGCAGAAGCAGGTGCAGAGGCGGCTCGCTTAGCTGCAGCTGGTGGCAAATCGGCGCAGGAGCAGATGGATGATGCGGCAGTGGCTGCAGGTCGCGCGGCCATCAATGGACACATGACGCCAGTTGGTGCTGTGGAAGCTGCCAGGAAAGCAGCCACGTGACTTGAATGCAGCTAAACTGTTTAGGTACGCAGGCGCCGGCTAGCAGGACAAACGCAAGCACCTTTGCGTTGAAGTGACGTTTGCATCCTAGGCTTGCTGGGATCAACGCAGGACTGTCAGCTACTGAGGCTGGACAATGGTGCACCTTCCAGCGTCTTTTCCACCAACCGGTTTGACACGGACCGTCTTTCTGACCCGTCGATGGTTCCACCCGCACAGGCGGCTCGCCTGGGCACTGAAGCCGCCGAAAGGGCCGAAGTGTCCGGAGCCTTCACGGCGCCAAATTGGAGGAGCGTGTTCGGAGCGTTTTTTTCTTCCGGTGCCCTTGGCGGGTGATGTAAATGGAAGGCAACAACATGGCAACATGGCTATGGACACGGAATGGTAGGATAGTGATAATATGTTACAAGGCAACATCATGCTGTATGTACAAGGTCCCAGTAGATTCAGACAGTAATTCATAAAGAGGAACTGGAACTACCAAGCCCCAGAGTCCCAGAGCCAAACATGTGCAGGGAGATAGCAACGACGCCGACGACGACCCCCACCACCACCACAAGCTCGGAAGAGAACTCGACTGTGGCAGTTGTGATGGCCGGGTGTTTGAATATGATCGCTGTTGTGGCGTTCTGCATAGTAAGTGTCAATCACTCTCGTGTAGGCTGATGCAGAGGGTATGACAGGTGTGTGACACTGAAAAGTAGCAAGCCACGCATTGATGTACCTGTACGCACGCTAATAAATACAGTGAACAGGAGAGAGAGAGAGAGAGAGAGAGAGAGAGCGCGCACTTGTACTGTAGCTCTTTTTTCATTACCAGTGACGCTTTGGAAGGCCAGAGCTGGTGCCAGTAGCGCGGGTGTAGCCGTAGCAGCGGACTCGGGCAACGAGACCATCGTCGTGCTCACAGAGCCTTAGCTTGATTTGTTTTGGCGGTGCAGCTCGACATATGCTTGTTCAAGTTTGCATGCCCGGGGCCTCGCAGACAAGTAGAACAATTGTGCGAACATAAGCTGAACTTCCCTGATTGGCTGTTGGGCAATTGAGGATGAGTCACCCAATTATGGCTTCTCCCAGACTCTTCTTTGGATTTTGCTTGGAGCTGTGCTTGCTCTCGTCTCATTGATTCTTTGTTTCTGTTGTGGCCCGTGACTTGGGCTAAGTTATCCACTACTTTCTTTTTTGTGTGTGGTCTTTTGGTCACTTGTTTTGTGTGCAATGCAAGGGTTTGTGGAGAACAACGTTCAAGCGTTCTGAGGTCCAAGACTGATAAGAATGGAGCAAAACGCGCAGTGGACGTTGAAGATGTGGAAGAGCCATCAGAGGATGAGACCTCGTTGTTGGAGCCAGAAACATCTCCCAAAGCCAAGGGGCCTCGCGTGCCGATGCCGCAGAGAAAGGCTGAGGCACCACCGGTACCCACTCCACCGCCGGTGGTGTCCGTGCCTAGCAGAGCCTCTTCAGCTGCTGTTGCAACACCTTTGCCTGCACTTGCTCCAGTCACGCGCACAGCTGCGCCTGTCTATACGCCTCCAACACCTGCACGTGCTCCAGTGACTACATACACTTCATACACATACCTTCCGCAGGCACCTCAGCCTCAGGTGCAAGCACCAGTGACCAGAGTGGCACCACTAATGCCCAGAACAGCTGCGGCATCGCTTTTTGATGCACTTGATGTGAATGGTGATGGCGTCCTGGACAAGAATGAGTTTGCACAGCTTGAGACTTTGCGCGGCCAGCAGGCGGCACCAGTGACGACAATGCCTTCTGAGCCGGTTGTCCGAACGACCCCAGTCGAGAGCTCAGGTTTCGTTTCTGGACATGTGGTCAAAGTGGACGGTTGGACAGCCGGAAGGAGTAGTTTCCCTCTCATGCCAAGGCAGCGAGCGTGAACACGTCTGGCGGAATCCGGACTTGTGCGGATCCTAATCCACCAGCCACTCTCAAAAGTCACCCTTTCCCCCGAGTCACTTCTCCCTTTCAATTGCATGCGGCTAAGACACATCTCGCCGCACCTAAGCGCTTACATTCTTTGTGGCGGCCTCGGATGTACGCTTCAAGCAAACTGGTCGCACCAGACAGGATAGATCCAGTGGCACCAAAAGTCTTCACAAAGAAAACTGCGCTGCATGAGCAGTGCGAGGTTGCGTATGGTTGGAGCCTGTCGGCTTGCCGCACAGAAGGCCGCATGCTTTTTGAGTGGCGCTCGTCGAAGCAATCACGACTCCAGAAGCCTTAGAATCGGAAGCTTAATATATATATATATATAATTATATATATATAGGTCGAGTCATTTGGTGTTGCCTTAGCTTTCATTTGCATGCGGCTTCATATGGTAGTTTTTAACATTTGGCGTCACCATGCTTTTGCGAAGCATGTTCTTAATAAGTTGATCCATCGACAGGTCAAAGAACCGTGCGACGCGGGTTTGTATGAGCGGGGCCGAAGTGATCCGCTGGTCCCGTGTACAGACCTAGCTGCTCAATTTGTGGATGTCAATGCATTTGAGAAGGCTACTGCAGGTACGTTGCTCATAAAGAGACCATTCTGATTTTTGATATCCTTTTGGCAAGATGGTTGAAAGGTTTATAGAGAGCCAGATACTTGATTTTGAATGGTCCTTTCTTGAATATGGGAACAGCTTGAAGCACCAGCTATCCTGCAGCTTTGGCAGCATGAGGCTGTTTTCGGAGTCACTACGTTTTGGCAAAATGCACTTCACAATATGGCAAAGACCATGTGGTGCGGACAAAAAAAGAGCCAGTTCCACACCCGCTGCGCAGGAGGAGAATGGCCTTCAAACACTACAACGCCCAAAGTTTGGCTTGTGACTGATCATGGTCGTTGGCTCAAGTTGGTCTCCCCCGTAAAGCACATGGCCAGTGTTGATGATGAGGAAGGTTGTGAGACAAGCAGCCTCATTTGGGTCAACAGCCTGCTGAAAGGATTATGGCCAAATGCCGCCACTGCGCTCGAGAACTTTATCAAGAATGAACTGACCAGCAAGCTGCGCGACGGTACTCCTTTCAGCCTCCACTTCGCACGCTTCTCCTTGGGGAACGGAGTGCCGTCCTTTGGCCCCATTGAGGTCCGCAGACATTCAGAGAGTCACGTGCTCTTAGAGCTGGAGACACGTTATTCCAGTGCTGTGGATATACTGCTGACCGCAGGGTCCACCGGTTCTCTTTCACTGGGTGTGAAGCGCTTGGATTTCTTTGGAAAATTGTGTTTGGAGCTCAAGCCATTGCTTGACACGTGGCCGATTGTAGGTGCTGTGATCATCTATTTCGCGGCGCAGCCGAAGCTGGAGCTGCAATTCTCAGGCATTGTGGATGCTCCCATGCCGGGTTTGGCCAAGAGAGTTCAAGCTGCTGTGGACGGGCTATTTTCGACCTTGGTCCTTCCAAACTTCAAGTGTATACAAGTGACCAGTGACGAGCGAATGCTCAGCCTGGCGGCTTGCACCAGAGAACCCATCGGAGTGTTAAAGGTGCATGTTTGCCGAGGCATCAACTTGGCCGGGGCAAACTGGAAGATGGGAGCCGTTCGCAGTTTTACCTCGAACCCGTACTGTGTGGTGCGGCTCGGTGGCACTTCGCTTTGCACCAGTACGGTGAGAAACACCACGAACCCAGACTGGCCAGAGACGGATACGGCGTATTTCATTGTGCATAACAGAGAGCAAGAAGTTCAGGTGGATGTGATGGACAATGACCAAGGCTTCTTCCAACGGAATTTTGTGGGGCTGCTGGGGCGATTGCGTGTAAGTGTGAGCCAGCTACTAAGCATGCGAGATGCAGCCAAAGAGAAGGTGTGCCGTTATAAATTGGATACGTCTCAAGTCAAGTCGGGCCTGTTGCACGTCGATGATCCTGTGAACACCGGAGTGCCATCCGAGATCGATTTAAAGTACAAGTGGCTGGAATTTGCGCCCGCGAGCGTGAGCGACCGCGCTGACAGGAATCACCCCTATGAAACACACGCTGAACCTCACGGCGTGGCTTTGGTCGAGCTCCACTTTGGCACTGGCTTTCCAGAAGAGGCAGCAATGAAAGGCTTGCGCTGGAAGTGTTGGATTCAGGAAGCAGGTGCGGCAGCCGCCGCAGCAGTGTATAGTTCCAGTGGCAAGTCACCTGAACATCCAGATTTCCAAACTTCATTGCCAGACTGCTTACATCATGCAATCGATCGGTTGAATGCTCTTAGTGTGGATGCCGCAGAAATTGCCGCCATCATTGAGGCGGACCAAGCCGAGGTGGGCAATGCTTAAAGTGGAAGATGTGTTGAAGGAATGATGAGGGAAGGCTTGAAGGTGGGAATTGCTTGGTATTGTGATTGTATGCAGTTCAGGTTGAACACTATTTGATGGCAAAGTCAAAGCATGTGGAAAGCGAAGCCCAGCGGAAGCTGGAGCATGGCGAGGTGCAATGCATGGAACTTTCCTGGTATGAGACCTTGGCCGTTTTAGTCATCTTGATTCAAGTTAAGCGCATGGGCACTGAGTGTGGAAGTATAGCATTACAGTTGCAAGACCTTGTTCGGGGAGGTTTGAGGATGTTCATGACGTCATAAACATGATGCTAGTTCTTCGTTGGACTTACGTAGCTCTTTGATTCTGCCCTGATGAGTTCTTGATTTATCCATGTCTACCTGGCCACCCTAGGTCAGTGAGCCAGACACCTCCGTCATCCACCTCAGCCTTGTGAATGCACGAGGAGAAGTGATGGGTCCCTTGGAGTGAATCGGAGTGAAGGAGGGCACCACCAGGCCATCAGGCCAGGCCGGTCACCCCGTGCGGCCTGAGGTCACTTGGAGCCACTCAGGGTGCCGAGCTCAGGGTGCTGTGCAGCCGAGGGGTGTGTTATTCGGTGGACCGTGAAGAGCCGAGGCCCTAGACGTGATGTCTGGCAGCTTGGAGGAGTTAGAGAGATTTAGAGCAATTTAGAGTCAAGCTTTTCTCCGGACACTCCAGATGCAAGCTGCATCAGGTACACTGAAAGAGGAACTCACTTGCAAGCTCACACTGGAGCAGAGCCATGCAAAGCCATCACTATCCTCGCATGTGAGCATCTTCCTGAGCACCTGGAGAACGTCTTCGGTGCATGACATGTCACCGTTGCTTCGCTTCGGTTCTGATGATTCCCACGCAGCCGTCGAGGCAACTTCTCGTCTTGGATTTTTCCAACTTGCACTCCAATTTCCAAGGGACGCTTTCAAGCTGCTGGAGACTAAGATTCCTCTCACACAACGAAGCTGCGGGTTCTGATTCAAGCAGGGTGCTAACTGCTAGTCCTTTCGTGATTGGTCTCTCCTACTATCATAATATCATATGAATATGAACAATGAGACATGAGAAGATCCACCTAGGGTGTGAGCACGGGACTTTTGCATTTGAGCGGGGGGCTTTCGAATCTGTAGCATGCAGGTACAGATGCATTTCGCGGCACGTTACTTGGCACTTGCAGGACAAGCTGGCGGAGTCCATCCGGTCCACGTGGATGTTAAATTGATGTTTGAAGACGTTAAACCACTCCTCCTCTAGATTTCTCCCATCTTAAACTGTAACAGATGCTCAGGCAGGATTGTGGGAAGAACGATTGACCTGGGGTCCACTGTCACCGTGTGGAACAATGTTGTGATACTGACAAGGCTATACTCTTTGGCCGCTCTGTCACCCCATCTACCTCCAACCGACTGATGTGTGACCTGTCAGGAGCGCCAGTGACCTTCCAACCGACGTGACGACGTGAAAAAATCAATGCCGACCGAGAGCACGTGGCTTGCGTAGATTGAATCATTTGAATGAAAACGTGTGGTGGTTGGAAGCCGTGGCTGCTGGCTGCTGTGCGTGCTGCAAAGCTCTTGGGTTCCAGAGAGGGGGAGGCATGGTTCGCAACTCTACTATGAAAATAGCAATTTGACAACAAGACCATGAACCTGCACATGGAGAGAAGGCTGCTCAAACACGGCAAATTGTACCAGTCACACTTCGTCGATGGGTTCCTTTGTCATCCATCCAGGATTGGGCAGCACATCCCAAAAAGGCAGGTGCCGCTCCATGGCATTGACTGAGGCATCTAGATCAAAAAAAGTAAAAAGATCCTCAAACAAAAAAGATGATCAAAAAAACAAAAATGACTATCAAACAAGAATATTCCTGGATAGGCCTCTTCTGCTGCTCTCCTGGCCCTGTGGTCTGCGAGTCCTCTGGTCCTCTGGTCCTTTAGTCCGCTGGTCCACTGGTCCTTTGGTGCCCTGGTCCCTTGGTCCTTTTGTCCTTTGGTTCCTATTTCTCTGGTCCACAGGCCCTTTGGCCCCCTGGTCCTTTGGTCCTGGTCCGGTCCCGTGGTCTCCTGGTTGAAGGGATACACGGCTTGTCCTGGCGTCCGTGTCGGAAAGAATGTGGCAGCACCTGGAAGTTTGAAAGTTCGCGTGCACGTGGAGCGATTATGTTTGCTGCATGGTTTCCGTCATACAAGTTGTGATTCTAAACCCTGGATTTCTTGGCTCAGAAATTCTCTACTGTGACCTGTGCATAGTTTGGGCATGACAGTGTGCCAAGTATGCCTGGTGGCCCGGGCCTGACAGCAGCAGATCATATCCTATGGACACAGAGGACCGCTTTGAATCTCTTGTGCATCGGGTCACTTTGTGTGCCCCGCTCTGCTGTGCAACCATGCAATCAGGATTCACAAAGAGGAAATCAATGCAAGATCTCGGCCTGATGGTTTCAGCGTTCGCGCAGCTGTGAGTGCCCACTCCTTAGCCATGTCCAGCCATGTCGTTTGGTCCACAGATGTCCGCCGGCGCAGCTCGGTCAGTCGAGGTGCCAGATGTGCCGCGCAAATTCAAGCAGGGAACCTGGTGGGTCAATATTAATCTAAGTTCTTTAGGGGTCTGTGCTGATGCTCCTGGCCCTTTTGCGGTGGCAGTTGGACACTGTCAGGGTTGGTGCACGATTGCATGTAATCAGACGAGCAATTGCAACAGCATACTTCAGATGCCTCTAAGCGGAAGGCCTGGCCACATGGACCCGCGAGAAGCTTCAGGTCAGCAGCTGAGGCATTTTGAGTTGAAGAATTGAGTGACTTTGCTGGCAAACTATGGCAAACCACTAAAAGCATCCGGTAGGTTGAGGCGCAAGAACAGGCATCCTGCTTCCCATTGTGGATAAAAGGCACGACAAGTCTAGGTCTCCAAGGCCTCATGCTGGTGTCACTCTTTCAGTGGTAGCGGAGCAGTGATCGGTGACCCTGGAAGAGCCTGATACGGTTTGGCCTACGAGCCACAAGCACTTGTCATTGGACATGTGGAAAGGGAGCCATTCCCGGGCGATGACGGGAAGCAATCGTTGTTTGCCTTCGGGGGTAGTACGGACGATCGGGTGGGGCGTCACAGGGCCAGGACTAGGACTAGGACTAAAAGAAGTGAAATGGGACCGGCACTACTTAACTTAACCAGTCACAGAGCAAAGAAGCAGTGTATATACAAATTCTCGGATAGAGGAAGGCAAGTGACCCACCATTGGTAGTACCATTGGTAGGCGGGCAATACCCCAGGAGCATTTTGCAAAAACATATATCTGGAAAGGGGCATCGAACGTCATCCTCTACAGGTGCCTACAGTTCATGAAGTTCACCAGATGCAGGAATCAACAGCCTATGAGCAGTTGGATGGGCCTTCTACACGGTGTGACACAATGGCTCTTAGTTGTGGATGGAGGTGATATGGCCAGCGATTTTGGCTACGGGGCAGAAGATGAAAAGATTGCGCTAAAGGATTTGTGGGTGCTTTAGACTTTATAGACGATGTCTTTGAGTTATGAAGCCGCAGGGGGAACACAGTTCTGGAAAAGATTGCCAGCAAGGGCCAGACAAAACAAGGGCAAAGGTAGAAGAAAAGGAAAGACAATCAAACCAAAGATTCTCCAGAGCAGAAAGGGAAAAAAAACAACATTTGCTGATGGGCACTATGGACAGCATGCTGGTGAACATTACTTTGCTGAGTGCGTGGAAGAATGCGTGGACGGTGGCTGAAGAAACCGGGGGCTTGTCGGAGCAGCTTGAACAAGCTTGATAACTCAATCAGGGAACCGTATTGGCAAGAGGAAAGGAAGGAAAGCAAAAACACTAGGAAACGGAACCAAGGAAACGGCCAATCAGATGCCGACTATGCAAATCAACAACACTATCCGACGCAGCGAAAATGCACCACCAAAGGCTTCACAGGCCACAGGATCCAACCAAGGATTGTTTGCGGAACTCTTTGTCAGAGGTCCACTCAAGCGCGACATACTGGTGATGGATCCTTGGTGATGAACTCGTCGGACAATCGAGACGATTGCAAATGCATTTGCCATGACGGTTGTTTCCAGCAATTGCAGCCCACAGCGCTTGCAAGAGCGGATCTAAACGAGGAGTCGGCTAGACATTCACTGGACTTGCGCACCGTGCTGATACACGTGGAGGGAAAGTTCTTTTTTTCACACAAAGCACGGCTTCCACGAAGCCGGTGATTTAACGTAATGACTGCCAGCCTGATCAACAATCCAGAGTCCCGGACAATCTACACTTTCAGTTCCCTCTTAACCATTTGGTCCATGAATTGCAATTCCTCTGACCAAGGGCAGCGTGAAACTATTTCGCGCGCAATGTGCGTAAAGCCTCAATGGCTGAAGGCTTGCGGCTTGTGAGCGGGAGTGTTGCTATTGGATCAACTTCCCCACCCTCCCGTTGCAGCCTCATATAGCTGCTGCGGCTGCCATTCTAGAACCTGACCAGGGGCTGGACGAAAGGCCCAATCTGCTTGGTTGATGAACAAAAGCCGCCCAGAGACCTAACCTTAAAAAGCAGGTCGCCTTCATTACGGTAGGGCATAAAAAAGACCAACACAAGCTAACAGGAAGCTGGCTGTTGCGTTTGCTGATCGCGGGGTCTTTAAACCAAGATTGGATGGTAGCCCCGCTGGCATCAAGTCTTTAGATCTTGAGGTGGTGGCTTCAATCCGGCTACTTTAGGTTGTTGCCTCAGACCCGTCAAATTCCTGAAGAACCTGTCTGTTTGCTAGTGCAATACCTTTTTTGCGAGCTTAAACAAGTTCCGAAGGAATCTAAGAGATTTGTCAAGAAAACCTGTGGCGTGCGAGGTTGGGATCCCACAGGCCCAGTGACCAAGGAGTTTCGTCGCTGCATGAACCAACACACGGCCAGCGACACTCAGAGGGTCAGCGTCAGCCATGCACATTAACCACCATCAACTGCAGCAGCCACGACACTGGTTTCCAAGGCTGTCCCGCGCGAGCGGCATTTGTTCAGGGCACAGGGTGTCCAACACTTGGGCCGCTCGCCCAGTTATCCACCACCTGAGGTTTCCAGAGACTTGTCAGCAGGAGATTGGCTGGATCCAGGCGTGGTAGTTTTTTTTGCGAATGCTCTTGCAGCTGAAGCGTGCTCGTGTTTCTCTTCATTTTAATTTTGCCAGGGCAATTGTGGTAAGCTTGCTCATCGAAGCGAACCAGCAGGGAGCAAGCCAGACACCCAGATCCCAAACTTCCCACACATTCAATTCTTCACATTATGTTTCATGTTCCCTGTCATGTGCCATACGCTGTTTGCATTCTTTTAGGCCAACACGTCTTGGAGTAGGATGGTTGATGAAGGACTGGGATCCTGAGAAGGAGAAAACGTGGACAGAAACACAAAGACAGAGAGAGAGAGAGGGAGAGCATGCCGCCAAAGCTAGGGTGCAACTTGCAAAAGTGGTGTAGAGACTCTGGTTGCGGCTGATTTTCGAGCACAGGATGGGCACGGAGGGCCCATCAACAAGTTAGCAGCTGCTAGGGCCAATGACGCCGATTTGGCTGTAGGGATCTTGGCTCTACCATGCGAAGACTTGCAGCCTTTTTGGTCACCTTTTTGTGACTTGATTGTCAAGGCGTTGCAGGTGGACCCTGAGTGCCCCAAAACAAGAAAGTCAAAGGAGCTGCACCAACTTGAGATGCTTCAACTTTGTAGGCTTGCTGCCTTTTCTTGCCATGGGCTCCATGAAAATTGTGGGACTGTGGGACTCTTGCAGAAAGCACTCATCTTGCTGCTGCGAGAGGATGGTAACGTCAGAGAAGAGCTTGGAGTGCCGCATAAGCCCAAGATCTGGAGCCATCTGGCATGGCATAAGCCCAGTCACGGTGTGAGGCCTTATGCAATAAGCATTCCTTGTGCTGTTTGGCCTGCCGGATCCTTGGGCATCTAACTTTACAGTTCTTCCTTCACTCTCTTGCGAGGAGACTGTGAATCCACCGTCCAAGTCACCTTCAAGCCGTACAAGGTGAGTATGGTAAGCGTAGGCGGCTTCTTTTGGAAGGAAACGTGGGCTGGAGGTCGCGGAAGCTAACGCGCGCTGGTGAGAATCAGATGCGGCGAGGAGGATCCATGCCAATCTCTCAGGACTTGTTCAACCAATGAATTTGGAAATTTTGTTTTCTTCCCAAGGCCCAACCTACAGGATTTGCCGGATTCAGAAAGGTGCACAGCAGCAAGGCCTCATGTTGATGCTGTACCGCTGCCTCTTTGGAAGGTTCATAGCGCAGGAAGCGGCCTTGGGAAAAGCGATGGATAGAAGCCGCGATGGGCTTTGAACAGCCATACGGCCTTATGGGCCATACATGCTCAGCCATGTCAGTCACGCAAACTACTCCTGCTTTTGGGTTCATTGAGGTCGTTTCCTAAATTGCCCCTCGAACCACTGGTCCCAGCCTAATTTACTTGGCTGAAGCACCCTCAAGCACCTTCAAGCACCTTGACAACCTCACATTTCAACATTTTCAGGTACAAACCACTGAGCAACTCAGATGTTGCCAAGTTTGCAGATGCTTACAGCAAGGCTTGTAGATTTTGCAGACAGCCTTGCTTGATCGTACGATTCCGTGCTAGACGTTTGACAGGCATGGGGTGTGAGCCTCTACGGGAAGTGAGTTGGAGGGCGTTGGCTCTTATTGGCTTGAATAATTCTCCGATCAGTACATGCCAGCAAGATTTGCTTCATGTTGCTGGTATGTAGTCCCAACCCAATCGCTCTGCCGAATGGCACGAGGATGTTTCACTGGTGACAGCTTTTCACGGAAAAAGTCTTGCTTTTGACTCGATCATGGCCAATCGCCAGATGCAGGCTGCAGATTGTTTTGACTGCTCATGGTGGCTTTGAGACAGGATGTCCCCAGATCCCCCACGCACGCAAGTGCGATGCAAATGACCGGCTCAAAGCACAGAGGCGTTCAAGGTGGATACACCACGAACGTCCTTGCCTTTCCACATGGAAAAGGCGCTTGACAAGTGGCCGCTTGCTCAGTGGTAGCCATGAATCTCGCATTTCCGAGTGCTGTTCTCGTGTGACCTGGATTATCTGCCCCCCAAAAATGGTGTCTGAATACGAGGTACGGCAAGTTGAAACATGAGGCAATCAAGCAATGTACTCAGCTTTGTCCCGAACTTGAGGCATATGTTATGAGTCATGAGCCTACGGACTGAGGATCAAAAGACAAGCGAAAGCAGTTGCGGAGCTTGAGACACCTTTTGACACTTGCCCTGGTTCAACTTTCTAGTTTTGTTGAGACTTATTTGGATACATCGTTCCGCAAAGCATGGGTCCAGAACTCAGTGATCGTGACGCATGTTGACACTCAGGAGCGCAATTTGCGCGAGGCATTCGACTCAGCTTTGAGTCCCGAAGAGTCTCTTGACATAGGCTAGTTTGATGTGTCGCTCTGGGGAAGGCAACCTCCAACAAGCGGTGGGGTTGCCCAAACAGTGCCCTGCCCTTAACTGCCTTCACACTGAAGGAATTGCATGAATCATTGCGGTCTCGGTGATTGAAATGGGATGCTGAAACTGCCACAGGTATTAGGCAGTATCACCAGCATTTGACTTTCGGCACTTAAGCCTTTCTCAAGAGCACAAGAGCATCGTGTTGACATAGCGATTCATCAGGAAAGCTAGGATTCTGGCGGGTGTGCATTCGGACGGCACTAGACCTGGGGTTCTAGCACAGGTGCAACAAGAGCCTTTGCGATTTTGGGTGTCTCCGCAAAGACTAGAAACAAGTGCGCTATTTGCTCCTTTACAACCTCTAGCTAGCTTTATCTCGCACTGTGCATGCCTTGACCTCAAGCTTTTGCTAACTCGGATGTTTTGTTTGGCGTTCATCTTCCACACTTCAGGTCCTCCATGAGCTTGCTCTTGATGCGCAGACCTACAAGTATCGCCAGTTGCTCTCTTAGAGAAAGTTTATGTTTTCCTGGCTGACAAATGTTCAATTTATTACTGGGGCTTCCGAGGAAAATCATGACACGTGCAGTCGAGAACCTTAATGGCAACCAAGAAAAGCTGGGGCCTTTGAGAACATTGCGTTCTGCAAGAGTTTCCTCAACATTAATCGCATCCTTGAAAGCTTGGACTTGAGTGCCAGCGCTTGAGGTGGCGCAGAATTCTCAAGACACTTATCATGCACCCGGCCTCAGCTGCTCAAATCACACCGTCATTGCATTAAGCCTGTCGATGCCTGATGCTTGATCCCTGGCTTCGACAGCTTTTGGGTCGGAACAAGGCTTGAGTATTTGATCAAAAATGGTGGGGAGAACATCGCAGACGAACTGCACGGAGCTCAACAAGTCACACGAACTGACCCCTGGGCGAGCTCTTTCCACTCTGACCCGCACAGGCGGGGAGAGCAGCTCATGTTCCGGCGCTTGGCCAACTTCCAGTGTCGAGAGGATGGCACGGACAGAGGCAGATTTTCCCATGTGTTCGTGACCACATCCTGAAATGACATATCAGTGCAGTGCAGCAATTCTGAAGTATAAAGTTTAGTTCAGCAATGTGCACATCAAGCAAAAGGGAAATCGATGGCACAAGCAGCGCCAGCCACAGTATAGAGGCCAAACAGCACTACCATCCATCTGAGCTAGAGGCGAAACAGTTCATGTAAGTGCTTGATCTTCGAGGTTCCACTTTATGATGTGAGTTGCCTATGCCCTGTAAAACGATATAGCGAACTATATGATGTGAGTGTCTCCAAACCATGTAAAACGATATAGCGAACTACCAAAAACGATACTCTGAACTATCAGACCTTGTTCCATTGTTACTGTTCATGTTCTTTGTTTGAGTTTGGTTATCTTCTAGGCTTTCAAAAGAACAATGGCACTCATCCGGGTGTCTTTTGGCAGCTGCTAGACTCAGCTTGTGGTTGTGACAGAACCCTCACGCGCATGTGCGAAGTCAAACAGGATTATACCAAACCCTGAAAAACGATATGGTGAACTACCAAAATCGATAACCTTGTCAAAGTGGAACCCAGTTTGCTGGGAGGTTTTGCCGGTCGCTCATCTGGAAGAAATGATTTGAAATGACCACATCCTACAGCAAGGGCACCCTGTTAGATACTGCGGAATTCTCTCTAAATCCTTGAGTTGTTTGGGGAGTTGGAACACTGTAACTAAATGTCTTCCCAGAGTTAATTTGTTTATTGTTTTTCATTTATATAGTTGGTTCTACCCTGTTTTGGTTGAATCGAGCCACCGCCACTTGCGTTTCCTATTGGTTTTTCAATTCATTCCTTTATATATATGGTTGCTCTTCTGTCGCTTGTCGCTTGTATGCAAAAGAATGGCAGCAATGGCAACTTCTAGCAATCCCTCCTTTTTTTCCAGTTTATTTTTGTGTGTTCAGTCCTTCCCAAGCCAAGTGGCTTGCCCAACAAACCATGTAGTGATTTCACGCTTTCGAAGTTGGCCTGGCACGACCAACCATACGAATCATCAAACCTAACAAAGCAAACAATCGTAAACAGTGCATTTGGAGACTCAGCAGGGCTCGTTTGGTCGAGGCAGTGGGGTTCGTGAAAAAGTGGGAAGCTGAGTCATCACTGGTCGAGCCTGCGTCAGCCTGGCCAATGACTCAGAGTTCCAGCAAACTAAGGCTGATACGTTGGTCAAGCTGCTTAATGACAAGGACCTTACACAGAATATGAGTAAGCGTACCAGAGACGATCAAAAGGCGAACAGGTGATGGGCCGTTATGCCTTGTTTACGGCACAGCGTCTGGGGCAGGAATTTCTAAAATCGGAGAGGGAGCAGGCCCTACTCTCACTACTTGGGGCAAGTCGTGCAAATCACTTGGTAGTTGCAGGGCGAAGTCCTCATCGCAGGCCAAGCTGCACCATACCAAGCTGACTGGAGCTGGACCTACTGCAATCGGAGGAGGTTGGAATTTCTACTTGCAAGCCCGAGTTGGCCTGTCCAACCAGTCCTGACTGACACAGAGTGAAGACAAAGGAGTGGATTCCAGAAGTGCTGACATTGACATGTCTCAAATTTTGCTCGTTCCAGGTCGAAAAAGTCCATCGCAAGCAGCCTCCAGCAGCGCTTCTTCTGTTCTCAGCAGTGCGCTGAATGAAGCCATGAACGAGTGGCTGGCTCTGAACGAGTGCATTTATATATGCCTTACACAGCCTTACACGAAAAGTAGTGGTTTCAATGCGGGAGAGAGACGCACGTAGATTGAACTATTTTGGGGTACACATCCTAGTCCCATAAGCATTTAACTGCTCCACCCTGATCAAAAAGGATGTGACGAGTGAAGGTTGGCATCCAGACAGACATATAAAGACGATGGACGCTGTTGGTGTCCAGCTCTTCTCCCGGGCAGCTACGCACAGCTCTGCTCCAGGTTCCGACCCGGCGTGGGCGACTCTCGCAGCTTGTCTGCGTCTCAGGCCGCTGACCTGGAACGGCGCTTCAATAGGCGTGGGCGTGGGCGATTGGAGTGATCCCGCTGATCCCAAGAACTGCAAGTGTCAATTGTAGGTACACACAGCCTTTCGCATTTGCATCTGTGATGTGGTTGCGGTATTCGCACAGTTTCACCATACCATGAAGCTTCGTGGAGGCTGAAGGAGGAGCAGATGGCAGAGAGAGCTGCGCGAGAGAATGTCAACAGATTCGAGGCACTTTGATTATCCAAGAGCGCTTATATAGTAAAAGTGCCTGATCCCCACAGAGTATGCGCGGCTTTTTGTCTTAAAAAAGATCATTTCTCCGCGACAGTGGGTTGCCTCTCTGAGGATGGGAAAAATTCGCCTTCACCAAGAAGGGATGAGGACACGAACCCAGCACGGGCATGTCATTGAACGCCCGTGGGTGCAAGAGGTTTTATGGGGCGTTGGCCCTCACAGACTTCGTCATCATTGATGTGATTATTCGATACGGCAGGAAGATGCTCGCCCCAAGGAAGACAAATATGGACTGTTTGATCCGAGCTTTGCTTTGCAGCAGGAGAGGCGGAGATCACAGCTGTTTTTTTTGTCACAGCACCCTTGCCACTGGTTTTCAGTGGAGAGGACAACGACTCTGACTCTGACAGAAGCCGGTTCTCCAGCTCACCGTGCATTCCATGTACTCACACATGAGGGGTGTTAAAATTTGAAGCCGCACTTGGCAGGTGTTGGAAGAGGTTCTGGCAGCAAGGTGGGGACTGGAAGATGCTTGTGCTGTTTTGATTCTTCGCTTCTACACGTGTTTGTGTGGGAGGCTCCCCCTTCAAACATTGACCTACTGGATATGGATGCTGAGGAGCCAGCCAGGCCAACAAAAGTTGGGTTTGCGCGGGACACGCGATCAATAAGGGTGTGCCAGCGCTACCCCCATTAAGCTGAAGCGAATCTTTGCACTCTGACAGAACCGCGCCGGCTGCACAGACAGCTCAAGGCTTAGTGATGTAGAGGTTGGATGGTCGGTGCGGTGAAAGCACGTCCTGAACGACAGCTAGAGATTGAGGTTGGTGAAGACTGGGCTGACTTCTGCACCCCTGCGACATCTTCCACTCCGGTGCCGCGCCACCTTACTGCATGGCTTCTTGTGAGAAATCTCAGAACAGGGTTCAGCCTCTGCGGATGGGCCCCAGGTTTTGAAGGACCACCTTCTCGGATGCAGCCCACGAGCACCGGATCCAACGATCTGATGGACAGGGTTTCATCACAGCAATCATCACATCATCACAGCCTGCCGATCGATCGGCGCTTTTCTTTCCTACTGCCTCTTCACGGCAAGGATCTCGTCGATGCGCCGTCCAATCCGCCACCTGGCTCCGCGTCGGCAGATTGGACAAAAGGACACATGTTCCATCTTCCTTTGGAGAAACAATTGCCTTGAACTTTGGATCTTTGGAGGTCAGGATTTCACGGCTTTTGATTCCTCCGACAACTTCTTTGAAGCTGACTTCAAGTCGGCGCAGCCCAGCAGCTCGGTTCAATTCACGGCCAGAAGAATGAGGAGAACCATTATATCAATGAAATAGTTGGTCATTCTGCTCCCGCATGAGCTATCGATCCTCTAACTTGTGTTTGGAATGGTTTTGTAGGCAAGCTTTGGCCTACCAAAAATCACACATCCTACCTAACCCGGGGTCTGCATGATGCCATCCAGGTTTTTGGTTTTGCACTCGTTGGCAGGTGCGATGTTCGAGGCCAACTGGACGTCAGGTCAAGCGAGTGGGGACGTGCAGGCTGTGGATAGAAGTCACATGCCGTGTCGCGGCTGCAAGTGCACCCCAAACGATAGTATGGATCAGGAGGTATACGTTTTTGTACAATAACTACAACCGCAGTGGTTGCTCATTCCATGCTGCTTCAGGTCTGGATATGTGCAACCTCCACAGCCGGCCTACACTGCTGGAGGAGGACTGCCTCCGACATTGAACAAGAGCTGCGAGACCAAAGAAATACATGTTTGATATCTTCAGGTCCTTCTTTCTCAGGCACATTCCTGGATGGCAACTTGGCACTGATGGACTTGCAATAGTATCCTGCCTCAAAGTGTGAGGCTGCCCACCGTCATTGAACATACACAAAACTCAGGCATGGACGTGGGGACAGATATGTGCAGCCTGAACATCTCTGGAAAGGCGCTGCCTCGTGCTTTTTCGGTGGTGTTTCGAGCGAGATTGCAACAAGACAGCTTTTGTGTGGCAAGGTGCGCAAGGAGTGCTGTTTCCAGAGCTTGCATTGCAATGAGGCTCCTGAAGGGAAACCGCAGAGTTCTGGACAAGCACTTCAGGAGCTGGTCCGAGACCTAGACATGGTATTTTACATGAAAGAAGGTCGATTTCGGAATTATTTTCTGATCGCCAAAATCCATCGGATAAATAACGATCCCAACCCAAATTTCTGCAGACATTATATGGACACAATACCAACGACAAAATATATCTCTATCATTCTTGAATCGAATATTTAAAATCCCAATATAT
>CAXAMN010027250.1:839839-856319 GCA_963970005.1 Durusdinium trenchii
TGAACCTCCATGCTCAGATTTCGTGGCAGGCGCAGCACTTTTTGCACCTCCATGTGCAGATTTCGTGGCAGGCGCAATACAAAAATGCGTTGTAGAGAGATTGCGAACGCACGAAATCTGCACATGGAGGTTCACAAAGTGCTGCACCTGCAACGAAATCTGCACATGAAGGTTCACAAAGTGCTGCACCTGCCACGAAAATCTTCACATGGAGGTTCACAAAGTAGTCTGCGCATGGAGGTTCACAAAGTGCTGCACCTGCCACGAAATCTGCACATGGAGGTTCACAAAGTGCTGCAGCTGCTGCTTTTTTTTTGCACGGGTCGGAGCGCTGTGTGTGCCGAGAGGCACAAGTCACCGAGTCGATGACAAGCAGCGGAACCAAACCAAAACCCAAAAACGACCAAAACCAAAACCGAGAACCAACAACACCAGAACCAAACAGATCAGACTCATGTCCGTACAAGTCTAAAAAAGAGCAAAAGGTGCGGATCCGAGGACTAAACGGGGCGCTGAATTCATCTCAAGCCGCTCTTAGCACAGGACGTCCAGGACAAAGTTGCATTCTGCTGCATTCTGCTTATAGGCAGGAAGGTGTCCCACCCACGATGCACAGCGTTGCACACTTACACTTGCACACTTACACTTGCACACTTCCACTTGCACCTTCTGGCATCAATGTGAGCCACGCCAAAAGAGTGCAATCCAAAAAGCTTTGCTGGCAACAAGCATCAGCGGGACTGCCACCTCCTGTAACATGGCACAGTTCATGAAGGCTCTGTCGCATTTTGCAAAATGCAGAATCGAGATGACTCAGTTGCGTCTAAAGTTGCCTGCCACGAAATCTGCGCATGGAGGTTCACAAAGTGCTGTGCCTGCCACGAAATCTGCACGTGGAGGTTCACAAAGTGTTGTACCTGCCACGAAATCTGCACATGGAGGTTCACAAAGTGCTGCACCTGCGACGAAATCTGCACATGGAGGTTCACAAAGTGCTGCATCTGCCACGAAATGCTGTATGTTTCAATGGAACTGGTGGCTCCGAAGCTGGCAAGTCCGCGAGTGCGAGACCGTCTCGGGTCATTCGGATCATTCTCGCTCCATTGGGATTAGAGTTTTCACTTGTTGCAGATTTCGTGGCAGGCACAACACTTTGAACCTCCATGTGCAGATTTCGTGGCAGGCGCAGCACTTTGTGAACCTCCATGTGTAGATTTCGTGGCAGGTGCAGCACTTTGTGAACCTCCATGTGCAGATGTCGGCAGATGCAGCACTTTGTGTTGCTATTGACACAGTTTGTGTGCACGCATTCTTTTGACACAATGTGCAGTGCCTTGCTTGGCATGGACCCAGCCGAACCTGATTTGCACCTCACCCTTGCTTTCAGTCAGCTCATGCATGTGCATAGTGATGAGCATGCAAGCATGCAATGAGTATGCAAGCATGCAATCAGTAGGCAAGTGTGAGTATGGAAAACTAGCACGGGAGATGTCCTAATGAAGAAACATTCCCACTTTATGCATTCTCTCTTGAAGGCGGAGGGTGGGACGAACAGCGTCAACAGAAAGTGCAACTCTCTGCGGAGATCGTGCGTGTCGAGTGCGCGAAATGCAGGTGAGAGTGCGATTCGCCAGCTGCCCGCGCAACCCGATCGTGCGTGTCGAGTGCGCGAAATGCAGGCGAGAGCGCCGCGCGCCGGCTGCCCGCGCAATCCTCTGCAGAGATCGCGCGTGTCGAGTGCGCGAAACGCAGGCGAGAGTGCGATTTGTCCGGTCCGCACGCAACCTCTGCGGAGATCGTGCGTGTCGAGCGCGCGAAATGCAGGCGAGAGTGCGATTTGGCGGCTGTGCGCGCAACCCTCTGCGGAGATCGTGCGTGTCGAGTGCGCGAAATGCAGGCGAGAGCGCGATTTGTGAAATTAGCGCGCAACCCTCTGCGGAGATCGTGCGTGTCGAGTGCGCGAAATGCAGGCGAGCGTGCGATTTGTCCGGTGCGCGCGCAACCCTCTGCGGAGACTGTGCGTGTGGAGTGCGCGAAATGCAGGCGAGAGTGCTATTGAGGAGTGTAGCCATCCGGACACATCTGGTGTATCATAAGCCCTCTCACGTCGAACGAAAAGCATCAAGCTTCAGGCCAAAAATGCAATCAAATGAAGCCTTTTTCAATCAACTCATCAAGGCCCTTGACAGATATATTCAGGGGCCTGTACCAGGCTTTGGTCAGGAGCCTGTTGGGAATCATCCAAATTAAATATATGCGCTTGGCCAGGTCAGGATCAAAGCCAAGTGGCAGCATGGATCGGTGATCGTCTCCTTCCAAAATCGTTCCACTGTGCCACAGGATGCATTGATTGTGGCCATGCGATGGATCCTCACCTTTGTGAGTGACTCCCGCCGTGATGGTGAATTCGTGTACGATCCCAAACAATCGAATAATGATTCTTGACACCAGGGATGGTGTAACGCGAGATTTGGAAGCATATCCAAGGAGAATCACAATCTAGGGCATGTACGAACGGCCTTTGGGTGTGCCAATCGGAGATGAGCTGTTGAAGCATGACAAAATCTAATGCATCCCATGCTAAAGGAATTGGTGCAAAAAATTGGCTGCATCTTCAATGGAATGTTCAAGTCGAGCGCTCCAGCCAGCCTGCATATAGCGGGGCAGAGTCTTTTCAGGCAGCTTCTGTCGGTACCAGCCGGCGAATTCACCAGCGTCATATTATTCATCAGCCGAATGGCCATCAAGCCACTCGGTGAAGAGAATTCCCAAAAAGCTAGTATCGCACGGGTTGAGCAATCGCCCAGCTTGACCCACAAGCAAATCGAGCAATCTGGCTTCCCATGGACCCCAAATTGCCGTATTGAAAATTTGACTCATAGTGCAGCTCCAGGTCTGGGCCAAGAGGACGCTATGGATATAGCATTGTGTCCCAGGATTGGCCCAGGTGGCTGTCATGACCGGCTTGGTCACTTCCTCAATCGTTAGGAGATGGCGTTGGCCAATGGTGAGCGCTGCAGATTGGCCAATCTAATCCGAAGGAGGGCCAACTGCGTAATCCCATTTCCGGACAATTTCAGGAGCAATTAGTGACGTTCGGATACTTCGGGCGTCCGGAAACTTAAATCCAGCCTCCATGGAATGGCCACTATCCTCAGGAAAGTTCAAGGCAGAGGCCTTTGTCGCGACATACCCGGCCGCGATCGGGTTCTACAAATAGATTTTGACGCCACAACGGAGGACATTTTGTTCAAAAACAGGTGCGATCCTCTAGTAAGATTATAATATCTCTATTGTATTTTTTATTAGATTAAACTACCTGAGAAGCTGCAAAACGAAAGCCAGCGCTTCCCTTTCTCGACAAGTGTGCGTCGAAGCAATCAAATGAGCTCGCGCAGCCGCTTGCGGCCGCGTGTCAAATCTGCTTCATGTCTTGTTCTGCCGACACATAGGTAATCCTTTTGTTCAAAGAAATAATTTTTCAAGCTAAATTCAAAGTGGCCTAAGACCAGGCGTTGTGGTTGTGATGACTCGTGGTGGCTTACGGCGGCTTCCATTTTAGGATCACTATGCGGTCCTATAGAGACCCAGGGTAGTTATAGTGCAACTACCAGGTATAATACTTCAAGTTCCCTTTCCGTCAACCGCTCGATAACCTCTACACATGCACAGCAATCCACAGCTTTGAAATCTCATTCGTGCTTTGAACTTGTATAGGTATATAAGAGGTATAGCAACATAATATTTATACGGACCCAGGGTAGCTACAATTCTGTTCCCAGGTGTGGTTTTTAAGCTAAATTAAGGTGGTCTGAGACCAGGGTTTGCTGCCCTAAAACACTCTATTCAGGCCATCTTCAAAATGACGGTCTGCGAAGCGAGAACAGAGGATGCATGTTGTCCTTCTGCTGCTTGAATATGACATATATCCTTCAATAGGAATTACACCTTTATTTACCAGGTGGCCTGAACAAAGTATTTTAGGGCAGCAAACCCTCGTCTCAGGCCACCTTGAATGTAGCTTGAAAACCACAGCTTTGAAGCCTCATGCACGCCATATCTAGAAACAGAATTGTAGCTACCCTGGATCCGTATAAATATTTTATTGCTATACCTCTTACACACCTATACAAGTTCAAAGCACGAATGAAACTTCAAAGCTGTGGATTGCTGTGCGTGTGTAGAGGTTATCGAGCGGTTGACGGAAAGGGAACTTGAAATATTATACCTAGTAGCTGCATTATAGCTACCCTGGGTCTCTATACCTAGCAAGGTGCCAACTACACCTTTATTTTCAAGGTGGCCTGAAGAAAATGTTTTAGGGCAAGAAACCCTAGTCTCAGGCCACCTTAAATATAGCTTGAAAACCACAGCTTTGAAGCCTCATACGCGCCATTCCTAGGAATAGAATTGTAGCTACCCTGGGTCCGTATACATATTATGTTGCTATACCTCTTATACACCTGTGGATTGCTATGCGTGTGTAGAGGTTATCGAACGGTTAACGGAAAGGGAATTTGAAGTATTATACCTGGTAGCTACACTATAGCTACCCTGGGTCTCTATATCTAGTAACCTGAATTTTCCAGGTGGGGGTGTGCAGTTCCCTCTTAGCGACCTGCTCAACTGCCTCCTTGGTGCGAACAAGTTGGTTATATTCCGCCTCAAACGACGGAATCCAACTCTCGAAATCTTCCCAAGCCTCCTTACTACTGACCGTTTTAGTTACCAAGAACTCCTCCTCCATCTCCTGGTTCTGGATCACCTCATCATTATAGGTGGTCTAGAGGAGCATCTCTTCGACCTCAATCTTGTTCCATGATGGTCGTCGTCAGCGCATCCATGTAGCACCCTTGGTCCGGGTTTATTATGTCGACATAAGCCATCTCCTCTTCGATGCATTTCGCCAGATTGACCTCCAATGACCGGAAACATTGGATCTTCCGTGGAGGCAACCTCTCAAAATTTGTACAGGCTTGAGCCACCGTCCTGGTTATTGGGCGTCCCCGCTACATCCCCATCTCCATGCCGATCCAACTCTTCTTGAGAGTCATCTCCATTAGAAGATGTCCTATCAGGAATCTCCAAAGTCCAACTGTCGCTGCTAACTTCCAGGCTACGAAGAGTATGATCAATAAGATCAAGAATATTAAATTATTCATGATGTGCTCCAAGCCATTTGTGAACCCAGGCGCAATTCTCCCCCTCCATGTGGAATATGGATAACTGTGGATTTGCGATCTTTTCCCGAAGCCGATGACGCGGAACCCCATCTTGCCAAGCAGGACGAGCCACAACATCGGTCGTAAGGAGACGCACCATCACTTCTTCAGCCTCAGGCTGATCTTCTGTGGGGACCACCACATCGTCCGTATAGAAATACTTCTTGGTATCAAGAGATTGGACATAATAGCTGACTGTGGTCAGCGAGGACTGCAATAGCCGGACCAAAAACAATCACTTCGCCACGAATTTCCCGTTAGGATTGATATAATTTGCCAAGACTTTTTCAGGGCATATGCTCTAGCACCGAACTTCAACATTGGTCCGGATGGAAAGTCCAGGCCACGAAGCTAACCACGTAGGCGTCGTTTGCCGATGCGAATTGCCGCCAACGGCCATGTCTCCAATCCCAGCCCTATGGAGGCCACAATGCACCCTCCGCCCTGCCATTGCTCTTATAAGAGTCACCTGTGGTAAGTGGGATCACGATGCCAAGATTCAATGTCCAGCGATGAGCCAGAGCAGAGATCAACTCCCGGGCACGATCGCAATGCGCCCGATACAAAGGAAATCCAAGGCTCCGAAGACGGGCGTCGATACGAATGAAGCACCTCCGCAAAAGTCAAATTGCGGACCGTCGCATCAATTGAACCCTTCCACCAATTTGCGCCATGCCTAAAACGAAGCCCTACACGTGCGCACAGCTGTGTCCTCCCCCGCAATCTTTACTTCCTCCACCGACTCTTCAGTCAAAAATTCAGCCCCTAGGTCATCACCGCCCAAATCCGGTTAAAGATATTACAAATCATCAAACGGTGGCAACTCATGATCAACATAACCTTCGAAAGGTGGGCCTTGATCAAATTCAACAAATGGTCGATCAACGCCATCTACCGGGAAGGTATATATAGCCACCATCATGTATCGACATGGATGTCGGGCTTAATCCTGACCTAGAGCCATCTTGCCGGAGAGGTCCACACTCAAGGCATATGCTTCAGGATAGTTGACCCTTCGGTAAGGTTTGCTGCGAACAGATGAGCGAACGCATTGTTTGCAATCACGCCGTGTTGGCATGTAGTCGTTCATATAGTGCTGCTTCCATCCATCCAAAGCAATTCGATCGAAAAGACGAAGTGCCGCTTCCAATGATGGAGTTATGCCACGACACAACCAGCCCTTCAAAGCAAGCACCAATGCAACCTTCAAGCCAGGGATCCAAACCGCCCACTGGTTAAATTCGTTACAACGTTCCTACATAATCAGGCGCTCACGCCCCCTTCCACCGCCCTCGAAGCTAATGCCGCTTGGGGACCCGCGAACGCCATTCAAAATATTAATGACCCGGAGCACGATGGCCAACATTACAGGTTTCTTTTTCATATAATCCATAAGGTCCTAATCGAAATAGATCTTCTTCACCTAATAGATTTCTTCGAGCAGCTACCATTTCGCAAATCGTCAAATAGATATGAATTGCTTCTCCTTCACCTCCTGCGGAGACCTCTATCTAGCTGGATCTTCTAGCTGCAAGACCATCTCCATATCCGAAAATAATAGAAAAGATAATCCATATAGATAGATATTCAATACCCCAGATCCACCATCATTGCAATACCGAAAAGCGGACACAATTCTGCAAAGAAGCTCGTCCATAACGGCCTAAACACGACCCGACGCGGCAAGCGAGAGCAAGTGCAAATAAACCTAATCATCGTTCAGGTCTATTAATATTGTGGCCTATAGGTCAATGCACAAAATCTCAACATCCTCATAATATAAGACCTTTTCCCAATATTAACAATCAGAGCTTAAGAACAGGTGGAGCGCGATCTTCTTAACCCGTTCCACATACCGACGTCTTCGCCGATTCCAACACAATTAATAATCGTCAATACGCGTCAGGATTTCGTCCGGCAACTCAAGAAATATCGACTTCAATTTGACCACTTGAGGCCAGGGGGAGAGGTCGAAAGCTAGCCGAATCGCACCGGATGTACTAGTTACATAGTCAGCAAAGCATGTAAGAATGACATATTTTGGGAAGAAGGTTGCTATGTACATACTTTGCGCTAAAGAATGTAAATGTGACATCGCTAACTGGGAAGGGTACATTGGAACAACCCGGGTGCACTCGTTGGCAGGCACGAAGATGCGTAATCGGCAAATCTGGGGGTAAATTTACCCTCCGCTTTTGTATGCCTTGAGTCGGAAAGAGGGGTAAACATTTCTGACATCATACGGACTGTACATACACTAGGGCGTCCGTAGTATAGGAGAAGCACGGGTAAAAAATATATAAAATAGAGTATCTTGAGGAAATAGTCGGTGTATGGTTATTGCAAATCTGGGGGGTAAATTTACCCCCCGCTTATGTATGCCTTGCGCTGGAAAAAGGGATAAGCATTTCTGGCATCATAAGGACTGTGCATACACTAGGGCGTCCATAGTGTAGGATAAGCACGGATAAAAGGTAGAAGGAGTAGAGTGTCTTGAGGAAATAGCCGGCTTATGGTTATGGCAAATCTGGGGGTAAATTTATCCCCCGCTTATGTATGCCTTGAGCCGGAACGAGGGGTAAGCATCACAAGGACTGTGTATACACTAAGGCGTCCGTAATGTAGAATAAGCACTGGTAAAAGGATATCAAGAATAGAATGTCTTGAAGAAATAGCCGGTGTATGGTTATAGCCAGCCTGGGGGGTAAATTTACCACCCGTTTATGCATACATTAGGTTAAAAATAGGGGTAAACAACTTATAACGATGAAGTACAAGTCCTATGCAGCAAGCAGCAGCCAACAGCAGCAGCAGCAGCCGCCTGCAGCCAGCAGCCAGCAGCAACCACCAACCAGCAGCCAGCCAGCAGCACCACGCAACAGCAACGCAGCATCAAGCCGCAGCAGCAGCAGCACCACCACCGGCAGCAAGCAGCAAGCAGCAGCAGCAAGCAACAAGCAGCAAGTAGCAGTAGCAGCGGCGTCGTCAGCAACAACAACAGCAACAGCAGCACCAAGCCGCAACAAGTAGCAAAGCAGCAGCTACAAAAGCGGCAACCAGCAGCAGCAAGCAGCAGAGCGGCAGCAGCAGCAGCACCCTTTACACCAAGCCACCGTTACACCCAACCAACCACGTTCACACGTTCAACCAACCCCCTACACGGCGCAGCTGGGAGTTGAACCGCGGGGGGGGGGGGGGGGGGGGGGGTTTAGCTTGATATATCAATCTTTAAAGCACGCAGCCCCTCCCACCACAACATTGCTAAAGCAAAGAACTCAACTAGCATGCTAGCTTTCGTGATTAAAGCCAATTCCATCGAATCGAGAAGACCTACTAATTCGTCGCCTTGAAGATGCTCCATTAATATCTTGACCATCACGGCCTTCTTAAGAAAATCAATTTGTCGGAATTCCAGGCGATCCATCATCTCCTTGCCGAGGCCTCGCGACACCATAAAACATCTATATCGGCTCATCACCTCCAAATCCCGACCCCGTCCATCCCGGAGCCCACGCTACGCGCCCTTCCATTCAGATTTATACCTAAGCTCCGCCACATCACCAAGCGGCACAATCCATAATTGCCCAAAAGCGTCGCTCCTAAAGCTAAGAGCAAGATTTTTATGTTAGCCTTCAACCGGAGATTTATATATCCGCCAAGCGAACCCAAACATATACTTGTCCAAATACACGCCCTAATTACCCAAATTACGAAGGCGCCGTCATATGACATTCGCCAACATATTGAGGTGCAAGACCAACTCTCCGATCTCGACTATATTTTCAAATTCACGAAAATCATGACCCTAAAGCCCGACATAATCTCCAAGATTTTATTTCGACTCCAAATAACACATCCTTCGAGCACAAAACTCTTAGCACTTAGCCAGTGTTCATACGCCCCATCGAAGCTTTCAAAGCTTCCACTTGGAATTCCAACCCGTCAGCTCGATTATCTCTCGGCCACATAACGTTCCCTTCTCGCATGCCCGGCAGCCACTAAGGAGCACCACGGCCTCGTCGACGTGCCTCCATAGTGTTATAATCCTCCAAGAAGTTAAATTCAGCCGAATTACATATAAAATTTAAAAAACGATAGTAGCGATAACTCCGCCAGAAGTTAAAAAGGAAGCGTCCCAGGTGGTACCTAAATCCCATTTTCCCCCGTGACCACGTCCATAAATTCCCCTTCGTCGGGCTCCGTCCTCGTGCCGCTCGCGCCGCTCTACTTTCCACCAAGACGATCACCTTCACCTTGGCGGTGAAGTTACCCATATAGATGGCCTTCTCCTTCGATCTATCGGTCTGCTCCCACGATGGTGGAAGTCACACCATCCGAGCCAGCCTGCTTTCTTTTCAGCAGGTCCACCTCCTCCTGCAATTTTTCACTTCACCATCTCGGCTTCCAACGCTCGTTGAAATCCGTCGGGATCCTCGGCATTGGGCCCATAGTCTAAGGGCATTGGGCCCATAGTCGATCACTGCTGGGTCTAGTAGTAAATCCCCTTCTGTGCGCTTGCCCGCTGCGTTCCCACGACCTTCGGATCTTCGGCTAGGGGGTGTGACAAACAGTCTTCCACTGAGGGTCGATGCTCCTCTTCCCTTCCCCACTCCGCCAGGGCGCTCTTCCGGCGCTGTTTCCTCCAGGTCGCCGTCGTGCCGCACAAGCAATGCTTCAGACCTGCATTGCTAAAGGGTGCACTCTGCCTTCATCTTTGCCGACCACCACGGGTTAGGTGGTGGTACCGAGCGAGCACGCTGGCCAGGATCATCATCCATGGCAGCAAAGCAAGAGCCTGTGCGTTAGGCTCATAATCCTTGTCAAAGGGTCGCACCTTTTCTTGAACAAAATGCATCACAAGTACGGTGTTGCCACCGAGTGTCTTCAGCCGACAGAACAATGTTGCAATATCGCATGCGCGAACATCTACCACCATCAAGACCCCCACCACGGCAAAAATAACTTTGAACTTTGGCCTTAGATTACTTTGTCCTGCCACAAACAACCATTACTCCACAAGACACCCACTAACAAAAAAGAACAACCCTTATGGCATCGCCGGTGGGTGAAGCTCTGCAATTGTATATTGAATTATCGGAGAATTATATATATATATATTATATATATGTATATTATATTTATATATATATTATACGATTTTCCAATGGCAGCTCCCCTTCGCTGCATCGACCCCGTACCACTCTCACTGTCCCGCGTGGTGCACAAATTATCTGAATTGAGGCAATTTGACTAAAGTTCGCCAAACTGCTTGGATGACTAGGATCTGAATCATCTTCTGTATTCTGCAATCCAAATCTTCCAACATGTGCATGAGGGGCAAAAGCCACCAGAACCCCCTGTTGACCATGTTTTTTTGGAATGAGTCTTGTGAGCGTGAATGTGCTGGGCGATAAAGCTGCTCCCAGACTATGCCAGCCCTTCAGCGTAGGTAGAGGGATGCCGGCCTGGGAGTTCAGGGAAGCGTGAGAGTTCGGCGGGTAGGGTCGTCAAGAGCTTGGATGTTGTGGATGTTGAAGCGAACAGGTGCCATTCCAAGTCCGATAAGAACTTGGCCTTGAAGCACTTGAAGCAACTCATCCTTCCACAAAAATGGAAATACGCAGAGAGAGAGAGAGAGATGTGGAGACATCACGTCGGTGCCTGACTGAAGCAACCGCAAGGTATTTCTTGGCAAAAAACTTGAATCTCCTGGTCCTCTTCCGCATCTTCCTCCCATGCGCCTCAGAAGGCAAAACCGATTGGGTTGACTTTTCCTCGGTCCAATGCTTTGCCTCTCAGAAGTTCTTCAGCGGCGCATTGATAACGGCGCTGACTTTCCTTCAAGGATTCTGGTAGAGCAAAATGCCTTTGTTCCTTTCTACGTCAATGGGAAACACACGGGATTGTTTTACGTCAATGCTCCTGCACTCTCCTGGAAGAACTGGTGTACTTGCGTGTTTTTTCGCATGGTCTGTGGCGAGATGTCACCGAAATCGGTACTTGTTGGCAAACCAGGCCACTATGATTTTGCCTTGTCGCTAGCACGAAGTGAAACTGAGGCCGGAGACTTGGAGGCTCAGAACTAACTGCGGAGGTCAGGTCGATGGCTTTGTAGATGACTTGACAAACTGTGAGTGGGTTGGCTTCTGCTTGCGTGTCTCAAAATACAAGCACACTGTATAGATTCGTCAGAATGCTGGTGCAATGGATGGTGGAACTGGTAACACCAATACAAGGCAGTCCTCTACGGCTGCCAATTGCATCTGCAGCCTCAAAAGCAAAATGTCTACCCCTCTGCAAGAGTCTGTTTCCGTTGTTTATATACATCTTGGAACTCAACAGAAGTGTGACTTTTCGACTCTAGAAACAAGACCTGCCTCTCCGCAAGCTGCCACAAGCTTTCATTTTCTGCTTGTAGCCCCTTGACGGCCTGGAAGTTGTTGGAACACGTCTCCAATAGCTTTGGGCATCAATGTTGACAAGCAGTCCACACATGCAACAAAGAAGTTGCGCATGGCAGGGACATTCAGGTCTTCGTAACTAGAGGCTCTTGCACCCTCCAAAGCTGATCACATCAACCCTGGTCTGCAACTGATCCTGATTTCTACAGCTGGATTGGAGTCAAACTTCAAGGATTGTGGCCAAATTGTCAGAGGTGACACATGACAAATGCTTTGACAGCATTGAGAGAGGCTGAATCATTCACAGCATTGGAGGCAAACGGTTTGTATCGGTGAGAAACAGTGATGACATTCGTTTTGATCTGTACAAACATCAAGAAAGTTGCTGTGCATATATATATATATATATATATATATATAAATATACACACACATATATATATATATAATATACACACACACACACTTAACCCGCTCTTTTGCCATAGCAGTTAATTTAAATTGGTGGATGTATACAATCAACCAAATGGAAGCTGATTCTCAAATAATTGGAATTCGGAATTGACGATGGCAAACAACGGAGGACCAACAGTTGCTGGGTGCCATGGTACCAGGGGAGATGAATGAGCTCTTGATGCTTGGTTCTCTCGTCTTGCCACTAGAGGCTTTCGAGGTGCCATGCAGCAAGCCTCATCATCAAGCACGCACTCTGCTCGCCTCAAGTCTCAATATGAAGACAAGCATCCGATTTGCGCACATACATTCCCGACATGCAGTAAAGCCACTGAACATGAAAATGGACAAACACATCAAACATTTGGGTGTCTTTCAGCATTTCGCCCCTTTAATCAATAGGTTTTAGGTTTAGTCATGTTCCTTTGACTTCCTTTGACATCTTCCTTTGTTTCGGGATCATCGGAAGAGGGAGCTTTCTTCATGGCTTCCGCTGGGTCCACCTGGACCGTGCCCCGCCTCTGAGGTGGATGAAGCGGACGTCGACGCCTCTCCTGACGGCGCGGCTCCTTCGGCTGGACGAGTGCCGAAGGAGCTGAACGTGTCACGCGGTTCTTTTCTTTGCCCGAAGAAGATCCGAAACGTCGGCTGTCTTTGTGAGGTCTTTGTGAGGTCTTTGAGGTGTGTAAAGGTTGGTTCACTTCCTTATTCCTTGTCGTTCTTCAATAGCTCCGCGGTCAAGTATTTTGCACATGGCACATGTGCGTTCATGGATGGGACATGGTCTTCCGGGAGGCTTCCTTCCGTTACTGTTTTGGTAATCAAGATTCGTGGGGATTGCGGTTGTATTATGATGACTGAAAAAAATGAGAGAACATGTCAAAGGGAAGCACTACATGGTGGACAAATGTACTTTGCTCCACCTATTCTATTTTTTGGACGTGCTTCCAATGCTTCCAATCTCATAATCTATTACAGTAGAGGTCACGGTCGTTCCAAACTCCCGCTTGTTTCACGAATCAACCATTCTTTGCGGCACGAACTATTCACCGGAGGCACGTCATTCTCTTTTCTTTGCATGTGGCAACCTCTCACCACCCATACTTTTTGACTTCCATGGAATTCCAATCTGTTTGTTTTCCATATTGAACAAGAACAACGCGCCAAGGTCGACCAAGCGACGCAGGAGGCCGACTTGGCTCTTGGCCGCGTGGAAGGACTCGCCATCTTTGGGCTCCGCTTGGAGGGACTCTTCTCCCTGAAACAGGACAACGCCGAAAAGGATCATCATGAACATCCCCCACATCTAAGCGGGGGGGTGACCTGAAAATGGCAAGACGGCCAAAACCCTTTAATAGGTCCCCGCCCTCTGCAACATACCATCGGACTGGGACGATGAGAGACATTGAACAATGTCCCATCAGGTCTCACTATGTCTCCGGTCGATGTCCTGCTGTGTGTTGGTCGATCTCCTGCTGTGTCAAACCACCTTCCCATCTGCGTCTCTGACCGCCTGATAACCTGACAGTCACTGGACAAAGAGTGGAAGGGCAGAGAGTCCCTACGCCCGGCAAGACGACTCGGAAAGGCAGACAGACCACCGCAGTGGTTTGGCAACAATGAGTTTTGTGTCAAAGAGAAAACGCATGGCCACCGTTTGTCAGAGATTACCAGCGCAGCTTCGTGTCAACGTTGGCAGTGGAGGCAGGCGAGGAGAAGACGAGGAAGCGAGGCACGCCATGGACAAACAGTGAAGAGAGATAGCTTGCAGCGTGGAAGAAGAAGAGAACCAAGGATAGACCTTGGGTGAGAACATGGAGACAAGCTTGCAGCTTGCAGCCAGAGCCGGTTTGAGAGCCAGAACATGCAGTCTCAGAACATGAGCTCAGAGGAGTAAAAAGGGCAAAGGTAGGTGGCTAGGCATGGCCAGACCATACCAGTTCAGTCCAGTGCTCAGTCCAGGCAAACAGACCTCACTCGGCTTGACCACATCCCTGTGTGGCTTCGACCTCCAGGTAAGCTACTGACCAGCTTCCAAGAAGCAAGAGCAGCAGAAAGCTCCAGTGCCAAGGGTTGTCAGCAAAAGAGCCGGATGCTAGAAACCAAACAGGCAGTTGGGAGCCAAAGCGAGAGAGCTCTAGGAACCACGCACGGCCGTAGTCTTACAGGGTTGTCAGTAGAGCTAGGCTCTAGGAACCAGCCAGTGCTTGCAGTTAGGGGCCTAGGATCTAGCAACCGAAAGGGTTTCAGGGGAGTTGAGTCCTAGGAACTAGCAATCGTTGGTGCGAGGCAGGACACGAGACAGAGAGACGAGCCAGTGCGTGCACACAAGAAGCATACCAGCCAGGCAACGCAAAAACTGGCTGGCAGAAATGCTCGCATGCAAGCCTCTGGGATTGAGTCTTTAAGTTCCCGCAGAATAGCTGGAGTTGAACAGTTTCCTTCAGGAACAAACAGCCAGTGCACACAGACCTCAAACTGCATCCGTGCGTGCGCCTTCATGTCCGAAAATGTCCTCTTTTTTGGCTAGCTCGATCGCAACATATCACAAAGGTGAGCTTTCTCACAATGGTTAGACATCTATTGGCCCTTTGCCACTTGCATTTCTTGGTTACATCATGTTGCATTGCATGCAACACGATCCCCAAAAAGCTTTTCTCCAAGGGCGGCGGAGTATGCATGCTCCGGGTGGCGATCTGGTTCAAGTTCATTGTTGAGCACAGAAACAACTGCTGGCACATACGTAGGCGATGCTGGAGACCATCTACGAACCATGGTCCCGACGAAGCAGGGACATGGAAATGGCTGGCCACACGGAAATGGCTGGCCACTAGCTAGGTTGGCCGCCCCGGCCATGTTTTTGGAATTCGGACTGCCCTATTCTGCATGTTGGAACGCGCTCCGTTCGTGCATGAGTCTCTTTTACATGCTCTTCACTGTTTCTTTTTCCCGAGCAGTGCCTCATCTGCGCATCAGACCAAGACGGCTTTGGCTGACTTTTCCGGGTATCGCTCTGACGGGCCTCGCATGCGGTATCGCCCGTATGATTTCGAGGGGAACCCGGTGAAATCTTGAAGAAAACCGTCTGGTTTCTGTCTTGGATCTTCTCAGCATTCAGCATCTATCTTGCCTCACAAAACGAAATATGAACATGACAAACAATATACTCCACATCCACTACTCTATCTTGTTCTTATAGATAGGGGTATCCTTGTCTTTCCTTGTCTTATCCTTCAAGAAACGTGGACACCAATCCTGCCCTGAATGGGACATGGTGTGTTGTCAATGCCATCCTGGGCCCCTTGTTGCATGTGATTCTTTGGATTCGGACTTGGTGTCAAGACCATGGAATTCCGTGTCATCCATTTGGTCCGTCCACTGATTATGTTCAGTGACATATCTGTGAAACATACATTTGTGAGGATAATTTGGAAGAAATGTGAACTCTGGGAGACGGCTGGGGCAAATGTGTAATCATTACACACACATGTGTGTGTTTTTTTTCTTTTTCTGTGAAACAGCTATGACATATTTGTGATCATTTTGTGAACTGTTTGTAAATTTGCTGTGAGCCATGTTTGGCAACAGGACCAGGACAATCATATTTATTTCACACATTTGATTCTAAATCTTCACAAATATGTTGCAAACATGTATTTTATTAAATATATAATCGAATTTCCAAAGCTTGCCGGAAAGTATAGAGTCTGAAGGCTCCTGGGTACTTCTCAGCCCGATGTGACGAACAATAACTGTGTTTTCTCAGCGTCTTCTTGGAGGATCTGAAACAATGCCGTTGCGCCATTGAACGAACAACCTGATGTGTTCTGCAATCTCAGTATTTAGATCTGTAAGATGTCCTGACCTGCATGAGACATTGCTGGTGTTCAGCTGCTGGTCATGTGCCGGATTTGAACGGCCCACATTGACTGCAAACTGCTTCTTCATGCCCCTGCCCAACCTCCTTTCGGCTGGATACAACCTTGGCCAGCAAAAAAACTTGACAAAGGGCCTCAAAGATTCTGGCCATAAATCCATTCTGACAAACAAGCTGGAGGAGGCAATGTGTGGCCAAACATGTCTAGAATCTAAGATGCTCTTCAATCAATATGTGTGCAAACGATTCTCCGTTCCAGGTCAGGGTGGCCAGGGTGGTTTCCATTGCTTTTGACTCATTGCTGTTCCTCCAGTTTTGACAGGAATGCTGTCGCAGGTTTGTGGGCAAAACACCCCAAAGGTCGCAGGTTTCTCAGACTCACCCCGCAAGGACGACACGTGGACTCCTGCCGGAATCGCATGGGGCGAACTTGGTGCAGGTGTCATGGCCTGCAGCATCAGTCACTAGCAGCGAAAAAGCTCCTAGTAGCTTCTTGCTCCTAGTAGTACGGCCAGGAACCCCTAGTA
>CAXAMN010027250.1:856719-939151 GCA_963970005.1 Durusdinium trenchii
GGCCAGGAGCCCCTAGTAGCGTCCTTGCTCCTAGTAGTACGGCCAGGAGCCCCTAGTAGCTTCCCAAAGGACGGTTTCAATCGAAATTCTCACTTCCGTTCAATCCGTATAAAACGTGGATTGTACTCTGAAAGTAGACTAAGTAGACAACCAAAAGGTGTATGTAAATCCGACGTAAAAGCCAAAGCCTATGTCCATGTCAAGAGTACATGTTCGACATTCATTGAATTGAATTGAATTCAGCTTCCCCAAGCCTGGCTCGCGAGGACATCAGGACGACCGAAGCGCTTCGGTGGTGTGCAGGGCGACCGGGCCTTGGCGATTTTACCCAATGCCAGGCAACCGAGGACGGAGGGGAGCTTTGACCCGTTTCATCAAGCTTTCACAATTGGGAGATTTGTGAGGGATGTTGGAATCAATGAGCTTCCTCACATCGTGGTTACTGCCAGGGATGAAACACCAAATCTGTGCTCTCTCTCGCTCTCTCTCTCTCTCTCTGTCTTTACCTCTCCTTCTCTCTCCTTCCCTCCCTTTGTCTGATGATCCTGGTTTCCAATTCCCCACCTTCTTCGGGGTCTGTGACTTCATGAAAGGATCATGCGTGCTCTCTCAGTGGCTCACCGCCCAACAGGGCGACCAGGAAGGCAACCCCGCCGCCATACTGAGCCCAATGCTGCTGAACCATGCGAACAAACCCTTGAGAAGAACTGCCGGTGTTGGTGCCCTCAATGGTGGAAGGTTTCACAAGGTACAGGGTAATCTTCCCCGTGCAACAATAACCCAAGTTGAAGCAATTTAGCCACTACTCAGGCCTCGTGTCAAATCACACGACAACCACTTTTCCCTCAAGGACACTGCGCTCAACTTCAAGCCGACTATGGACAAAGCAATGATGGTCTTGAGATGCTTGGAGCTGTGTATGATTGTTAAATTGCTGCATGTCGAATCCATTCAAATCCCCTCCTTGTTATCTGCCTGGTATACCCTGAAATGGCATCTTAAAACTGGGGAAGCATCATTGAGTCGTGGCCGACACCCAGCTTACAAGCACGATTGACAATGCAAACAAGTAGTTTCCCTTGAATCACGAGAGACGGACAAAACAACTTAAGCAATCCCTCCTGCGCGTATGCTTTACGGCAATTAGTAAACAAGGTATGTGTCTCGACATGCACGAGCTTGCACGCTACATATGCACACATACACATCATGAAGATGGCATGTCTCATGATGCAGAAGCCTTGGCCAATCTTAAGGCTCACCTCTTTCCCTCACAAAGCTGCGGATATCCCATGACCATCACCAAAAACCAGGGCTTCGCCATGACGCAATCTGCGTCATCGGCCTTCCTAGCTTGGCTGAAGCACGGCCATCAACCTTCGCCTGCGGTGATGTCACAAAGACCAACGTTTCGCCGTGTCACACACCGTGAGCCACACACGTGACGATCACATCTGACATCACCGCAAGAGCATAGCTTCTCAGCTTCGATGGCAAGCAAAGGTACTGCAAATTTAGGCCCTCACCGAGCATTCCATCACGGTGTGTTGCTCGTCAAATTGCAAAGTGCAATCAGAGTGGTTCAAGACTCTCAAGACAGCAAGTTGAGTTCAGAAGAGGCCATTAAAGTAAATATATCAGATTATTTAGTACACTTGCATTTGCACATTTATGTACGTGCGTCTCGTTCTCCTGTTTCATTATATCCTTAGTATCAAACATCTCATACCGCGGTCGCGTCATTTAAAGCAATTCTCGCAGGAGTGCGCCACCACAGAGGTGGCGCAGTCGCAAACTATGTACAAAGCACACCACATGCCTCGAACAGTACGAGGTGATGGCAGTTACCTTCAACCATGTTGTTCAAACATCTGCAAACAACCACGATTTTGGGGGTCGATTTCAGGTTCAACTGCGTGGTGTGCTCGCCAATAGGCATCAAGTGTCTTGCAGCCTAGTTCACCAATTCCGAACTTTAGCTTTGAATCTGGCGCCCATGTAACGTCTCAACACCTGTCACTGAACACTAATATTCGGGCAAATACATAACGTAGACTGACATGTAAAAAGTTCCACAAGAAGGACGATGAAACAATCTCATCTCTCAGGTGAACTCGAGCATTGAACCTCACATGAGTACACACTTCTGAAAAAAGGCAACATGAAACTGAAACCTTGAAGCTGCAGCAAGAGTCTGCAAAGCTTGATCGCAAGGTGCAAGTGATACGACTTGACTGCCGCACTGAGGGCAGGGCAAAAATTGCACAAAATTTAGTCCCAAATGCCTTGATTGGTGCTGACTTTCCAACTGGGAATTGCTCCACTTTCGGGGGGAACACACAGCGCTGTTTCTCCTCTCACAAACACAAGGGCCTCTGGAGCGACCCTTTTTTCAGCATCCGGAGTCCACTTGGGCAGATTGGGCCGACGCGTCGGGCTGTGTCCTCCACTTCTTCCCTTCAGGCTTCCACCCGGTCTTTGAGGCACCGTCCCCCTTTCCTGGCGGAAACGACTTTCCGACTCGGGCGAGGGCGATCGATCGATCGTCGGTCCAGTCCGTCGGCTCGGGCTGGTGGGTTGGTCCTCGCGGTCTCAAACGGAGACGATGGTTCACTTGGTCTAACCATGAACTAGAGCCATGAGCCATGAACTTCTGGAAACTGGGTAGAATTTGGTCCATCTTCTACTCCCCAAGTCGACACATGTCCTTGAGACCCATCCGATTGACACAGCCTTCTTCCGATCACAAGGGCGACACAAGCCAGGACCAAGGGCCAGGATGGATGCACCCAAGCAACCTTTCATGAACATAGATCCGAAAGCCGTGTTTTTTTCTGGTCTGGCCAGCATCTTGGTAAGTCATTCGCCTTTTGTGCATATCCAAGCTAAGAATGATTGGACGATGCAGTAAACCACTCCGCGATACGAAGAATTCATGAGCCACATATGATATACCCTGCGATGCGCATCGCCTTGGCAGCACACTGCGCGGTACGTGCGGCACGCTGTATACGAGGCACAATAAACATGTAATTATTGAAACAATAGGATCACTTATATATATATTATATCTATGATCAATGCAATCTGGTATGGCTCCAGAATTGGCACCCCAATCTGAAGAGGAAGAATGAACAAGAGTGGATCCCCAGCGGCCCCAGCGGTTTTGAGCCAACGACCATCTATTATCTATTATTTCACTACCTCTTAGTGTGACTGGCACAACGAGGATGCTAACCTGGCGGAAGAACCGCTGGCTTTTATGGGCTGTGCTCCTGTCACAACGTTAGGTGCTAGGTGCTCTTCAATATCTTAACTACGTGCTAAGCTATGTGCTATCTCGTGCCTCCAGCAAAGCTATCTGTTCGTTCGCTGAAGCGCAGCAAGCGATGCAGCACTGACCTGCTGTTCACTTTTTGGAATTGCCACGCGTTTCCCGACGTTGGCGTCTGAATCGCCCTAGCAAAACCATGACATATCAAGGCGGCGAGGACACTTGGGTGGTGCAATCAAACCCAAGGACCTCGAATTTCCTTCAAGCTCCTGGCTTCTTCCCATTCTTTTGATGCCCCTCTTGCCTGTGTGAAACATTCGTCCATGTGACATCAACAGGCATCCTTCCCACAAAGTGGGCAGGTCTTGCGACACTCGGAGAGCCACCTGGGAGGTAGCCACATGGCCCGGAGGTAGCCACATCATGATAGGACGTCTATGGTGGGCCATTGAATCGCCTCTGGCAAGAACATGTTGAGGAATCAACAAGTAAAGTACTTTCAATTGACTTCATTTAAGGATAAACTCTGCCCAGTACCCAAACTCACCAGTCTGAAAAAGGGACTGGACCTTGGACGTACATACCAGGAGAGTGAAACATACCAGTTGCAGCAAAACTGCCTCCCACGTATCTCGGAGCTGTTGGGGAGCAAACCTTGAGATGCAGTCACGGTGGAATTGATGTTTGCACTGCATGGCCGCAACATGGTTGTCGTCCTCAGCGACAGGAATCCGTCGAAAAGCGAGCGCAATGCCAATCCGTAAAGTGACCAAGCAAGCAATGCATCAACCAGCCGTTTTGCTGTGTTGACCTGTGTTGACCTACTGGAACCCTGAGTATATATAAATATATTAACTATTATTAACTGAATAACACGCATTTACAAACATGATGTGAACATGTGTGAACCATTTCCTGTTTGGCTGGAGGGTTCTTCCTAGCAAGCCTAACACACATCATTACTGTAAATTCACAAAAATCCTGGACAAAAGTTTCTCTCGAACCTCCAGATTCAACGCGCAAATGGACCCTTTCACCCTTTGATCGTGACGTTTCCTGGCGATCCTGGCCTCAAATGGCATCAAACAAATTGCACAGTCTCGACCTCAGCTTTGCCAGATTTCCTATGGTTCCCTAGTTGAACAGTCTTTAGATCCTTCCATTCTGGGCCATCCGAAAGGGAGCATCGTCGAAAGCGCAATCCCATTCTGAGCTCCACTTTGGATCACAAACCAAACATCTACCATTGAACGAAGTCTCTACATGTCTCGACGTCGATCAACAAGGAACCTGAAAAATCACTTGTGACTCACAACAAAACGGAGCTCCGGCAATTGTGGCGATGAAAACACCCGCCTTTGAAGTCATCGGGTAAAACGCTTGGGAGTGCCTGTCGATGCGCAGCCTTTCCGATCTTCACATGCCCCAGCCTTTGTACTTTGATGGATTTTGATGGGTTGATTTATATGTGGATTATGTGGGTGTATACCTGGAAGAAGGACAATAGACCAACACACCTTGGTAGGGGTCGGTCTCCCTATTACATCACACTCAAGTCTAGTGTAGCTACTCTCGTGCAAACAAAGCTGCACACTCTCTCTCTCTCTCTATCCATTCTCTTCACTGCTGGTGTGATTCCCTGAACTGTGATGGCATTGCTGTATCCCCAAAAAGGTACGGAGACAGTTGATCATCCTTCTGCTCCAGTGTCATACACTTGTCATACACTGAAGTTCGAAAACTGGAATGGACTGCTTCACATGGACGTCTGCTGTGTCCCCTTTGTGTCGTCACCGGGTCCATCTCCGGACCTCAACGGTTTCAGTGCTGGCGACAGGTTGTCCGACGGCCTGATGCGCCCATCGATCGGACAATGCGTCTCAAAGCACTCAGAGCTTAGTGACTGGTGTCTTTGGTGACGATTGCGACTATTGCGCCCAAAACACCACGAAAGGCGTGGAATTTTTACAGAAGTGGATTGGAGTGAATCAACGAATATGTAGAGTAAGGGCACCAAATCAGCTCAGGCTCGGCCTCCGATGGGTTTATTGGCGGAGGGGGGGTGCATTAATTCTGGGCTTCGTGAGATCGGACGGCTGCATGGCTGGTCTACGATGGAGTAGATCCTCCTCGCGGGCGACGAGTCGCCCGCGACGAGTTGCAAACCACACCCTTCGAGATAGTGTGCCACTTAGTTAGGTACGTCCCAGTGTGATCCATCCTACCTGGATGTCATGTGAACTTTACATCTCTTCTACACCACAACATCCCAAGGCTGAAAATAGTGAATAGTGGTACGACCATCTCTGGCTGTTTCTGTAGCTGCTTGCCGCTGCGGCTCACCCACTTCTATGACACCAAAGGTGTGACACAGTGGCTTAGCCTCCCACCGGTCACCCAATTTCCACTCGCCGGCTTAGACTCCTGTCGCTTTTTCACGAGGAGGCGTGCCTTGTCAAGTCGCAAAAGAAGCTCATAGTCGTCAGGCCTCAAATGATCCACAGAGAGGGATGATCGTCAAGACCCGTTGAGACATCTGTTGAGAATGATTTCCTAACGGTCTCTTGGATGGAATTTGTGCCGACAGTGACAGTGCCGCCTGGTCTGAGACCCATGTGTTCTCTTTTCTTTTCGTAATCGATGCCATCGAGAGCGTGAGCCGCTCGCGCGCGTGTCATCGTTAGGCTGTCGACGTGATCTCACGTGAAAGGAGGTCAAGCACCTGGCGGTGGTCGTTTTTCGCTCTGAACTGACCCGTGGGGTGCGGGACTCGCATGGCGAGTCCGGACTCCCATCGAAACGCATTTCGAGTCAGACTTCAACAGTGGATGCCATTTCCGAGTCATCTCATGGCTGCTTCGATTCCATGGCCTGCAACGCATCGGAAAACCGGCCCTGTTCCGATTCGGAACCACCGGCCGCCGGAACCGCGGCCGCCGCCGCCCGCCCTCTCCGCGCCCTCGCCTCGACGGAGGTGAGGCCGCAGGGCAATCGGACCGTCGGATCATTGGCCGATGGGGAGGTAGATGCAAAGCGTGGCCTGCGCGGAACCGGCGTGGCCGGCGTGGCTGAAGGCGGTGGCCGCAACGAGAGCGGAGCAACGCGTTGGCTCAATCCGGAGGTGTGGCTTGTGAAGCTGCTAAGAGCTGTTCATGTGAACATCCTTGAAGATCCTCGAAGATCCTGGTCATCATTTCTCTTAGTTTTGGGGACAATGGCTAATAATGTGGGCTTACCCACGTGAGCAATTGTGGGCAAATGGATTAGACCTGCAGATCGAAGCCAACAGCAGCTGTAGGTCTTATAGGTCCGCTCGAAGACTAGTGGTTGACAAGACCGATGTTTCCAATGTTGCATGTTGCATGGTTCTCAGCCGTTTCTTCCGCAAGCAACAGCAGTGCCAGCAGGTTAGCACTGATTGGTGCAATCCTGCAAAACTGGGTGTAGGACATTCCTTCAAAGCTGACATGTTGCATTGCTCGTACTTATTTCCGCCGCAAGGGGCAGGGCTTCTTTCCGGCGAACTCGCCACAGCCATGGACGGGATGGACAGGCCGCTTCGGCATTTCCTATGATCGTCGGTTTGGAGCATTAAATACAAACCCAAAACACTTACATCCCCCCCCAACACATGATATATGGTATGCATGAAATGAACAAACCATCTGGGATGTATGAGTGGTCGTGCTCCGACAAATAGCAGCTCAGCAGGGATGATGTCAGTTGTGCGCTACCAAATGGTTTCTCTTGAGGGCTTGAAATCATTTCACCTTGAATCAACATGAATACACTTGATTCCAGATTTGAAATCACTCTTTTTTTTAATCCCTTTTTGTGGTTTGCGTTGGATAGCATTGATAGCATCGGCTGTCGGCACCTTCGACGGTCAGGCCGTCGACTGTCACGGCTGCGACCTGGGTGGCGCCTCTTCTCGAGCAAGTTGTTTTACAGAAGAACCCACAGAACTCCTAAAAGTCCTAAAGCAAAGAAAACACATGCAACAACGAGATAAAGAAAGAAAATTATGGGCACCTGTAAAGGGGGCAGCATAGTTTCGGACTTTCCTGTTTTCTTTCTTTTGGGACTTCAAGAAACAAAGAAGGACGATTTCGGTCGTGACCATCTCTGGGGCACCCAAACGTCGGGTGCGATGATGTCTGTAGCCTGGGCACGGTGCGCATTGCGCCGGTGCCAGGGTGTTACTGCTAGGGTGGTCTTCGACCGCTGAAACGGGTGATACCTAAAATAGGGAACCCAAAGAAATCCTGGATGTACGCGTTTGGAGATGGGCCGTGAATGGAGAGACCTTCTCATCACCCATTGAGATATTACATTTTTTTTTTCGCTCCTTTTCTCATCAGGCTTCATCGATGGCCGTTTTGGCCCGGAACATCAGTGGGAGCTGCAGGCCTTCAGCCTGTCCTCCACACCGGCCTTGCAAGGCTTTGCTGGCCTGCCATGCTCGGTCTTTCATGGTGGCCTGAGCTTTGCATCTCTGGCATTTCAGCGTGTTGGCTCGCCGCCACATGCTGTGCGAGCTGTGTCCTTGCCATCCTTTCCCTGGTTCCCATGCTTCATTGATGCAACTCGTCTTGCTCAAAGCCTGGAGTTTTTGCACGGCTGCATTCCTCAAAGCCCGGGTGCCACAGCTCTGACAAACTAGGTAGCTGCCCTGGATTTGAAAGTTGTGCTCACCGTGTTCGCCGGAAGTATCCGCAAGGATCTTCTGGATGAACTGGGTCTTGGTCTCAGCATCTGGGGTGCAAGGCTGCTGGCCTCCTTTGGTGGTGCCTGGGTTCCCCGGGCACCTCTCTGTGGCTGCCGTCCTCAAGTCTTCAAGCTTGGCATGGAGGGTCAGCCTCTTGAGACAATGGTGGCATTGTTTGGCCCGTCCTTTAAGGAGCCAAGTGTGGGCGCCATCCTGTGGAGTCTCAACCAGCGCTGCAAAGGCCTGCTTCTTGCTTTCTTGCTTCTGTGTTCGCAGCGTTTTTCCTGTTTCCCTGGCCTGGTGCATGAAGTGGTCCTTGTTGTCCAAGATGTGTTGCACCCTCTTGATGGCAAGTGGTGCAATGCGCTTGTACTTCTCATCTTGCTGCTTCAAGAGGGCCTCCTCTTCCAGTGGCCTCAAGGACAGCGCAACCTCAGTAGCAGCCTTTGTGGCATCACGGAACCTGTTCTTCAAGGTCATATGCCCGCTTGGCATCTGCCTGATCTGCTGCATGGTGATGCTGAGGGCTTTGACTTGCTTCCTTTGCTCTGGAGTGACCAAGCTGCCCAGGTCGTGGAAGATGTGGTCATGCTTGCATTGCACCCATGCTTCCCATGCTTTGGCGGACAGGACATGGAACTTCACTTGGGTGCTCAAGTTGATGTAGTGGGCGGCCATCCTCAAACCATAGAACCAGGCTCTCTCCAAGGACTGCTTTCCCGGAAGCACCGTAGCCACCACTCCAAGGCGGTACAGCTCTTGGCCCAAACCAGCATGCTGAACCAGAGCCACCGCATAGTGCTTCAAGCGTGGGTCTTTGCTCGTGGCGGCTATCCCTATGGTGAAGACCGAGGTGTTGCTCACCTTCATCTCATCCTGCAAGGTCCAGCTGCCCCATGCCTGAACTGCCGCACCTCCAGTGGCCAACTCATACTTTGGCAAGGTGAGCAGCCCTTGCGTCCAGAATTCCAAGTGCACTCCATGGTCAATCTCGAACTGATCCTCCGCGTTCAGAGGTGGGAAGGCCTTATTCGTCTCCTTGCAGAGCCACATCAAGTGGAGCATGGTGGCTTTTTGCCCACAATGGGGGCACATTAGTTGCCGGTCTCCTTCAGTGTCAGCCACCTTGGTGAACAAGGCCCCTTGGTGCCAAGTGGCGAGAGATGTGCTGTTCCGGAAGTTGAGACTCTTGTTCATGAGTCGCCATGGCCGCCAATCAAGGGTGTTCTGGACATCCTCCATGTGTTGTCTCTTGTTGATCTTCTCAATGCGTTCCCATCGTTCTGCTCTTTTGAGCTCTTCACGAAGTGTGAACCAGTCATCAGCCATGTCAAGGCGGAAATCACGCTGCCCGTTGTGTCCAGGTTTGGTCCAGACCCCATACTGAGTGCAGTCCCAGTTCCTTTCCATGAGGTAGCATTGTAGTGCTGCAACGGGTCCTTTTGCCACTTGCCAAGGATATTGTGCCTGGCTGAGCTTCTCCTTGATGGCTTGCCACGCGCGGTCCAGACACTTGTGAGTGGCTTCCGGCCAGTTGTTATAGAATCTCCGGTAAATGCGGACTTGAGCCATGAAGGAGCCATAATCTAGATCTTGGTGTCGATCTTGCATGTCACACAGGATGTCAATGTTTCCTGTACGTTGAAGGCCTAGCTGCCGTCCCATTGTGGTCTTGAGCTTCCTCCGTACTTGAGGAGCTAGGCCCATGGCCTCATGCCCCCAAGCAATGCCAGCAACAATGCTGCCCTTGTACAGTTTGAGTCTGATGCTTCTTTGCGGGATCTTGAGTGTGGCCAGCTTTTTGGTCTTTCTGGCAGCCTTGCCTCGCCTATTGCGCATGGTTTGTATCCGCCGAAGGCGGCCCGCCGTGCAATCCACCCCCAGATCCCTCATCACATCATGTACCTTGGGGCCATTGGCCGGCAGCTGCTGTTGTAGAAGCCGTTTGGCGGTGCTGTTGGAAGCAATGAATCCAGTCTTCTTTTCCGAGATCTTGAGGTTGTCTTCTTCAAGTAGTTGCTTGATGTGTTCATATGCTTGGATGGCAATCCTGACAGCATTGGCCGGATCCCTGTCAACCACATCAAAGGACAGGTCATCAATCCACAGGTCCGTGTGGAGCTGTGGATACTTCTTGTGGAAGGATTTCATAGCATTGTACATGCAAGGATGCCATTTTCCGTCCAGAGCTGCTGTGATGCCTCACCTTCAGCTTCAAGAATGCGGCCGCCCAAGTACAACTGCATGGCAAAAGCTGCATGCGTGGGTGGATAGTTTGAATCCAGCCACCTGTTGCAAAGGGCCTCGAGCTTGATGCGGTCATAGAAATTGGACATGTCCAAAAGCACCGACACCACCGTTCGTTTCATAGAGTTGTGGTGTTCGGTAAGGAAAGCACGGCGCAGGGCCACTTGCAAACACTCCGTTCCTGGGGTTGCTCTCTCCCAGGGGTAATCCTCAGCCAAGGTGGATTGCCACTGTTTGGTGAAGGTACTGCGGAGGCGGCACCAAAGTCTGTATAGGGTGGCAACCAAGGCAATGGGCCTTTCAATATCGGCTGACAAAATCAGCAAAGCGATCAAGGATGTGGTCCATTGCTGTGGGATCACTGCCTGTGCCTCTAGCTGATGGAAGACCTGAGCTATGTCTTGCATGGCCTGGTATGGGAGGGCCTTCAGGAAGTCGAAACCAATGCCATCTAGACCCGGTGCCTTTAAGCTGAGGTGCTTGATTGTGTGCCAGATCTGCTTTGGGTGGAGCGGTGGCATGTGCTGGCCAAACTCGGCTCCTTTGGAGCTGCGGCAAATGAAGTGGTTCTTGTCGAATGCTCCAAATAGCGCCCCACTGTTGTTTTCTGCTCTCCATTCTCTCCTGTCTGGGCTGATCTTGGAAAGGTCTTAGGTAGGCCAGTTCATCCTTCTTCAAGGTGCGATACAAGCCTCTGCAGCCTTTCTGTGTTGCTTTGGTGAGCCATTCACGATAGGTCTGTGTTTCAGCATCGATCGCCTGCTGCTGGTGGAGCTCCCTCTGTTGTGCCGTATGCTTCAACAACACATGTAGATGTTCTTCATCATGTGGCCCCCAAAGCATCTTAAACAACATGTGGAAGCTGTCGACAGTGATGGGACAGTCACCGTGCCAGTGTTCCTCAATGTGCCAAGCCAGCCTTTGTAGGTGTTGGAGAGTCGGCTCAGCCCAAGGATGCTGCAGCATTTGCTGTAGACGCACTTCAATTTGACCCCAAAATGCCAAACTACCTCTCTTCCAGATCCAGGGTTTGCTGGGGTCCTGTATAGGCTTTTGCTGTAGCTGAAGCTGTGTGCCTCTGCCCAACATAGGCCTGTCAAGGCCTTGCAACACATATCGTTCGATTTTGTGACACAGGGCCCCCACTTGCTGAGTCGCCGGAGTTGTGGGTTTGTCCAGCCAGTGGACAGGCACTTCGACATATTCAATCTGATACCATTCCTTTGCCGGTTTCGGCATCTTGGGTGCTGGATTGAATTTTTGGATCTGTTGCACAGCCACTGGTTCCAAGTCCTGTGTCCAGTTGAAGATCAGCTGTGCATGCGGTTTGAAAGGCACCTCCCAGCAAGCTTTGATCGAGAGGTCCGCCACCAGACTCGTGGAGACCAATGCCCAGTCAAGCTCATTGCCACTATGGCACGTCGCCTCCCCTGTAGCCAGGACTTGAACCTGCATGATGGTGCCCATCGTGGTAGTCATGAATTCTTCTGGGGAGGTGTTGAAGTCTCCGGCAATGATGATGTGTTTGGTCATGCTGGTGACAAAGGAGATGAGGCCAGCCCAAAGCTGTGCATTGATGTGCCCCTGTATGCCCTCTCCCGTCCTGAAATAGGCCATGACCAAAATGACATCCATGTTGGCAAAGGTTTATTGTGCAGCGTACCATCCACATCCCTCAATCACCTGCTTATCAATGAAGTGGAAATGCATGTGAGCTGGGTACAGCAGCATGTGTCCTCCATGAGTGCCCCCTTTGATGCTCTCAGCAGCCGGCCATCCCAAGACCCCAAAACCACGTGCAGCAAACCATTGACTGGTTTTGGCAAAGTCCTCATGGTTGAGATGTGTCTCAACGAGCATGATTGGCGTTCTAGACCTTGAGAGTAGCCATTGCCGTACTTGATGTCCTAGCTGTGTGACATTGGCAAATGCGAAATTGATGCCAACAAGCTTCTTCCTCTTTTGGGATGGTGGTTCCTCAAGTTGCTCAATGCAGCCACTAGGGAATTCACTTTTGATGTCCTCTGGGAGGAGTTCAGCTGAAGGTATCGCCCAAACCTGAACTATCTGCCGCTTGATGCTGTCAGTAAGCTCTGGGATGGGACGTGGGTAAGAAACATCGTCCACCAGCCAGAAAACTCCCCGGTACACGTAGACAGCATAGTAGTGTCCTTGTTTGTGTTGCTCTCCGGAGTGACACAAGAGACCGATCAGGGAGTACTGCTCCGTTTTGGTCATGTTGCCGTCCTCCGTGTAGGGAATGTTGAAGATTGTGGGCGCATTCAGGACCTGGTGGTGTTTGGTCCATTCCCCTTCTCGCAGCTCATAGCGGCCGATTTGGCCTACCCAAAGGCCTCGACCGTCCGCCACTTGTCCTTCAGCTGTGTTTGCCCATTCCGAAATGAGCTGTTCCAGCTCTTGTTCATGTTCCGTCCACTGGGAGATGAGGTGGATCGGAAAAGATTCACGTCTATGCACTTGTTGCCTGTAGTCCACGTGGTAGTAGCCCTTGATCACCTTCTCTGAGTTGGCAAGTCGGGCCAAGTCCATGAGGAAATGTGAGGCATCATCTTGTACTTGTTCATCAAATGTTTGCCAGAGCTGTCTCAGCGTAGGCAGTTTGGTGATGTTCACTACTCCATCATCTTTGAGGGCCGCAATGACCGCCGCCCCCGTTTGGTTCCATAGCTGTGGTCCACCAAGAAAGCTTCCCGCCCAAGACCACAGTCGGAAAGGTGCATTGGCAAAGCACCGATTCCGGTAGTTCCCAGTGCGGCATTGGAGATTTTGGAGGACGTAGTCCAAGGTCGTCTGTCCTGATGTAGGAAGGTCCTCCACCAGGATCATGTTGTCATCATCAACTGCAGGCTCATGTTCTGCCATGTCGCCTGCGCCCCCACAAAATCTTGGAACAGCTAAAGGCCGCTCCGGAAAGGTCAGCCGCGCTTCATCAGCTGACGCCCCAAAATCACAGGCGTTCTGCACCTGTGTCTGCCCCTGTTGGTCTGAGCCAAATTGCACATGGCCATCAGACAAAATTGCATCAATCACCCCTTGATGCCTGGCCTCAGACGCCCATGTGGTTTCCCATGTAATTGCCATCTCATGCTCATGCACAGGGTTACCCGCACTTCCTTCTTTTTGCTGCCGTTTCCTCAATCTGTTTTGCAAAATCCGTGACCTGCTCTGCAGTGGCTTGTACACCGACTTTGGCCAGGATCGTCATCAGCTTTTCAGGTGCTAACGTGAAAGTTTCCTCTTCAGCAGCAGCTTCTGTCTTCTCCTTCTCAATCTGCTGGTTGTACAGGGTAGTTGTATCCTGCAGTTCTTTCTGAGCCGTCTCTAGCCTTGCCTGCATCTCCTTCAGCTCTTGCAGCAATGCTGTGTATTGAGCTTTGACTGAATCCGCTTTGTGCTGCAAAGAAGCCTTCTTTTCGGCCAGTTGCTTCAGCTGCCCAACAGATTGCTTGAGCTTAGTTGCCAAGGTGGGTTCAGGTTTGTCAGGCTCCACCAGTTTGCCAACTGCCTGCTTGAGGTCACTCGGCAAGCTCTCCAAATGCTCCTTGATCAAAGTCGGCAAGTCAGGTGGTGCTGGTGGTGCCTCAGCCTGCATTCCAATGGCCTCACATTGGGTCTTCAGGGCACTGGGTAGTGACTCCCAGTGCTCTTGCACCGCTTTCTGTAAGGCACTGATCTTGACCTTCTTGCCGGTGGCCACCCGCTAGCCCTGGTGGCGGCTCCAAAAGAGCTTGTTTGTATGTCCGGACAGGCCATTTGTGACCCCCTTGGGTGAAATTCCACTGAGCCCATTGTGTCTGTCGTCTGCCAGCCTTGAGGTCTTGTAGGCCCTGTCCCTGCCAGGCCGCCCCACATTGCCTGCATGTCAGGGTGTGATCGCGGACCAGCCTATCCTGCCAAATCCAGCTGCGGTTGCAATGCCTACAGACCATGTATGGTCTCTGCATCCTCGTTCTGGTAGGTGTCCTTGTCCTCGAGATAGGGATCACCTCCAAGTTGCCACCTCGTAGATGGCCGCGACCGGTCGCCGCGTGAGCCGGTGTTGTATGGGCCCGGCTTGAGGCTGAGATGGCTTGAGCCAATGAGATATTACATATATATATATATCTATAAGTCTTCACTCATATACAACCGTTTCCAATACATCAGGTGATATCCCGATCATTCCCGATCCCCCCTCGATGGCGATCCCAGCTGCGGCGGTGTCGCCGGTGATCTCGTTGAGACCTGCGAGCTCCGGTGGACCCGAAGGAGGTCCGATGGTCCCGGGTGTTGGGCCCAGCAGCTGAAGAAGCGCAAGAGGGTGCAGCAGCTGAGTCATTCTTGCCATGGTAAGAGGATCAAAAAACTGGATCTAAAAGAAACTCCCAGGGGATCAAACAAAATTGTTTTTGAGATCAACAAACAATAATTCGTAAGCCAGGGTTGAAAAAGAGTGCAACGGCCTAAAGCCTGTCGCAGGTCTTTCGCACAGAAACACCGCCACCAGCAGCATGCAAAGCCGGCGGTTCACAGAAAGACAATGCGGTCTGGTAGAACCAGCAGCACGCACCAAAAGCTACCAAAAGAACCTATTGCTTTTGCTCCTGTCGCAAATCTTTACACAGGTCATGATCGCAGTAAGGTGTAATTGCGTTCTCCAGCCACCAAAGCATGGAGTAGGTGTTCCGCATGAAAGCAGGTCGGAGTCATGATCACAGTTTCTGCATGCACGGAGAGAAAAATCTGTCTAGGTTTTGCTGCGTGTTGTGTGCGTGTTCGTCTCGCCCATCTACAGCCCACCATAACTGCAGTAAGCTGCTCCATTCTCCAGCCACCGAACCGGTTCCACCTGAATATTTGATTTCTTGGTTTTCGTGGCACGGCAGGGGGTTGCGGGGGAGGCCGCAGTGCTCTAACCCCAGCAGCGAACAACACCTATCGCTGCAAAACAAAAAAGGTAACACTGCCAGGAAGTGCAAGAGAACATGTTTTGAAGAACCCGCTTCTGGGTTAGCAAGGTGTGTTGTATGTGGGTTAGAAAAGAATTCTCATAGGTTAATTGCAGGTCCTTTGGCTCAAAAAGCGAGGCCCTAGGATTGAACAAAGTTTGTTCTTAGAATTGACCCATGGGTTGTTTTGTAGAGTGTTTTAACACACTACTGTAATACACTTTTGCAATCCAGGGTGAATTTTTTCCTTTCTTCCTTCCTTCCTTCCGACTTTTCATCGATCCTGATAGTAACTTTTTTTGATCCCGGTAATAAGTTGTTTTTGTTTTTGATAAACCATTATATCAAAACATACCCACGCCTCTTCCCATTGGTCACGCCAGTAGCCTATAACTACGTGCAAACAAAGCACAAACAAAGCATGCACGATTTTTGCCTATCAGTTGAATTCAATTGCTCTCAGCTGATGGAGTTGAGCCACTATCATGAACGCAGATGTTGACTCACGGATGTTCCACGAATCTGAGAGGTTGGGTTGACCAGGGTCCAAAAAAACGTTCTCGCCAAGGACCACGTGCAGCTGCAAGGATGAAGCAGCATCCTCTTGTACTAGAACCAGGTGCATCGCTACTAGTAACAAGAAGCTACTAGGTTGGAGGCCAGCGCTAGTAGGTTGGAGGATGTTGGAGGCCATTGCTAGTAGGTTGGAGGCCATTATACTACCAGTAACAAGAAGCTACTAGTACCAGACCGACCGGTGCCAAACGGCCCCGAATTCCTTCCCGCACGTCCGCTGTTGGTCTACCGCGAGTCTCAATGAACAAACCCATAAATCCCCTTTGGCAGGGAAGCAGTGACAATGATTAACGTTCCTTGACCTTGTTAGCAACGTCAGCTGTCGAACCTCAGTCGTTTTGGAAGACCACCACCAAAAACCTCACGGTTCCAAGCTTAATCACCTCACTTGTGTTGGGGAAAAAACCCAGTCACAGTCCGTTCCTCGCATTCGTCGCCCTCTCTCGCCGCGCCACGTGTGTTCCGCCTGGAGGACGACGCGTGGCGCCGCCGCGACCTCCGTCGTGACCTGAGAGCCGACGAGAGCGAGCTCGGGGTCTGTAGATCTTGGTTGCCAAGGCAAGGAACAAAAGCGAGCATCGAACTGGATATGATCACGAATCTTGGGAAGTTGCTTTTTCACCAAGGCATAGTATCAGAAATATGCATGCGTTATACTTCCTTTCTACTAAACTTAGTGATGGCTTATTGGTGAGAAGGGTCTGTAGCTGTGCCAAAGTTCTGGGTTTTGTCAAGGGCAAAGCCTCGCTCGACGTATAGGTTCTTGGTATGGACATGCTCGAGCTCCGCACGGAAACTCTGCAAAGGAAATAGACTCCCTTGTGTCAGATTTATAGAGGTACTATAGCAATAAGTGTAGAACCTTTGATAATCTTTGATATCTTTATCTCCGATGCTTCTTTTGCACGGACTCAGCAGCAGAGTCGCGTGACCGGCTGTTCGGTCACGAAGCGCAAAACGGACGGGCCAAGTCAGCCCTACGCACCGGCCGAGAGCGCGTCCAAGCACGAACCAAAGCTCGACCATCGGCTCTAGCTTGGAGGGTGCAAGGGGCACAAGGAGCGCAGGTGACGGTGTGTGCACCCCAATTTCAAGATCTCTTGAGGGAAGATCAACAAAAGCAACACCTTTGAATACCTTTGATATCTTTAAATGCTAAAACGATGCATCCTGACTTAACATCATCTAACAGCAAGGTATTGGCAAAGCTCAAATTGAATTCGACACAACATCATCCGCTACCCACTGGCTGGGTGTGGGACCTGCTGCTGCGGCTTCGATGCAGTCTATCTCTGCTTCTGCTCCCTGAGTTGAGTCTACTTTGGTAGACTCCTTTGCTTCGGAACAAAGGTGGTTGAAGTGCCGTGTGACATGTTTCGAAGCAAAGGATAAACCACATGTTTCGCCTCTTAAGATTCACTCGTCTGGAAACCGAAGCAACATCTCTGAGAATGGAAGACCAAACCCTGTCGGGGTGGAATTTGCAAGCGGTCTTCAGCTTCAAAGGTATATAAATGATCAAGGGACATGGACATGGGAAATGAGAATCAGTCTGCATCAGCGAAGAATGCTTCTTGCAAACAAGCCAACCAGTAGCTAGTAGCTCGTAGCTGCCACAAGAAAGCAAACGAAAAGGACAGTGCTTTTGCTTCATCTCTGCAGGTACTTGCTTGTGTCTTTTCGACATCGGTCCTGGCCCTTTTCGATCAAGTGTCCAAACAAACAAGCTCTTGAAATCGGATGTTGAGACGTGTTGAGATGTGTTGAGACGTGCCTTGGTTGCTTCTTTTTTTCTCCTCCGCCTTCGCGTGGCGCCATCGGTGTGGTTCCGATCTACGGACCCCAAACGGGGCAGCTGAGGCACGGACGGCAACTGGTCACGTCCATGTCGCATTGAGGGGGTGACCTCAAGATGGCAACTGGGTCACAAGAGCAAAGTCACCGAATCAGCGAAAGGACCCCATTCGGCTCATGTGTCAAAAATCGAAAGGACAGTCTCACCTTTACATCCAACCGGAGTAGAGTGTAGATGCTGACAGTTTCATACTCGTTTCATACTCCGGTCGTAGGAAAGGACAGAAATGACTCCAACAAGAGTCGTAGACCTCGGCTATTACACTACAATCCTCGTTCTCACGCTCGTTGCCCACGTGCGGCCGACTTTCAACAAAACCACACATTTCTAGGCAAACAAGCCACAAGACGCGGGACGAATGGGACTGAGCGATTGTGTCGCTGGAGCCCGAAAGGTCACAAAGCCATGCACTCTGCCGGCTGGACGCGGTCAAATATCTGGTTTCTTATTTTCTTCAGGCTTTGAAGAACTAGTGGAGTCCTTTTTGGTAAAGTCTTGCTGGTTGAGTGAGACGCCTTTCCACTATGTTGCCGAACGAATGCAGTTTTTTTTGCACACTAGCCATGCCATTCTAGCTGTGGGGTGTGGTTGTGAGAACAAATCCAATCCTTTGTTTTGCAAGAAGCCTGATGCATTTTCGAGGGATGAACCTCCCGCAAACTTTTATCCACACAAATCCACACACTGCTGCAGCATCATGGTTCTGGGAGACGTGGATCCTTCCACCAAAAGGATCTCTTCCTTGAAACGTTGCACATGAAAGGAACCACATTTTGTACGTTGTTTTTGTGTAAACGACACACATAGTTCTCTGACTCTATTCTATTCACAAAGCCTTCCGTTCTCTCTTACTCTCCCTTACACGCAAAAGCACTCGATGCGAGCCGTGTGCAAATAGAAATGGATACCTGTTCATCTTCTTTTCGATTTATTCTTGGGGAAAAGGGTACGTGCCAGCTTCTCCTCCAAGCCTCCAGTGCCGCTTTCGCCAGTTTCGATGCCATCTCCAAGTCTGCCAGCTCAGCCGCCAGCTCAAAGCCCGCCTGTGATGGTGTTGTGTTTGACAGGCATGCGTGTGCTTTTCTCGTGCGGCTTCGAGTGAACTGAGATCTGGAGCAAGAACTGAGAACTAGAAACGGCCAATTCCTAAACAGCAAAGCACCCAATTCCGAGTCTCAGCATCAGTAGCGTCCAAAACATGAAAAACAATTGAAATTCAATGTAATGGTGTTTAGATGCGTTTAGGATGCTCTATCTTCATGGTATAGCCAATGTGTGGCCAACGCTCAGAATCAAAAAACTTATCATGGGGCGGGACGGAAACGGTTCTCTATGAAAGCACTATGATCCGCTGATGTTTGTGAGACAAAATGCTTTAGAATCGTGTCTTCATCCGTCTGAAATCATACTCAAGACCGCACCAAGGTGCAGAGTAAACCCGGCACTTCAAGGCAGGATTCTTCCGGAAGTCCGCATCGATGAGCCCTATAGCTTGCTCAACCAGCTGAAGCAAAGCAGCACGTTCTGAAGGGCGCACTGTCGTGTCACTTTCCTCGAGCTGCCTTCAGGGGGATCTTTGATGCTCTTTGGACAGCCAATGGTGGAATGACTTGGAATGCCGAGGTCGAGTTTCAACCCCTCCCAACTCCTCCACCCCGCCCCACAAATGGCGGGTGCCCTCGGCTCGATGCTCTCTCCCTCTCGAGGCGTGAATGAATAGACTCGTCTCCAAGGGCTCGAGACATGAGACCGGCAAACAAGGCTCTGCCGAGACTGGCATTCTTGGGCGTCTCCCTTTCTCAAATGTAACATGAAACCTTTCGAAATTCGTTCTCTGGCATGCCTCAAAAACATTCAAAAACGCATTCTTCTAGAGAGTAAATTGTTTTCTTGTACAAACTGTCCAATCACTTTGAGGCACCAACAAGTACACGCAGCTGTCTAGTCCCCATATCATACATTAGAAAACGGGATGAAAAAGAAAGCAACTTCTGCTGCCCAGCCTGGTCAAGCTCTGCAATTCCTTTCGACGCTGGTCACTCCGCACGGCATCTTCTCCAGTCAAGCTGCAGGCTTCGCAGTTACATCGAAACTTCAAGCGTTGCAAAAGCTGGCGCCGCTCCTGGCTTGAACGATACAAATCCTTCGGCTTTAAATAGGAGGTACAAAGCTCTTGGCCCTCGAAGATATCGCGGGATGCATAGAGTGTTTCGGATTGTGTCTCGATGTCCCAGCTATTGTGAACATTCGGCACGCAGCTATGATTGAAGCGTGCGATTGAATTGAACACACCAAAACATTCGTGGCCAGAAGCATCTTCCACAGGATAGCTGTTGGTCAGCACTCGGCTTTTGGCTGATCGCTTGTCACCAAAAATCTCGGCATCAAAGAGCTTCCAGAAGAAGTCTTGCTTTTGCTGTGGCAAGGCCTTTACCATCTCTTCGACATCACGATCTGTGAGACGATCCAAGTCTTTGCATGGAATGGCCAGCATGGGCTGATCCTCAAGTATCATTTCACCTTGACTGATATTTCTCATGGCCACAACCCCAAGCCCTTTGCCTTCGATGGGCTGAACCTCAAAGCTGCTGCGCAATTTTAGCCGATGGATCCGGCGGGTCGCACCGAACAGGGCAGCTGTGAGACACCGAACAGGGGTTCTGCGAGCACCCCAGGGCTCGCTCTGGATCCGTCCCGTCTCTTCCATCGCCGGACGTCGCCGTAAAGTCCACGCGGAGACGCTGCGGCTGCGCGTGGCCGGTGCGGGCAGCACTTCCCTCACCGTGGTGGCCATGGCTCCTACTTGGCAGTTGTAAGTAGCTAAGCGCTCCTGTGGGTGAGGAATGAGAAAGTGTCTGTTCATTGTGATACAATGAGGAACACATGCAGTGGATGTGAGTCACAGAACCACAAGGCGTGACTTCTGCCGAAAGAGTGGCGACGCAATGCTACCATGGAGCGCTACAGTGGAGTTGAGTGAAAGGATCGTGTGCTAATTTGACACTTGGACCCAGTTATATAGATGTCCTGCACCTCCGTCTTGACCAATCTGATCCAAGCTGAAGATCTGTTTCACAGCATGACAACTCCCTCTGAACATTATGAGATAGTGTAAGTTCGAAGTTGCTTTCTACATTAGTTGTTTCTCCAGGTACCTCCAGGTTGTATTCATTCAAAGCTAGGCCCTCCCCCATCGTTTTCCAGCGGTTAGCAAATGGACACTGTCGGTATCTGTAGGTAATGCTTTTGCAGGGTTTTGCAGGGTTGTCACACGAACATCCAAGGATATACTGGATAAGTCCAATTGGGGTATACTTTTTTGACCTCCCGTATGGTTTCCAAGGAACACTCAAATCACAGTCTTGGATGAAACGCCTTTGTATAAAGCAAATGATGGTATTGTACCAACACCAATTCATATACAAAGAGTCTAACCTTGGCAAAGGAACCTGATTTGCTGTGCTTTTTGCATCTACCCGAAGTGTCTATGACGATTGAATGACATGAATAAGATTGAATAAGCAAACAAAAAAAAGCGATGACTCGATCTTTGCTTTCCAATTCTCGATTGACGTTCGTCGACTGTCCGCAGCCAACGGCCACGGCAAAACCACCCGGTTTCTTACACCGAACGTAGAATAAACAACTGCATGTCAGTCTCGCGCCCCAAGTCCGGTCTTGGGCTCCCTCTTTTACTTTTCACAATGCACAAGTGCAAGCAGAACACCACACCCATCGTTGCTGATCAGCACCCCTTTTTGGGCCTCGCAGTGGCGCCGCAGAAGCCCCCGTCTCCTTTCTCCGCTGGCCCATGATGGGCCTCGCGCTTACGGATCCGTCTTACCTCGGCGGAAGCACGAGGGACGCACTGAATTGTTTCCAGTATCATGGCTCACCCTTGCACTGTCATCATAGTGGAATAGTGCTGATGGCATGTTCTGCAAATCCCCACCAGAAAGGACCTCTATCAAAGCACCTATATAGAATGCGGTGCACATCCGTTCTCACCGGCAACAGCTGGGCTTCCCGGCTTGTCGCGAGTCCGTCAAGTCTAGGCTGCCTGGGGTTCCGAGGAAAGTCGTCGCCGAACGGGGAGACGGCCGTGGCGGCCGTTGGCAGGAACGGGGCAGAATCTGGGAGATCTTCAGCCGCTATTTGCTGCCCCATAATCGGTGAAGTGGAGATCGCGATGCATCGATTGCTAGTGTATCTGTTGCATTTTGGGTGGAAGATGTTGAAACTATAGCAGCTCAAGCTGAATGCCAGGGCTATGGCCCTCTGGGCAGTGTGGGCACACAATACTCTAAACCAATATTGACAAACTGCAGGTCCAAAGAGAAGCTCTTCCGCAACAGCGTAGTCCAAGATCACCCAGTGTCTCCCAGTGTCTCTCCCTGCAGCATCGCTACTTGGTTGATTCGAAGCCCACTCCACCGAAGCGTTTTCGGACCGAACACAGCACAAGATGTAGCGTGCGTCGTTCCTAGTAGCGTCCTTGCTACCAGTAGCGATGCCCTTTGCTCCTCGATATAGACATCATTGCAACATCATGTGTCCCTTTGGATCACGCTTGGCTTGCTGTTGGTTCATGCGCATGGCTCCTTCTGTGCACAGTGCGCCATCATGCGCCATCAGTGCGCATCCTTCAGAGACTCAGTGGGTCATCCGGACGGAGTCCGAAGCAGTCACCGAGGACTCCATACCCCCCCAAACAAACACTCCTCCAAGTCCTGAGGCGACCGAAGTCAATTTGAAGTCAATTATATACTTATACCATGCATTCGCCGGTCTCTCAGCCCGCAAATATTTCGTGAAGAAAGCGGAAAGCGCTGCAAAGCACGCTTCGAGCTTTTCAAGATTTGGGGAGTGGTCTTCATCATTTCAACTGGATGCTATGCTCAAGGTATTCCATAACAATCTGGGTATAGCTTGAGAATATTAATCCCTCTCAACCCCCATGTTGTTTCATTGTCAAGCACGACTTCGAAGGAGTCCCCCAAGAACCTCTTCCTGTGGTCCCATCAATTCGTATTTTTGGTCATTCCTCAATTGGGGATCATGGATGATCATGGCCTTGGTCTTGATCGGGGTGTGCCTCGGTCTTCTTCTCCGCCAGGAACTTGATCACTTCTTCCAAGTTCTCAATCCACTGGGACAGCCTTGGACAAAAGAGCCATCCGATACGGAGATCATACCTCGTACATCCTCCCGTGGTTCTGCGCACCACGTATAGTGAGTCCCTGCATCAGAAAATTTGTGTCCAACAGCGTGGCACCCGTTTGCAACTGGGAAGCCGTGAGCTACTTACAGGGTCGGTCTTCAGACGTGCTGCATGAACCTATAGGGATGGAAATCCTGAAGGAATCCTCCTGATTCGGGAGAAGACCAAACAGTCAATTGTGGTCGAACGCCGACTATGTCAGTTTAATGGAATGATGGTGGCAATAGACTTCTTTGGCTCCCGACTTTGAGTCAAGAAAGTTCCACTCCTCCTTCTCAAATTTTCGAAGGAAAGCAGATTTGACGAGCACCTGAGGACCAAAGACCCCACGTCGGTGTATACCAGCGACAGAGGTGAAGAGTTGCTATATACATCTCGCGATGCGTCCTTGTCAAACTTGCTATTTCAAGCCCCGCGTTGACATGCTTCGATTCCGCCGCCTTGCCATTCAATTGGTCGATGCGCCCATCGATGACGCCCTCTGAGATTGCGCGGACCACCCAGGGCTCAACACCACTGGGAGTCTCCTGACCGGATGGACTCAACAAGTTCCGTTTGCAGTTGAGAGACCAAATTCCCTGCGTCTTCTTTTCTTTGTTTTGGGGATTTCATAGACAGCTACCACCAAACTTGGGATGAATCCAGTCTGGGGTTCTCCCAAGCAGGTTTGTGTTGGTTGCATTCAGGCTAGGTGAGCATTTCCTTGTGTGGCCATTGGCCATGCATCTGTTTGCAAGGCAACCAAAAGCCCCAAATATGATACATATGCTTCAGCCGCTAGCCCCACACGGGTCACGACGGAGCACATCCTGAATCTGCTTAGCAATCTCATCCAAGGGCAATTCGCACCTGTCACATGCAACAAGAGATATATAGGACACCTTCAATTCAGCGACGTCTATGTGAGATGGGCGTATACATGCATAGTAAAAACGCGCTGTTGCATTCTCTCATCTGCTTTTCACACCAAGGCAAGCACTGCCCTCTTGCCATCGTGGCCAATGTGAGGAGTCGGATCTTGGACATCGCTTCCTGCTGGGAGATGGGTACGAGTACATGTCCTGCAACAAAGCCTTCAAAGTCTTGGCAGACTGCTCTTGACCTGTTGATACGGGTTACCGTATGGTTGGCCTGGTTGGCAACCTGTAAAGTCTTACCCGACCCATGAAGACCGAACTTGATTTACATCTATCCGACGAGCTGGATAGACATTGTGTTCTTTTTGCACAAGAAATGATCATCATCTCGAACTGGCGAATCGGCAAATCCAGGCATGGCGTACACACTGACGTCACATCCCAGGCATGTCGCTGGATTTCGGCGGCCGGGCCAATTCCTGAAAGCTCAGACCGTGCTCGTCAAAGATCTTCCCGTTCTTCTTCTGGAACTCCTTGGTAAACATCAAAGAGCAGTGCGTGGTGTCACCCAATAGATGCGATGGCCTCCAACCGCCCCTAGCGGTAGAACATGGAACATGGAGCAATCATTTCCGTCCGTTTGGGGACCACTCGATTTGAGACGTTGCAGAACACTCCCAGACCACTCCTTAAGGTCGTCCACAGTCCCAGACCTTGGCGATCCGAGGACAGGGGATCTAACAAAACATCTCCGGCACATAATATGATGCGCGGTGCGTTGTCTTTTTCACTTTTTAAATGTATAATGTCAATGATCTTTAATGTGAAAACAAACTTATATAGTTACACACGTTTGCCCATATTGCTACATGGCAGTGCTGCCGTATTAAAGAGTGCAAGCTAGTTACACACAGGATTGTAGAGGTGTGTTTTCCTGGTACAGTAGTCCAATAGCGAGAGCTGGGAAGTGCTGTTCTTGGACATCTTTGGTTGCCTCGGCCTCGGCACAGCGTCTCCACGAAATGTGATAAAAACCCTAGCCCCCATGACACGCACAGTTTGGAGCAACAGCATCAACCTTTTCTTGCGTTTCACGGTGAATACAAAGTCTTCTCTTCTGGGATGGAGTCGCGCAGCGACAGCCGTGCCATTCACCTGCTGATGGTGACATGGCCCGTGTGTGAAAGTATTCCACACCCTGTTGGCATTCTACTTGGGGTATTGGGTGGCAACAACTATGAACAAGGAGAGAATTGGCAATATAATGGAGGAAGAACGGACAAGACGAACAACGATGGCAAATTAGAGGTCGCAAGACCGCAACTCCTGCAGGAATTAACTATATATATAAAATTATATAAACATTATAGGATTCTTGAAACATGCTGGGGGTCTGGTGATGGAAAAGGAATCCAGGATGGCGAACGTTCGCCTGGTGATGGTGCGAACAAACGCATCTGATGTCCGATGGTTTTTTGGCGGCCTCAAGTGCCATGTCGTTGGTTGTTGACGGATAAGAGTTGGAGAGAACGGGCGCATGATAGAGGCTTTAATGCTATTCCTAGGCCTTCCGAGTCATCTACCTGATAATTTTATACATCATGGTTTGGGGTATCTTGCTTTGATCTTTTCAAACCCACACTCTTGGGACGAGTATTTCATCGAGCCCTTGTCAATGACAGAACAATGCTGAACATGCAAAACCAGTCTCGCACTGCAGGTGTTTGTCAACCTAGCCTTTTTCCAAAATCCAAAATCACACACCTCTTCGGATTACTTTGTGGAATCTCTCGCATATGCTCTAGTCCTGTATTCTCAAACATCTTTCAACGCTGTTCAATCCACTCATCTCTGACATCTGAGTTCCCCAGCAGGAAAATCTCACATAGCGTCACCAAAGCTTCTTGCTTGGTGCCCTTCAGCGCCTGTGAACCGGCAGGACGAACGTCGAAAACGACACATCCTGCCCCAAACAGCCATGTTCTGTTGGTTTTGGTCCAAAACATGACTGTTTTAACGTGACGAGGTTCAACGTGGCCAGTTCAACGGAGCCAACCTTCACGCTATCCAGCATGAGAATGTCATCGAACTGAATGACCACAGGTAGCGTAATGGCGTCCTGCCAGAACAAACAAAAGAGAAAAACACACAATGCATCATCATGTGTCACATGTCCATGACGATCCAATATGATCCATGCATCTCCCGCGTGTTTTCATGTGTTTTCAATGTTTGCGTATGCCATGTGGTACAGAATCCAATGAATTCAATTTTGATTGAACAATCATCAATCAAACATCGACCCTGCGCATGTCATCAAATGCCAGTGCATGGCTGCGCGACCTTTGAATCACAACCAAAGCCTGAAATGCATGTTGATTGAATTTCAATAAATTTATGTAAATTTCTATTGACTTCTTACCGAAAAAAACTCTTGTGATTTCAGGGGCAATGCAGCAGCATACTATCAAACAAAGAAAGCTTCACCTTCAAGTACGTGTGCCAGTTTGCTCCAGGTGCGCTTAAACATTCAGAACTCGCAGCCACCAAACAATTCAACCATAACACCCCAAGACCTTTGATTTTAAGATGGATTGCGGGGCTTTCCCCAAAAAGCATCTTCACATGAAAGGCAACAACTTCCAAACATTGATGAGTAGACAGTGTATTTTTACTATTCAGATCACTTGCGACGACAACAGCATCACCAGCATCATGGGTGGGGTGGGATCTAATGGAATGATTTGCCCATGCACATCTGACATCCGTGCACGACCGACACACACACACACAGTTTTTCTATGATCTAAGGATTACAATTTGTCTGTGATCTAAGGCTTGCTGATGCCTACGCACCAAGCATCATCAACATCATGGGTATGTGTGCTGCAAGAAAATCGGTGTCACAAGCGAGGCCTGGCTGAATCGCACTGTCGGTCCTTCATGAGCTGAACCGTTTGGTCTGCCACCTGAGCAAGGCATCACGGTGACGTGAATCGGGCATTACGGTAGGACCGGTAGGACAAGGTAAGGAGGGAATACTTCGGACTTTCAATGCGAAACTCATTGGACATTAACTGCTGCGCCACGTCACAATCTCCCGCGATTTCTTCCGAGGCCGGCGGAGGCCATAAAAACCGGCGGCGTTTTGGTTTCCGAGTCGTGAGGAACTCGGATGTTTTCCCGCGCCCGGTCTCCATGGCCTTCGATGGCCCAAAAGAGCCGCGCCTTTGGCTTGATGAGCGCATCTTTCGGCTCACCCTGGAAAAGGCTGTGGTACCTGTGGATCGAAGCAAATCCGGCCCAGTTTGGTTCGATCTGCTTGGACACACCAACTCCCCAAAGATTGGAGTCTTGCAGGGAAACAAGTTCAATTTCTCAAGCTGCTGGAGTTACAGGGATATGGAAATCTTGCTTGTGGCACATCTTCAAGTACTGGAAGGCCTCTGGCCTTTTGCCATAGTTCCTGACGTGCAAAACTGTCCAAACTGCACGTTTTGGCGACGTGGGTCTCAAAGAACCGCCCCATCTCCCGATACACCAGCCGCCACTGCTCCTGTAACAACTACACTCAAGTTTCCCCAAAAATCTAGGAATCAATTGATTAGTCTCAGCGGGAGCTTGCTTGAAGAAGCGTGAGCACACTTACAGAAGCTTTAGTCGCTAGGAGCTTACTCCCGCCCATACTTACTTGAGTAGCCGCCTCTTAATTAAGTAAGGGCTATGCCGCTCATTCTGCCAAAAACCTCCCTTGAGTCATCTTGAGTGCTCAGGTCCTCATGTACGTAGAGATGCTTGCGTAGAGCTCACGTTTGTCATCGATTTGGAGGTAGGCGTCCCAATCCGCCTCAGCGGCTCAGGTTATTCAGTCCGTGCCCCAGAGTTGATGGGTATTGGAGTCAAAACCACAGAATCGATCCCCCTGACGACATCGCTGCCATTAAAGATCATTAAAGCTCCTGGATGTTGAACAATCCGTCTGGCCGCAAGCGGCTGTGTTCTTGGCCTTTGCGGTTCCATCCGAGTCATTCTTCCCTGATGGAATGACACCATCCAAGAGTCTGGCCATCCAGGATTCCAGGTAGTCAAGGTAGGGCAGCACCTCTTCCACCGCAGAATTCAGTCGGAATGGCGAGCCATCTTCGATGGAATGGGACGGAACAGGGCGAAAGAAGGAACCTACTCTATACTACACACAACAGGTTAAAATGATGTCACAGTATCTGGAAATTACTGATGCCCAGTATATCCCAGTATATAGTATTGACTTGATTGATTGGGGATTCTTATCGAACATTACTCCTTTGTCTCTTTCGGCATCTTTCGGCCTGGTCAAACATGTCGGCCCGAGCCGCAAAATCCAGGGTGTACCTCGCACCCCAGCGCGCGCTTCGCATGGAACTGGTGACTGAACATCTCGAGCCCTGCATCTAAAGCGCACAATTATGATTCTCACTCGTCTCGGAGCCATCTTCACCGCTACTCACTGAGCACCTCTGAGCCACACTTGCAAAACACTCCACCAATCTGTGTCAAAACACATGACATCCAAGGCTTCTTGTTTTGCCGGTCAAAGCATGATAGTATGGTGGTCAAAACATTCTGCAGTCATCAAGAACCCGTGTGTTCCTCGAAAGCAGCTCGCAGAGTGTTGTTTCATATGGTTGAAAAACAAATTGCAAAGGCCTGAAGACAAGCTCTTTGCTACGTGACAAAAGGAAAACGATATAGTGAGTTGTGGCTCTACTCATGGGGAGGTGGCTAGAACAGGACTTCTGAGGTATCGCTTTGGGTATCCCTCTAAAATAGTCTAACATGCTCTATTGTTTTGTTTTTTCCCGAAAACAGTAGTATCAAATAAATATCCTTGAGAGTTAGCCTATTCCTGGAACAGAAGTGGACAAGCTGCCTCTTCCTAGCCATTCTGCTCCTAAGATCCCTGAACAGCTATGCGCCAACACAGGCCATGGAAAACTCCAAAATGTACTGGTATCATTTCTGCAGGGCTCCCTATCGCTACACACAGTGATTGCAGAGTTTTACAAAGTCAAAGGCGGTTCACCTCTAAAACTCTTCATAGGACGTTTTGGCCCTTGCTCATATGATTACCACATTCCTGATTGAACACCGCAAAATACCTCTGGGCGCACTTGAAGACTCGGTATCTGAACCTGGTCTGACAAAAATCATCCACGTAAACAAAGCACAGAGTAAACAAACAAACATGCAGCTTCCTATATTGAAGTCCTCTACTACTTCTATCAAGCTGCTCCACCGCTGGATTGTTGAAGGTGTTGTACAGCATCATGAGGAGTCTCAATCGCAGCTCCGGCTGCCTTGGCATCAAGAAACCTTGACAGCTCGTGGCCAATGTAGTAGCGTCCTTGCTCCTAGTAGTAAGGCCAGGAGCCCCTAGTAGAGTCCTTGCTCCTAGTAGCGATGCCAGGAGCCCCTAGTAGCGTCCTTGCTCCTAGTAGTTACCCTTTCAGAACGCCATTCCTTCAAAGCTGTTGTCTTGAAATCACTCCATTCCTTCTGCTTCCACGGCTTGTTCTTGGCAACTGAGACCCCGTGCTGTTCAGTGTTCGCGCTAAACAAATCACAGAGCTGTGTAGTGGCTCTGTCCAGGTGAGTCGCATCCTGGACAATGGAGTCACGATGGTGTCAACAACGGACAGTCGCACGTGTCGCACGGGGTCTGTCTGTGCCCGGATGAGGACGCACTTCGTGTTTGTCGAGCAAGTGAGGACGATGAGCATCTAGCGAAAGGCTTGAGGGCTGATCTAGCGAACATGAATCAACTGATCTTGAAGGTATCCCTCCAAATGCTACACGCTCCAGTCATCGAGTCGACTTGTCTTCATTTGTCTTCCCATCCCCTTTAGTGCTACACCGATCTGGAGGTGCGCCCTTTACGCGTCTACCCATTGGTCTGTGAGAGGACCGTCTCAAACGCGGTCCTCGAGCAGTAGCAGCATGCTCAAAATCAGCGCGAAGAAGCTCTGACATTCATCGACACCGAGCCGGGCGAGCAGCAAACGCGACCGAGAAGCAACGCTTTCACTAGATTCTGACACCACACTTCGAATCTCCATGCAAGTATGCCTTTGTTCAGGTACTTCACGGTATTTCTATTCTTTTGTTCCACCGTTTGGCGTGTCCAAGACTATCGAGCACCAGTGCTTTCTTAAAACCCTCGTCATCGGTATGAAGCCTCGACCTCCCTCAGCCGCTCTTCTGGTTTATTCTCAGGGATGGCTGAGAACAAATTCTGGCGCGCGGCTTCAAAGGGCATTGCGACTGCAAGGATCTTCATCAGTCTACTGAGTCTACTGTTTGATGTGTTAATGAATGTCAAGAGGGTACTGTATACGATTCATTGCAAAGCATATATGGTAGGACCCGGTTGTAGAGCCCATCGTATGTTTAGAGTTTAGACTCCTTCCATACAAGACTGCACAATATTTACAAACTGACCTGACCAAGTTGGGTGTCATTTTTGTTGCTTCTATGGTATATCATTGTGTGATATTGTATGTTCGTCCCGACAAGAGCAAACACCACAATCATGAATCCTGATGCCAAAGAAACCAACGCCTTTTTGTCAAGTGCTCGAGTGCTCAATGCCCCAGCACCTTGCTATATTCGACGAGCAGATCAAAGACAGGACCGTAGTCGTACCTTCAGCTGCCAGCAATGGAAGAACAACAGTTGAATATAAACGATACACATAACGATGCACTTCTTGCTCTCCCCTCTTTCAGGAGCTAACGCAATGCGAGGTCAGAGATGTCTGATCAATACCATCTGGTCAGACTGGATGCGTCTCGATCAGCAAACGCGCCTCTTGCTCGTTTCTTGAGCATCCTGGCCGGGCGGAAGTGGAGTCGGACCGTGGTGAGGTTGTTTAGTTGGTTGGTTGGGCTAGAAGAATGAGATGCGACCTGCAGCCTGAGCTTTAGTATTCCTACATTTGCTTTTGTGGTCACCAAATGCATATCACACGTTGAAGCGAAAAGCAACATTCAATTCCAGGTCCATGATAGAACATGGGTCAACAACTTTTTGCACGGGGCCCCCTCCATTGCGGTACCCCTCCTTAGATGGTCAAATTGTCAAAGGTGCTTGTAATCCACGCCAAAGCTACTTTCGCACTACCAGTAATTCAGCCATTTATGCATATTCATGCAGTCAAAGGTGTCCCCCGCCAAAGGCCTCGGCAACCCGTGCTAACAAGCTCGCAGTGTCTTGCTAACAAGCTCGAGTCCTTGAAGTCCTTCTTGAATCTTTCAGTAAAGGCTTTCTCGGCTTCGAGCCCTTGCTGCTGTTGCAAAACTCTCCTGGCCACGTTTTGGCCGAAGCGAACCACACAGCGACGCGCACCGTCGCACGTCTGGAGCGGAGTTCGACGAAACACTTGAGAGGATCTCTGGAAGATTTTTTTCTTGGGATTGGCATGAAGATCATTTTTCGGTTGGAGGCCATCGCTATGAGGAGTCTTTTATTTTTTCTCCTCTCTCTCTCTCTCGGCTCCGAGCCAACACGACGCTCGGCTCCGTCTGGCGGAGTCCGGCGCCGGAGAACGGCGCCCGGGTCCAAAACAGCTGGGGAGACTGCAACCACTCAGCGCCCTGTACAATGGCATCCTCCTGCAGTCGGAAAAAAGACGCTAGTAACAAAGGAACTTATTTAGATTAGTGGCCATGCCTCTCTCCCAAACTCAAGTGTACAATCCACAACGGCACACTGTAAGAGTAGATACGGTAGATTGTGCAAAATGGCATGGACTCCTTTTCTCTGTCTTGCTCAGCCGACAAATCAATTCCTCACCTCTCCCTCACCGTAGTTGATGTAGGTAGCCATGCTGTCCTGAAACATGCTGCGAACTTTTCCCGAACTGGGCTCTGGTCAGCCAGTCGGAGGCACACATAGCACACAGAGACAAAGGAGGTGGTTTTAAAGAAGTTCATCATCTTCCCATACTTCTTCGTAGATTTCCTACGTTATTGTGAGAAAGAACAAAGCGAACGAGCTTATTGCCATTTGCAGCACACTTCCCAGCCTTTTCGCGGACAGCGGCTGGGAGATGCGTGGCCCAGCTCGAACCGGCAAGGCGTCCGCCCGGATTGGCATGCCGTGCTTTCGGGCGATGTGGGCACTGCCGCTGTGGGTCTTTCAATAAAAGGTATAGACTAGGAGGTAGGTCTAGCTTTGCAGGTAATTGGCTCATCACAAGACCAACCTATCATTTCATTACATGGCACAGCCCAGCTGCTACTTTTGCATTGAGTTGTACTGGTACAAACTGAAAAGCACACCCAAAGACGGTACAAGCCAAGGCAACCGTGCTGCTCCTTTTTTTTCCTGTACCTATTACCATATTGGTTCTGTGGCGGTTGGTCATACCTTGGGCTCTGCCAACTGCAAAGTTCTTTACAATCCATCTCACCTGGAAAGTGTGAACGGTCCAACTCATCATTTCCGAAGCAATGTGTGCGTGTGTATCTTTGCAAATCTTTCTAGCTTTCCAGGAAGTTTGCCTCAGCAACCAAGATGCAAAGGTGGCTGGCCACCTCTGCACAAGGGCTGAGTCACTGGAACAAAAACTTGTATCCTGACTCATGTGGTTTTACCTCACGAACGGGTAATCTATTAGATACCCGAATGTCAACTAAGGCAAAAACGCACATGTATAGGTACTTTGGATTGGATCTTTCAACCCCAAACAGGTCCCCTTTCTTTTGAGCTCAGCAAAGACCTTTAAGGTCTGCTTCTGTGGCTCGGGCCGCTCCAATTCTGGAGGTGTCCGAAAACCATCACGTCAGCGTCCCCGGCCATTCCTAGAGACCTTCATTCCCATAGACGCTTCCGGCCAAACCAATAGATGTCTCCCCATGCGCCTGACGAGAGTGGCACCATCGATTGCCGGCACGAGAGATACATCAAGTGGCACAGCAGTGTCACACCGCCAAGACAACAGGTTGTTTCGCACTTTAATGAACAACGAATGCATCGCTTTATTTCATCTGCTTGCTTGCCACATCATGCTCCCCCCCAAAAAGGGGAATAATAGACATATATACTATCTTGAAGTATCTTGTAGTAACAAGTGCACCGCCACTAGTAACAAGGGCATTGCTACTAGTAGCAAACAGCTACTAGTAACAAGTCCATCTTGATCTATCTTGTCTTCTTCTTCCAAAAGGAAAACACGCAAACATCTCCTTGTGTCCTCTCGCCCCGTTCATTTCCCGTTTCACTCGGTCCCGTTTCACTTGATCCCGTTTTGCTGAGCCCACCGGTGTCTCGGACTCCTCGGATGCCTCAAACTTGTCGTGGTAAACCCTTTTCGACGCCGTTCATTGAGCCATTATGATCCTTTATGATCCTTTATGGCTATAAGTGCTAGGGATGGAGCTATTTGAAGGAGTTGATGCCATGGGGTGCGTGGTCCAGGACATCGTGTCTCTCTCTCTCTCTATATATATACACTACTTTTTTCTTTATCAGATTAGAGAGCGAACATTTGAAGACTGTCAGTTAGTGTGCAACATATCATTCCAGTCTTCTGAGCACAGTACCAGATGTTGTCTGGGCGCAAATCCTTGACACCAGCGAAAAGCCAATGTGTCCCGACCGCGGCGGGAAATGGCCAATGACTTGCTGAGGGCAGGTCTGTGCAAAAGCCAACTGAGTCGTCTAGACGCTTTCCTCAGCTTCATTGATGGGAATGTGCGACAAGGACAAGGAACATGAAGATCATGCAACAGTGAACTTGTATACTTTTGACGGGTTTTGTATTCTGCAAGGGTTTGACTCCCAGACTTGTACTGCACAACAAAAGCCTTGCATTGCCTGCGCCATTGCTGCGTGAAATTGTGGTCGGTGTTGTGGATTGCACAGTGCTGCGATGGTTGGCTTATGACTGTTATATGCAGAAACCCATCATATTAGAGAGGGTGAGAAGTTGAGAAACATGAGTGTAGGACGCTATATAATCTCAGTTTGCTTTGGACAGTCCAATCCTGCATTATGATGCCTTCTCATGTTCTTGGACTCCCAACGGACAAGGCCAGTTCGATAGAAGACCAGCGTCATTGGCAATTCTCTGGCAGTTGTAAGTTCCTTCTACACTGTACACACCTGCTTTACAAGTAGCTCAGAATTCAGCCTGTTGGGCAATCATTGTACTGTGTGCACAGGGTTACCAGTCGAAGGTTCCAAACAAGCACGCTCAGTCAACCTTGTACCATCCAGGTGAAGTGAATATAGCGAAACCGAACAAACTGAACAAACATGTCAGACAACTGTGCTATTCAAAAGTCGTGCCAACCAGCATTTCACCTCTGACGCCCGAAGATGGCGAACCAATCACGAGCATGCTGGGGCCTGTGACACGTTTCCGTATGCTAAGGCCAAGTCTGCGGGAGGCCAGGCAATTGTGCACTGTTGGCCTCGTGAGCATTTCTCCGTCGCCGCTGCAGCGTGTGCATGCTTGTTTTAGCGAAAAACGACCCCAAGAAAAGCCAAGGGAAGTCCCCTGAGGTCACATCCGGAAAAGGATGGAACAAGAAGCTACTAGTAACAAGGTGCATCGCTTCTAGTAACAAGTGCCTTACTAGTAGTAACAAGAAGCTATTAGAAACAATAAGCTACTAGTAACAAGGGCATCGCTACTAGTAACAAGGTACTGTATAGAATAGATACCCTGCAGGTGTCGATCGATCTCACTCATCACAAAACCATCGATCTGAGCGAGCGACCAAACCGTTCAAAAACCGACCCCCCAAGGACACTTTGCAACACAGAACCACCAGGTTCCAAGGACGTTTCAGCAAACATGGAAAAGGCCACGGGACCATGGCGACCAGCGAATGATTGAAACACCCAAGGCAGAAGGAGCTCAACTGTCTGAGGGTGCTGCTGGCGCAGCAGCCACTGTTGCTGAACCTGAGCCATCCCGGTCAGGATGCGCCGAAAAACGGACCGCCAACTTAAAAGCAAAAGGGATAGCCGGGACCGAACATGTCGGTAAAGCACGTACCACGAAACACTGCCTTTGAATGTGGATAACTTCTTGTCAAGCCCAACTGCAAACTTGTCAACAACAATTCAACGATTAAACTTTCAACAAAAGTTGTCCGACGTTGGTCTGATGATGACCCTTGCTCTGAGTAGAAGAACTAGGATATATTTTTTTTGTTTGGAGGGCATGAAGCTGCCTACTATATAGTCAAAACTGCACAAAACTCTTAGTATCAGGCCATAGCCTTCCGCGATTTCTGTCTGGCTGAGCCAGCTCTCACTTTCCATCCTCCTGCGCTCTATCTCCTGCAAAACGGAAACCACACATTACTCCGTCTTTCTCGAACCCCAAACCATTTAATGCATGTCCTGTGTACTTACGTATCTTTCAGCAACCTGAAAGATAACACAAGAATGGGAACACAAGGAACGGGGCACAAAACATGTTGAATCGACATGTGGGTCTGACAAAACAGAAGGCAACCGCCCCATAAAGCTCTAGACCTGCTTGAAAACCAGCCGGTGGACGACGCTTTCGCTCTGCTTCGCTCTGCTTCGCTCTGCTTCGCTCCTTCGGTTCCGCGTCCACCAGATCTTCTTCGAGAAGGACCGGCTCCAGTGCTGCCAACTTTTGCCAATCTCCCGCCTGACGCGGAGTGACGTGACGTGTGACGCGAGCAGAGCTGCTCCACCCGATTCATCGGAAAGAGCGAAACTCGACGTGTGTCTTTTTACTTTGTTGTCCCACCGGAAAGAGATTGAACCGGAAGGAGGGGTCGAGAGGCAAAAAACGATCCGCGCTTGGCTTGTGGGCTTGGAAGTTCGTTTTTGGACCATGCTATGAAGAGAAACACCTGAAGAGTGGGTGAATGCTCCAGGAAAGCAATGTTTTACACAGCCACATGGTGCAACAATGTGCCACGTGAAGGGAAGACAAGGTCCCTGCAAGGTCCCGGTCTAGTCTAATGGCCCCAACTTTCATCGCTATCATGTTCCATTTTCCAAAGTAAGGCTACACTGCTACACACGAACACCAGGCTACACTGCACCCGTCCTCATTGGCAGCAAACAACTCCTCCTCCAGCAAGACGATCATGTCCAGCGTCGTCTGCACCGCAGGGTCTACTCCATGAGCTGCGTATTTCAGCTTGGCGCTGCGGATGGAGAAGGCGGATGTGGCGGATGGAAGCAGATTGTCCGTGGCCAGGCGAATGGAGAAGGGTGTGCGCTTCCGATCCGGGCGATCGCCGGTGACGGGTTCTCCAATGAAAGCGAAGGTCAGAACTCTCACTTGACCCCCACCAATGCAAATGACAAAGGTGGGCTGCAAGAGAACGGGTGGAAGTCCACGCTCGACCACCAGCTGCATGCCAGGGCTCACCGAGATATTCACGGCACACTCTTCGGCCAGTGCTCGCAGAACCGCTTGGTCGATCTTGCGCTCCTTGAGCCTCTGCAGGTGCTCAGGAGATGGTGTATCGTCCTCCTCCAAGTGGCTGTTGACCCCGAGCGTGCCACGTCGGCACATCAAGGTGTTCACACCACTGGATGTAAGCCCAAAGCCTTGATCGAGAAGCTCTTGAGCAATCGCATCCGCCAAGGCATCCAAAGCAGCACTGCAGGATTCAGCATTCACATTCCCCACGTTCTCTTGGTGATCCGGACGGACGGGGTAAAGTCTTCGGCGCCCCAAGACCAGAATGCTACCTCCTTGCATGGTCCGTCCCAAATCCCGAAGACATTCTAAACGTTCTGCATCGGAAGAAGGAAGCACGATATCGACCTCTACAGGGCAGGGGTTGCTCAGAATGCCACATGCGCATGTCGTCATGATCCTTCGAGTATAAATCTAAATATATATATATATATAGTTTCTTTTTTTGTGGCAAAGATTAGAGCAAGCATGACACCACATGCAAATGTATATTTGGTGCCTATATTTTATAGTCTTATTCCAGGGAGATTTGGAATTGTTGACACCTTAGCAATTAGGAGCAAGGACGCTACTAGGGGCTCCTCGCATCGCTACTAGGAGCAAGGACGCTACTAATGGGACAAGGCTTTGGTGGGGGCTGCAACGTCTCAACGTCTTTTCGCAATCCATCACCGAGCCCTCTGGGCAATCACGTAGACCTTCAGGCAGTGGAGGGAGATTGGAGTGCCAAAAACGGCTTTGGCTGTCTCCGAGCCGTTCCATGGCAGTGCTTAGGAACTGCTTGGAGGTCACAGCAATCTTTTCTCCCAATCGTCTAGCATGGCTGTCTGCCCGTGCAGCTGAATGGGAAGCCTCAGTCACAGCTGTGAAGCTCAAGTCCTTGAAATTGCATCAGTCTGCATCTTCCTTCCATATCTAGGCTGCTTAGGTCTTTGCTTTAGTTCATTACCATTGAAATAATATATGACTATATATATATATGTTGTTCCCTCCTCTCTGAAAGTTCCAAGTTTACCGAGAAACCGTCAAAATGATCTTGTGGGTTCCAGAGCTCACAGAAGAGGCCAAAGTGGAAAACACAGGGGCCCTGCTCGACTCGACGGAAGAAGCCATGGCCCAAACGCCTTCGGATCAGCTAGACATGCCAAGGCTGAACTGACTAGTCCTACAAGACTGGTAGCCCCTTGAGTGTTGGTAAGCTCAAAAAAAAGACTGTAACTTTGGTGTTGATGGTCGTTTTGCCATGGCTTTCCCATGTGGTGCCCCGTCTTGTGCCACATGTGTTGTGCGATGTCCTCTTGTGGGCGATTTCGCTTCGAGTTATGATGTAAGAAGCGAAGAAACCTTTCACAGCGAGCCTCAGCAAGCTTCTTTTTTTGGCACTTGCGAAAATTGTGCGCACCTATCTGATATATCTGATGATATGGAGCACACCTATCCCATGAGCATACCTGTAAATGGCTGCCAAGAATCATGCCGTTCAAGTTTTCAACTATGAAGGGAAGTTGTCGTGGCCATCTCATCATTGCCTTGGCCTACTACATCTTTACGGCAAAGTGAACATATACCATTAAAGAAACGACATTGACAGTAAACCCTTTCAACACCCACAGTGTTTCGATGCTTTTAGTCTCCGGAAGGGCAGGCACAGCGGACTCCAGAGTGTATTGACCTAGGTTGCCTGGAGAAGGGCTTCGCTACATCGGTCACACGCGATGCCACGGAAGCAACCGAATGCTTTGACACCCCTTCACAAAAGCGCGGTTTTTCCTGCGCGCGATCGGCGTCGCTCTTCTCTGGGCTTCCGTCTGGAGCGCGGAATTCCCTAGCTGGCTTTGGCTTTGTATTTCTTTGTGAGGAGGCAGGACTCGACCACTGTGATGCCCCAGTCCTGCGACGTCGTGTTTTTTCTTGTTTGCCAGGGCAAAGCAAAGCCGTCGGCACACTGCACAGGGCAATAGAGCGATCAGTTTGGTACCATATACAGTACCTGGTGGTTGTCAATCTGGGGGTATTCATGGGTATCCCCTCTAGTAATTAATCAACCAACCAATAGTAAAAGGCCATCTATGGTTCTGTTGCCTCACACATCCATTTCTCGGTTGCAAACATGCGATCTTTGTGAGTCCTTACCACTATTGTGGCCAGCACCATCAACTCCAGCCCTTTCCTTCGCCTGGCCAAATGCAGTGTTTCTAGCTACAAAAGTGATCAAGCAAGGACCAGTTTCTTTTTTCTGCCTTGCAACTTGCCAGTTTGCCATACTGTTTTGCCACCGACAGATTTACAACAGGAAGGCAAGCGATATCGGAATCGTTTGACATTTAGTAAGGATTGGCATGTTTCATTAACTCTCGGCTCTTTGTCAGTACTTTGCGAACGATTTCGCTTTCTAGGCGCGCTTCCAGATTTTCCAGGGATGTTAAAATGCTTTCACAAAGACACATCATCCTTCTATTTCTCTTCTCACTGACTTGGTCATTCGTGATTTCCCCAAAGTCTCAGGCCACTGGATCACTTTCGCTTCGTCTTGGGTAAGGGATCAAAAAAAAAGCAAAAAAAAGACTCAACAAAAAAATACTCAACGGGGATCAATAAAAAAATAAAAAGGGAATCAAAAAAATATTCTAGCCCACTGCCCCTCCTAGTAGGGAGCTATTTCTACTGGTGAACCATTTTTCGAGTAGGGCTACTCAATGACTGGACGGCAACCTTATCGTTGGGTACCTACTTTCTTCCCAGGGAGCTGCCTCTAGTAGAAAGCAATCAAGCCTCTATTTGCGCAAGCAGGGGACCAGGAGATCGACAGACGAGCGCCGTACGAGAGCAAAAGACCAGCGGACCAGGAGACAGAAGGACTAGGATACCAGGGGACCAGCGGACCACAGGACCAGGAGACCGGAGGACTAGGGGACCAGTGGACTGAAGGACCAAGGGACCAGGGGACCAAAGGACCAGTGGACCAGAGGACCCAGGGACCAAAGGACCAAGGGACCACATTACCAGAGGACCCGCAGACCACAAGGCCAAGAGAGCAGCAGAAGAGGCCTATCAAGGAATATTTATTTTCTGATTCGCTTTTTATTTTTTTTTGATCCTGTTTTTATTTTTTTTTGATGCTCTTTTTATTTTTTTTTGATATATACCTATGCCCTTCGTCTTCGGCACGTTTTGCGTCCGGGGCCCTGGGGCCTGGTCTTCCATTCGATTGAGCGCACAACACATGGCAAAATCGCCTGCTCCTCGTTGAGGCAACCAAGGATTCCATAGATCACCTCAGCAATCAAGGAGATCACCACGTTCCGCAACATCGAACCAATGCACTTGAGGAGGGTGAGATGTGCTGAGGTGCTTGTTGTTCGTTCTTTTCTCATGGCTTTCTCTACTTTCCTCCGATTTGGCGATTGAACAAGACGCGGTCTTTAACCGGTGATGCAAACAAAACGGAACTGCGGAAGCGGCTGGTGATGCGGACCACGACGATGGCGACAAACGCCCAATGGCTCACCACCAGCCCGGTCTCTGAGCCAATGGCAGGCACCTTGAAATCAAGGTTGAGCCTCATGATTCCCTGTGTCACAGCCTGGCACCCAAGTTCACAAATATCTTCTGTGGTCCAGTTCAGGTCTGTTTGGGAGCCGCGACGAAGACAGAAACTGGACGCAAGAAAATGACTCTCCTCGCTGATGTACTCGAAATGCATGGTGCCACCTTTGATGAGGCAGCCAATACCTGCCAAACTCGTCAAGGAACCGCTTGGGAAGAGCCAAGCCCGGTCTCAATGGCCACCCGTGGATCCTTGGTTCCACTCCTTTCTGAGCCCCAAAAAGACGAAAGCTGCAATCACTTGTTGGTGTACGACCGTAGTATAGACAGTGCCTGGGAATCCATTGGACTAGACGACATCTACTGTAAACTTAAAGGATGTCAGCCAAAACTCCGGTTAGCCAAACGCCCAACGCCAAAGACGCCTCAAAAAAAGAAGTACCTAACGAGGCAATTGAAGAACGGACTGAAACATCAAACATTCTAAACAATAGGCAATGGACACACTGCCTCACGGTCACGTTCTCATCCGAATTCTACCAAACACTGGCGTTCTCATTGCGCACAAATGATGCCATCGAAGTGACCCGTGAGGAGCATCGCCTGAAGAAACAGAGCGGTGTGGGTCGGTCAAAGCGAGTGTGGTTGTGTGGTCAAAAAAGAGCTCTTTTCATCTCTTTTCCATTTAGCCATGTGAAAGCACTGTAACAGTTCAAGAACAGGCGGTGAAGTTGGTGAAGCACATTTTTCAACTACCCATGGGTAGGCTTGGAATCCTAAACTCAAAGACCTTTCACAAGGATCCAATTTTCAGGCTACCGAACCTTTGAACGACTGCAAAGGTTGATCTCACCAGCATGACTCCAGGCCTGTGCTGCCTGCGGTATTTCGTAGGATCCAGCCTCAAGAAATCGGATCTTTGAAATTTGAGACAAAGCACAGCGGGTGAAGCTGCGAAGTTGGATCGCATTGGTTGGCGCCAGTCCGGTATGACGACTGGACTGTTCTCCACAGGATTACGTGCGAGACCCAATCTCAATCTAGACCCACTTGGTCTTGACGGAGTGCAACATCTGGCAAACAAACATGCAACATGAACATGATCCACACAGCTCGAGAGATGTGAGGACAAAGTCATATTTCAACTGACTTAACTTCAATTCAATCACTAGAATATCGATAGCTTTATGGCCCATGGTGCAGCATAGACACTGATGAGTGAACACACAGGAGCTCGTGCTGTAGCAAATTCACACAGGAAAACGAGGCCACGTTCTATCGGTTGTTGCTGGCGTTTTGCCCGGTTGTTCTGCCGGATCTGTTCGCTTTCCTTTCAACATTGCAAAGGTTGACCCTCCAGTCTCGGCATCGGTGTCACGCCATGCGACAACGTGCTCGGTGATGATGTCCGTGACCTGGCTTTGTGGGCAACAGGGGCGGGAGAGGAGCCCCTTGCGTGATGGGTTAATCAAATGAGACCTCACAAGCTTTACTTCCGTATCTTCTACAATCCGAGAGACGCAAACAAAGAGCCCGTCTCCGGATTCTCTTTGACAAATGTACACATTTGCCAATGTTTGTCATAGAGATCCATGAATTGAAATGAAAGGCTGATCTGGTGCCATATCTCAGTCCCTCACATTGCAGGACTTCAGAGCTTCAACCGCCCCTGCAACCAAGCTATCCTTAGCCGTTCACCGTTCCTGGAAAGTTTCGATATCGCCAATGCTTGAGAAGACTGTTGTGGCAGGAAGGACTCATATCCAAACAGGAAGGACTCATTACCCATGAATCTGTCAGTCACGGCTTCGCTGGCCACTCCTCACTCAGACTCCGGCACACACCACGGAGTTCCATCTAGCACTTACAATGCCGATCCGCAGGCCAGCACCATCATAGGTGGGCAAGTCCTTGGTGACCGGCATGAGATTTCTTGGTGGGGGTAACGTTTCCAAGCCTTGAAACTGCATGCAAACGTCTGCTTTCGTGCACACACACGATTCACTTTCTCCCTTCAATGAAGCCAACCACGGCCAACAAACCTCCACATGCCCACGAACACTTGATTCCAGTACCTGGCTACGCGATTCGCACCATTTTATAACACCCATTCCAAGTGAGGTCAACAAATGTCACACGGATCGCTTCTGAGCTGCTCGGAACATGCTTGCGATCCAGCGGCCAAACCACGGATTGACTTTGCACCATCTGGGTTTGGAGCCTCGGATGGCGTGGGTTTTGGTCGCCCATCGCCAAGGCGACAAGGCGACAAGGCTCAATGCTTGTTTTTTTTGCAACATCCGAACTTGATGCTAACAACATCTAACAACTGGGTGGGTAAACCGAACTGTACCACCGCTCTTGCGGCTAGTCAGCTGGTTTCCACTGAAGGCTTGCCACCGCAGCTGTCTAAATGCTGCTCCTACGTAATACTTGGGTCGGAGGCTCTCCGATGCACGTCGCACGGCGTCTGGAACGAAAAGCCTCGACCAGCGACCGGCCGGCCGGGGGGGGCGACATTTTCAATTTTTCGCTTGGCCGTCGCCATGTCCTGGGAGCAAAAACATCTCTCATTTCTCATCATTTCTCCATCTCACAAGAGTCAACACTCAGCCAAACACAACGCGCAAGGGCCACAGTGGCAAATAGATGCAAGTAGCTCACTACCGCTCTTTATTAATATGCCAAAGCAACTCTGCCCATTTCTGAGCAGCAAACTAGAAGCTGAAGGCGCTCAGCTGGAGAATTTATCAAGGGCACGGCTGGAGCCACACTCTGCGAATGGCAATGAGAACTGTCGTCAGCCACAATCCAATCCAGCGCAGTGCATCGAGGCGAACATGACGGCTGCCATGTCTATAGGGGTGAGAACAAACCATAACAACCCCAACACCTCATCATTCAGCATCCTCTATGTAGACCGTTGTTTCTGACCTTCCTTCATAGTGTCTCAAGTTTACCCGACACTTCAACATGAGTCGCATTCGGCGCGGGCAAACTCGGTGCATTTGGCGCCCAAGGAGGAGTGGTGCCTACCAAAAAAAAACATTAAAAAGCAACCCTTTATGAGTGGTCAGTTAATGACGACCATTTTGACCATGTCTCAGTCCGATGCATTCCCTTCATCCTCTTCACCCCCGATCAACGCCAAAGCAGTGACATTCAAGTCTCGGAAAGAAACAGCACGCTGATCTTGAAGACTTCATGACAAGCTTCCTACCCTCTTTTCCTTCTCAGCCCGCGTGCTTGTGGACTCGAACCTACAGAGATCATGTGTCTTTTCAAATGTGTCTTCGTTCATCAGCCCACAGCTCCCATCACGACAACTTCTGCCCTTGGAGCTTCAGGTCTCTACAAACTGAGACCGAGACACTGTCTCTACACATGTCTTGTGTCTTCATCGCTCATTTGTGGTTTGGGCGAGACCAAGAGTTCCAAGCCATGTTGAGCCAACCGGCGATGAAGAGAAGCCCTCCCAATGGAGTCACGGGACCCAGAATCTTCCGAAAGCCACTGGTTTTGGGTAGCAACACCAAGCCATAGATACTCCCACTGAAGAATAGACAACCGAGTGAGAAGAGCTTTGGAGCATGGCTCTTCCCAAGAGCTGCTGACAAGCCTATCATCACTGCCTTGGAAGCTGTGGCGCGGAGCACGATTGGTTGTACGGTACGTACAAATGCCCTGCAAACAACTTTAACCTCTGAGGGGGGAACCTCAAGTCATGTACCAGCTGTATATACTTAATTAAACACTTGTCAAAACGCTGATGAATTCCTCACATCTACCCGAAAGCCTCCTGTGGAGCTAAAAGCATCCTGGGAACATCTTGAACTCATCTCCACTTAAACGGCCAAAACAATGATTTGCTTCCACGGCACATGAAGCATTTGATACGACGCCGCCGTTTTCCAAGACTCCAGCAGCGCGGGATCGCTGGTGTAGTTCTTGAGACCATGCGCGCCGAAGGCCCCACACGCCACACCGATGGCTCCCAGCAAGCCGCTCACCGCCTAAAAAGATGGGGCTCGCGAAGTCACCGGAAACAAACGCTGCTCTGCGCTCGGCTTCGTTCTTTTGTGGATGGAAGTCACCGGAAATGAGACGAGTCGAGGATTCATCATCGCCAGGTAGGGGTTGAACAGCACATCGAAACCAGGAACCTCCTTATTGGTTTGTCTCAACATCTCTCAACACTGGATGGAAAGAGTAGCAAATCAATGCTGGCTAGAACCCAGTTTCTGGCCTCACTTCATACCTTGCCAACTACTCATGAAACCTTCATTTTTTCTTCTGTCATGAAGCACAACTCCACATGTTCCTGCATCACATGCTGGTATCTAATGTTTGAATGGTGAATAGGGACCATCAGCCAAGGTGTGGAGCCCATGATTCTCTGATCGGAGCTCAGGCTGGAGGAAGCCCCTTCTTTTCAGACACACCACTCGAAGCCCCTGCGGCAGGGCAAGAACTGCAACCTCATCCTAGCCCTTGAGGTGACAATCCCATCCAAATCCCTGAAGAGGAGGGCATCGCTATTAGGGTGGAGGCCATTGCTATTAAGTTATTAAGGTATACCTGAAGAGCAGAGTATCTGCAAGGAGTGAAGTCTCAGCCTTAAACATGCACATTCATGCAAACATGCAATGACATGGATGTACAATCCCCCAAAAGAATCCAAAGAGAACAAGGTCCTCCTCCTCACGTTTCGTCCAGACACGGTCCAATTCGGCTCCATCTTTCCGCCCATGTCTGTGACGGACACTGCTTTTGGAGCACTCTGCTGCGGGCCGGGTCTTGATGCACCATGCCGTGCCGGACGAGTCTCCCCCAGTCACGAGGGTCCAAAAAGTCAGCTCACTGGACAGCAGGGACTCTAACCTCGAGCGTGTTTTATTTAAGACATCCATCCAACATATCCAACACCTCCATCTTTGTGCATATTGCTCCGAAAGAGAAGATCATTGAACGAGTCTAGAATCTGGAGGAAACCAAAGTTAGAGAACGAGAACAGAGTTGATGGCCCCTGCAAGGTAAGGTCAGCACTCGATCAACGAATCAAGTTTGATCAACCCAGCATGAAACCGCCCAAATGACAGGGTTCTCATGCTGTGAGTACTTTGCTCTGCCAACAGGTGTTCTTTTTCCTGATCCAGCTTGATTTGCGATTATGCAAATAATGGAAGGCCACACTGAGGCTACATAAAAGCAAACAAAGCAACTGTGCAACAATTTGAAGATAGGGTCACCATTACAATGCACAAATCCAGATGCACACAAAGTAGGGTTGCGCCCTCATATCAAGCCCCCTGATCAACAACAACATGATGTAGTCGTAGCACAAACTAGGATACCTTTCCGGATGCATGCCCCAACCCTTCAACAAACACTCGCAGGAGTTGAAGCCTGCGCACGAGCATCTCCCTTTTGATCTACTAAATCCATGGGTTTCTGCATGAATGGTTTGCTGTACAAGAAAAGCCTTTTCAACAATCCGACGACCCCCCCCGGTTCTCCGGGGGGGTTCTCCGGTTTTTCTACAGGAGCCATGATATCATCCATCGGCTCAGCGGAGACAGGGATTTATTGGGATTCTTCGATGGCTTCATCCATCGAGGTCGACTGAGCGGTTGGACTCCGCCGGCGTGGATTTGGTGAGGTCTGGGTCCGAATATCGGATGCCTCCATCATCCACCGACAAATGGTCCCAAGGCCGTTCGCCTAAAATGTGAGACAGCGGTTCACCTCAGGCAAGTGGGTTGGGGCGATGAAGCATTGGATGAGTGAAAGGAGCTGGAACAGTGAAAATGGGAACGACGTTTCTAAAATGGTGCAATCCTGGACAGCTCTTTGTAAAACAGGTGTCCGGGGATATCGCTGAACGTACCAAGAACTGCGTACGTGTGCAAGGCTATCAATCTGAAGCCCCCAAATCGATCAAGCTGTGTACGAATCCCACCAGCAGTCGTACCGAAACTTGCACCTGCCAGTCGTCTCTGTACTGTAGTGCACTGAGTCCAGCCTTTGCTCCCCACAGTATTCTCAAGGGAAGTCCTTCAATAGTTCAGTGCAAAACCACCAACCTGACGAATAGCTGAGCGACTCAACACAGAAATATATGGATAGCCCCTTGAAAAAATGACGCTGTTCAAAAATGGGGTAGACCTCCAACCCCAACTACCAATGCTTTTGGCCCCACCCAATGTCGTCTTGACTGTTTTAGTCTACAGGGTTTTCCCGTCTTCGAGACACATCCAAACGCAAGTACTCAACATACACATAGCCACAAAAACCGCCCAAACCCTTCAACGCAAAACCATGGGCCATGGGGGGGAAATTCCAGGAAACACAGGGCCAGCATTGCTCCACACCGTTGGTGCACCCTGCATGTGCTTTTTTTGAGGCAATTTTTGAGACTTCTCAAATGCAACAGCACACAGTCGTAATCAAACCCAAAGTTGATTATTGATACATGAATAGCCTTTTGATGTCTCAACCCCTGAACTTTTTCACCAGTAACAAAATGGCATCGCCACTAGGAGCAAGGACGCTACTAGTAGCTCCTGGCATTTCTATTAGTAACAAGAAGCTACTAGTAACTAGTAACAAAGGGCATCATCACTTCCAGGTGGCCGATAGTGTTGGACCGCTGGCCCAGGCCCAAGCCGCTAAAGCCGCTACCTTGCAGGTCTGGAACGGCACACCGTCAAACGTGATTGCATGGATGACATTGTTTCTGTTTTCCATTTCTCTTCATAAGCGCAGCAAAACGATTCTTTTTGTATATATATATATACATATATGTTTACTTGCCGTTCTTCGTTTTTTCTTCCTATGCCCTGGAAAAGAAGGTCTCATGTTACTATTACTATGCATAAGTAAATTGTATAGCAACATGCGCCTAGCGATCAGCCACTGAACTTTGATGGTCTTCAACTCCAGCCAGAGCAGGAACACTTACATGGGGCTAGCGTTGGAGATTCATTCAATCTGGACCACGACTCATGACTGACCCTCAAGGCACCAACAAAAGGACAAACTGCGTAGATACCCAGCCGGAGGGTCTATTTTTCATCCGGTGGTCGTCGCGCCTTCGACGTTCGACGTTTATCCCCACCTCGGACTTCGCCGCCCGAGTGCCGCCGAACCAGGGTCTTCTTGTTTTGGTAGGCTTCGTAGAGCTCAGGACACACGAAGTAGACGCGGCGAGCCCGTTCAGCGGCAATCACCGCGCCAATCCTCAGGGCCCCACGCCACCCGGAGGAGTTCAAAACGGTACACGAGGAATTCGCTGTGGCGACTACGAAGGCCCATGGCTATGCCCAAATTGCATGGCTACGCATGGCTCACTTTAGACTTCTGTTTTTCTACATTGAATTTTTTGGGGTCAAAGCTCACATTTCCTCACCCCAACTTGAGGGAAACCGAATCGTGGTGAAACTTATGTCTATCTGATCCAGTGTTTTTTACACAGTGAAGCACTAAGAGATCCAAGATCGAAAAAAGGAGATGAACAAAGACCTGTTATCGAAGGAGGCCTTTATTCAGGCCTTACCACTTCCTTTCATCATCTCTTTTTCTTTATTGTCCCGCTACTCTGATTGCCAAGAGACCGCTTGGCGGGCAGCGGAGCCTGTAAACAGATTCATCCGCCCCCGAGGGTCATGCCGAATGTTTGGTGGGGAACATATAATAGCGATGGCCTCCAACCTACTAGCGACGGATTATGTATGACAGATCAGAGGTTTTGGAACTTCCTTTTTTGTTGAAACCCTTAGACCCCTTAACAACCGTGCTAAAAAGTCTATTTACAGCGCCCTGAGCACTGCCAGGCTTTCTTTCTCACTGCCATAATACCAAATTCAGCTTCCCAAGATCAGTTTCAGGTGCATATCCTATGACCTATCTTTACAGCCCTACAGGTTGTTGTAGAACAGCTACAGGGTAACGCCTGCGAACATCGAAAAGGACCGACGGCCAACTCATGTTCGCTCACGGCTCACCTGATTGCCCATGTGTTCCCAAGCTTCTCGGCCATCACCATCTGCCATATCTTCCAAAAGATGTTCACCTGCACGTCGATCACCGACATCACGTCGAGAGCGGCCCGGTCGATCGTACCGGGTGATCCCAAGAGATCGCGAGATCGAGCGTCGCGCGGGACACCGCAGCGGTCCGGTCGACTCACCAAAACAATTTACAGCACCGTTGACCCCAGACACGTGGGACAACAACGAAGCATTCCCAAGTCCACTTTTTGAGACATCAACAAGAAGGGAGACAAAGGGAGACAGAAGGGAGACAAGGAAATGCTGCATGGCCAGCGGAAAAGGGCGGACACTAGCAGTGACAGAAAGGGCGGACACATCTTAAGAAAGAAGTGAGAACCCCTAACAGTAAACTGCTTGGGGAAAAACACGAGGAGCGTGGCGCGTGGACACTCGAAAAATAACACTCCGGAAAGTGTTCCCATGACTTCCACGCTGCGGGTATAAGGACTTCTTAACATGTTCATTCGACCTGAGCTTCATTGTTATACTGCGTTTGTACTGCTGCAAGCTATACCGCTGATATTTGCCACCATCAAAGGTCCTGCTCGTACCTCGCAAGTACGTCCATATTCCATATATAATGTATGATAATATCGTGTCAATTGATAAGTACGAGTACATCAACATGTGTGTCAACCTCTGTCCTGTTCGTCCACCCTCCGGAACCGCCCTTTCGCGCGGCGGCGCTCTGCGCGCCGAGCACGCCGAGCGCAGCGCGCCTCCGGGTCCCGGGCGTCCAGGCAACGTGAGATACACCAGGCTGCTGACGCAAAGGCAACACGCCGAGACCGTGTATGGCAAACCTGGGACGACTGAAGACCCCCGACGGAAGGAGGACGGGAGGTGGACTGGAGAATTGGAAAGGAACAGGACACCCAGTGGTGACAGGACTTGGTTGGCGAGCATCAGGCAGAGTCATTCACAGCCAGTTGAAGTGTTAGATAGTTACGTTTCAAAGGCAAGACTTGGTCACTTCTGAAAGCCATGTTGGGTGGATTGAAGGACACTTGTTGAAGAGCCTTTGGGCAACAGGCTTACGCAAGGCTCCTTTGCCATGTTCGGGGCCGAAGGGTCCAATTGAGCACCAAAGGTAGAGGGAGCCTCATGAAAAATTGCTTTTGGACTCCTCTAATCCTGTTTCAAGTGAACCTATTCAAGTTCGGCCATCGTCAAGTGCGGGCAAAGTTGTCCCAAAGTTGTCCCATCTACATGGCAAAGCTTTTTCAAGCATTTGCCCTTTGCAGCCTTGGTTCACCAGATTGTGCCACAAACCCTATCTATCAACATTCAGACCAGCCACAAATTTCTGTGACTCCTACGCTGGCCAAGTGGCCGAAAGAATCCTCATAGATGGCTCCTCCCACCAGTGGTCCCATGGAAAAGCCCAGATTGAGCAGCCCACGTTCCATTCCATAGACGGCGGCCTTTTCGGACAAAAGACATCACAAAGCAGGCGGGCCTTTTCGGCGTTCCATTTCTGATATACCTTGTGAGGCGACCTTCAAGACTTCAAATCCATGACCGGCCAACAAAAGCAGAACTCAAACGCGCAACGAAAAACAGTCCGGATGAAGTCCAGCACCTGATGCTTTTCAGCCACCAATTGCCCGACCAAACTGGTCTTGCTGACCACTTCCACAATGGTGGCAGTGCAACCAAAGAGAGTGGCGTAGAGATATGGTGTCCACCAAGATCGTTCCGTGCTCATGAGCACCTGGGATTTGGGGAGAACAAACGAGAACAAACATGGTATGAAAGAACCAAAATCAGAGACTCAGAGACGTTGCCCTCAGTGGCTGAGCGAACAAGGTCAAGCTCCCAAATTGAAGAGGCAGGGGGGAGATGTATTTCAATCTTGTGTTTTTCGTTTTCCCCAAACTCGATGGAAACTTCGACAGTTGTGACACTTCCACAAACTCTACAGCATGTGAAGACCGTGACTTGAAGAAGCTGCATGTCCATCGTGCAGACCGTGTCAGCTACATTCACTGTGTGAGACCGGCTGACGCCGGCGCGGGGCCCAGTCGGAAAACGCCCAGTGGCCATGGCCGCGGCTGTCGCCATGGACGAGACAGTGCAAAGCACATTGGGCCGGAAGAAACCAATCACATGGGGAGCCAACCAGCCTAGGGGTGACACCACGTTCCGCGTTTTTTTCGGGTTTGAACTGTTTTAACGGTGGTTGGCCAATGGGTGGTTGGCCAACGGTCGGCCTCGCCAAATGACATGACTTCAACATCCGGAAAAGGCGATGCATGACCCTAAGACGTCCAACTTCTCTGCTGCTTCCAAGCGTAATAGGTTTGGGGGGTGGCTACATGATATATATATATGTATAGTAATGTAAGTAAAGTTACGCCTGTCCAAGTTTATATACAAGAGGATACAAGAGAATAACAAAGATAAGAAAAGGGTGTTTTGGCCACTTCGACAAAGCCCCCCTTCTAATTTGGGCCTTATGAAAGAGGCCCGTCGTTCTTCTCTTCTACTTGGCCTTTAATTCAGCCTTTGAGTTTGGGCTTATACATACTATGAACCAACTTGTTGCTTTCAAGTCTCCCCAAAGCAAGCTCGAAGCAGAGCAGGTCATCATAAACGTGGCCTGCCAGTCTGAGATGGTTTCACTTCCACTCGCTCAATGCCAACGAACCAAATGAAGCAGTGACATTCCGTCTTCAGTGTCTTGGCAGGTTTTAACACGGCTGCGTTGCTCAAAGGAGTGCAATGCAACGCTTTGAAGGAAACCCAGGTCCACCAGAAAAGCCGCTATGACAAGTTAGGCGTGTCGACAAAAAGGAACAAACCACAGGTGCAAGATGGTGAAAGTAAGAATAGGCTTTATAAATCTTTGGACAAAGGCTGTTGATGACTGGGAGGCTCAAATTCCTGGTGATGACCTTGGGTCACCTCCTTCTTTCGCCTGTTGCTGTGCTTCGAAGCCAAAGGTCTGGTGCAGAAAATAGGCTTCTGGGCCATCACTGACTGCCTAAGTTGCAGCTGCAAGATAGCAGGTTGACACCTGTGCATCTGAGATCTGAGGCGACACACTCGACTCCACAAGTCCATCCCCAACGCGTCCTTGCTCCTAGTAGTAAGGCCAGGAGCCCCTAGTAGCGTCCTTGCTCCTAGTAGTACGGCCAAGAGCCCAAATTCTTCTGAGATCTTCTCTCTGAGCACAGGAGCTGATCTGTACCGTGATGTACCGTGTACCGATGGCCGAGAAGGAACCTCACCGTTCTCTTGATGGCCACTCTCCGATGTTTGCCCGGCAAGTTCAATCAAGTGGCCAAAGAAAACGAGTCCTTGGCAGGTCTTGCGCATCAGTAAACCAATCTAAGACTTAAGCAAACACTATAACTCCTGCATATATACTACTACCGGTGTCGGGGCACAAGCTGTGCTCCTTTCAGACTGGCCAGTGAGTCTGTTTCTGTCCATTGACCTTCGGTGCTCAAGTCAATGAGGCGTAGTCAAGTCACTGTCAAGCCTCGAGGCACATTTTCTGGCACATTTCTTGGCAAAAAATGGAAGCCACCCTGGGATTTTGGTCGTAAGAATCTGGGATCTTCCTTTCTTGGAACCGAGGATCGGTGGATCCAGCGATCACGTGTCCTGATCCCAGCAAGTGGTCCTTTCTAATACAACGTACAGCCTGAAATCCGTGGATGGGACCAACATGTTGTGGTGTCAAGCCATGAAAAGCTACACGGCCTTTGAACATCTTTGAACATTTTCTGCTAGCCAACACTTGTACAAGCGACTTGACATGAGTACACACACACAGAGATTCTACCAGGCGATCAGAGTCGCGAGTTGGCTCGCACTGCATCCAAGTCACTAAAAAGCAAACCACCAAGAGAATCGCGGTCGTTCCCTTCAGGAAATGTAGGTCTCAGTCAGAAGGTCGGGCAGTACCTCTCCACTCATCTCCAACTGAGTCGCGGACGTCTGCGCGGTCGTAGGTCATCTGGGACATGCGCAGCAACCTGGCTTGAAAAAGCCGATCAACTCTGACATCGGTGCAAGAGTTGAACGATGTCCGATTTCTTGAAACCGAGCAAAACCGTTCTGGCCTTGTGAAAGGAAGGGGTGGTGAAGAATCGGATACCTGCGCTGAAGAATCGCTTCCTACGTGGTTCGCAGCTGTTTCCGGACACCATGTTTCATGGGCTCAGTTGGTCTCTTGCCGAATGGCGTGGAATCACATAGCCTCTCTTCAAGTCGACTGTGCTTCAACTGGTCCGCTTCATTCTACTGGTCCGCTTCATTCTTCTGGTTGGCTTCATTCGTTTTATTCGTTAAGGTGCGGGTTCTTTACCCAAAAAGGTGTGGATGGAAGAGGTCTCTGATATCGGCTGTGACATGACGACCAAACACAAACAGTTCCGGACGAGCTCTTCTATTCATTTTTGGGCCTCTCTATATCTATGTAGCAACAAAGGCTAGTTGTATCATGTTGTATCTTGATATCTTGTTTGCAACAAAGGAATCTCTGGTATGTGTCAAACGTTCGTTTTGGGCACAGAACGTGAAGGGTGACACTGGACCAAACCTCACAAGACAAACTAACAAGAGTTCGGCGATCTGAACTGTTCAACCATCAAAGGCCAAAGGCCCTGAATCGGGGCGCCATCTTCATCCGTCCGCCGCAACAGACGAAAACAAAGACACTGACCAGCCGCGCTGGGTGCCATCTTTCACACCAAGAAATCAGCAAAAACAAAGAGAAACAGCAACAAATGACCAATGGTGGGTCGAATGCGTCACCATTGGACTTGCTATGACGAGTTTCACCAGATTTCACAAGTGTCACCCTCGAAAATTCGCGGCGCGAAGCCAAGTTCATTGGTGCCTATGAGGAAGTTCAGCATGACCAAAACAGCAATGGCATAACAAAGGTGCTCAAATTCGAAGTGAGTCATGACCTGAGTTTCTCCAGAAGCCCCCCAAGATCCTGATTGTTCGGATACGGTCCAAGCAATCTTTCAAAACACCCTGGCATCAGTGGAGAATCAGTTTTTTTTGTGTCATTTTTCAGCCTGCTCGCAGCAGGGATGAAAGGCCCTGATTCTCCTGCTGGTCAGTCAAAATACGCAACAGAATGGGAAGTCCATCCTTGATGGCTAGGCCATCCTATCTTCCACCTGCCAGCACCTCCTGCAGAATCTCAGCACCTCTTGTAGAATTCATTACTGCAGAAATGACATGGCTGGCAAGAAGGTGCATCATTTTTCAAGCAAGCCACATTGTTATTCAGCCTTGAATAAGGTGCCACCATACCACCAATGGCAGGCCCTAGAAGGCACCCCGCTGATTGTAGTCCTTGAAAGCTCCGACTCCGATGGAGACAATTGGCAACAGGTCCCTGTACATTGCAGTAGCGAGTTGATTGGCACCAACTAAACCAACTATATATATATATTATAAAAACATGTGTATATATGTAATATATATATAATATTCAAACACATGTTGTCTTCGCTTGATCCAAGCTTCTAGTTTGCAAGTTCACCTTGGATTCGCAAAACACGACCGCCTGACGGCATTTCTGACTGACAATACCACAGGACAAAGAGATTGCAGGGGCATCAAGTTCGGCCCTGGACTAAGATTTCCTTTGAAGCCTCAAGGGCCTTCATTTTGTTCCCAGCCAAGCGACCCAGTCTGCTCGATCTGACTTTGAAGTCAAGTCTGCAACGAAGGCAACTTCCACTGCAGCAGCGCCAGACAGAAATCCCAGAGTGGCTCGTGCCAGCAGCAATTGCAACACGGTTTCCACCCTGGCCATCAACAAGTACCTGGCAAAAGAAGTTGTGACGCTGAAACAATAGCTCCTCGAGTGCTTTTGGAATTCCACCGGTGTACCCTCCACAAAACCTGTGACATCTTTGACACAGTCTCATCCGAGTCTTTTTTCCGAGGCCATTGGAATGGGCCAATTTGGTGATGTCTTGCACAGTTTGTATTGGTAAGTTCAAGATATTGGCCCTTACCAATACAAGCCATACAACAAATACTCGTTCCGATGGCACCTTCTATGGTAAGCGGTGAAGCTCGGTGGGGAAAACGCCCAACGGCAAGCCATGGCAAGCCTCTCTTCCACTGCACAACTCCAAGTGCCATTGATCATCCACGATCCACATTCAAAATTCATGGTCCCTTGGAAGACTACTTTCCTTTACGAACAGGGAGGTTTTCCACTTCCAGAGTAGTGACTCGGAGCGTAACCAGACAAAGCTCTGCTTGCCCTCCAAGACACACCACGGATGTGGCTGCTAGGCCACCGAGAAGAATAGGCTTTCGGCCAACTCGATCTGATAAAATGCCCAAGATCGGGGAGCTGATCAGTTGGCTGGCAGCATATGCAGATGAGATCATGGCATAGTGGAACGCATGACAGCCTCGCAAGATTGGAGAATCACAAGGTTGGCCATGGGCGTCTGGATTGGCCATGGTTGTAACTTGAAACCACACAGAAAATAACAAAACCAGACTTCTAGGCAAAGAAGGGCGGTGTCATGCGGTGTCCGAGCCGCGCACTAGATTTCTCGAACCAAATTTTGGCCAAGTTGAGCCTGTTGCTGAGGCATACGCTTTGATCATTCTCACTTTGGATCCCCTCCATAGTCTACCTCTAGGACTTTCGGATGCCCCTCATGCAGGGCTTCGAGGTTCACTTGTGACCCCCTTAGGCACCCAGGCCGCATGCACTCCATCGGCCCCTTCGCGTTCACTCGATCATCCCCACTCGAAGGGCCGGCGCCTTTGGCCATGGCAAAATACGGCAAGGCCGGCGCGACAATCCATTGCCCGCCTCAGCGTGATCTAGAAATCATTGGCTGCGTCCTCTTGGAGTCTCTTTGCCTTCAAGGTGTGAATTCCAACTTGCTTGGCTGGAAGACATGACAAACGAGAACAGGTCAGGTCACAGAACACACCTTGAGAAGAGCTAGTCAGCTAGTCCACTTGGATCCTCTTAAGCGACGATTAGCTGACAAACATCGGACCGTCGGACAGATTCCAGAAAACATCTTGAGAGCACAACAGCAGCTGCAAGGCATCTTGAGAGCAGAAACTTGTAGCACACCCTTGAAAGCAGTCAGAATACCGGTGGCGTCCCAGAAATGATAGGCCGTCCAACTAAACGGGCCCCGATCTCTTTGGACCTTCGTCCAATGATCAGCATCAAATCGGATGAACTGGAGAACTCGTTGACGCTGACACGAATTAACTGGTTCGAGTTTCCAGAGACACTGGAAAGGGGCCAAAGAAATGGGGCTTCTTTACCTTCGGAACGTGATGCCTTCGTTGACGCACGTCAAGCCATCCTTCAGTTCGGAACACCGGTCTCAAGCCGCCTGACCGGTCCAAGCTTCAAGCCCATACGACGCTGGAACTCACCAGGGCCCACAGCTCGATCTTGGCGGCTCGGTCACTCCGCGACTGTGGCTTCAGCGCAGGTTTCAGCGCTTTGGGAGCCATGGCGAGGCCCGGCCGATGAACTGATGGCGTTTTCGGACGGTTTCTTCGGCTGACGGCGTTGGTGAATTGCAAGGGACCAACTTCATGCCCCTGTTCTGTGTCCCGCATACTGGGATCGCCCCCCAAAAGGGGATACCAAGTAGTCTGTCACTGATTCAAAGATTTGAAGATGCATCTTCAACCGGGAAAACTCTGGACACATCTTCACATTGCCCGGGCCTGGACTCATGCAATATATTGATCCATCTCTCTACTGCGCCGGCAATGAGATTCAGCTGATCTAAGTCTGAGCAATTAGCTTTGGCAGCTGCGCAACCCACTCGAGAAGTAGCACCTACAGTCGGAGTGCCAATGCCAAGGCCCCGCAGAAAGCTCGGAAAACATGAGTAGGCAGGATCCCTACTGTAGAAGCTTCCGAGAAACGCATATAAAACAGGACGAGGAAAGAAGAAGAAGAAGGAGAAGAAGAATAAGAAGAAGAAGCAGAAGCAGGAAGCACAACAAGCCTGGAAGGCAACCCTCCTCCAAGCAGGCAAACTTGGCAACACAAAAATGGAGAGAGACAAGACCTACCTTTCTGTGCTTGAAGCCCAAGCAGCCATAGACGACAAAGAGGGAAAAAAGGGCAGACTAAGAGTTGCTTCCTGGGAACCTGAAACCTGCACTACGCGCTGCTCCCTAGAGCTAAAATACATTGACATATCATTGACTTCGCCATAAAGCTCCTACTCTGGTACCGGATCCGGTCCGAATGTGGGCCAGTCGAACGTATTCCAACCGAACTACGGCGCTTTGTTAGAAGGGCCAGGTGAACGGTCGCCGTGCCCCCTGTCACTGAGTGGAGAAGACAAGTGGTCACCAATGTGAAGCACAGAAGCTCAAAGTCGAACAGCGGTGATTCCGGGGCTTCCACACACACACACACACTCACATACGTGTACAAAAGCGGCGGTCAGCTTGCGAAGTTGCGGCTTTCGTAGCAGCACAGTGTGGTCGGTACCATATTGTCATGAAAAACAGCGACAGGCTTCGCCACGACTGCGACTTACTGGGTTGGTGATCGATTGGCTTGGTACTGGTTGGTCATTTTGTCGGTCACTTAGCAGCTGCAGTGTTGGCTTGCTGGTCCTGGGTGTGTGTACCAACCTTCGTGTTTTTCTTGCTATCTTGCCATTTTTTTGCTTGCCCTCGCCATCAATAGACTAGAGTCTACTAGAGCAAAAGCGATGCACCATCCTGGCTGCATTATATATACTGCATTCTCACTAAGTACATACCAAAGCAATGGAGTATGTCCTTGAACAAACTCATGTACACGTACCCACACTGATAACACCTCGTAGCACCTCCCCTGCTGCCCGCCATCGGACTTCTTTTGTCAAGTCCACTTCCACTTCCACAGAGTCTGCACATCAGCCTCGGAAGACTTCGTCAGTCTGCAGATGTGGGCTTCTCCGATTTTAGGAAAAGCACCAGGGCCCAGCGAGTGCCTGAAGTAATGGGCTTCGCCTGATGCCAGATCTTGGTATCCATAAACATGCAATCACCTCAGCTGAAAAACCGTCGGCGTCTGCGCAGCGGGCGGCGCTCTTCTTTTAATTCCAAAAGTAGCGCCTTATGGTGCCCACGTCGGAGGGAGAGAGGGAGAGAGAGAGAGAGAGAGCCAGGACTAATCCAAGACTTCAAACATCTTCAAACGGACATTTACTAGGGGCTGCTCCCTACTAGAAACAAGAAGCTACTCCTGGCTCCTGGCGTCGCTACTACTATATAGTAGGAGCAAATGATCTTCGGAATAACAAACAAAACGGTGAACGTGAGGAGATAAACATGGCGCTCAATCATTTTCCATAAGCCGACACAGATCGCTGCTTCACATTTGCAAAATCCGAGTTTCTTTTTTGTGATATAAACACACAGTACTGGAGCAGTCTCACTTTTTTTTAAACCAATCTCCAACTCCAACAGAACGGATCTTGACAAGTCAGTGAAAGCAGGGGACTTTTTGTTGCGAGATTGGACACTCTCGGCTGTTGCATTTCGTTCAACCTGATGTCAAGTCAGCTAAGAGGTCGACCGGGCGCCATTTTGTAAACCAGCTCCTGCTTGGGCTTTCCATCCCAAACATGCAAAGCTCCTCCTTCGAAGGGCTCATCGGTGGGAAGCGCCAAGATCGCCGAACCATCCACGTTGGCTCCATCCTAAGGAAGTCGGAACCAAGGTTCCCCCGAAACGAAATCATCTTGGAAGCGGCACCGACCACCCTTGGATGACAATTTTTCGATCACCAAACAGGCGGCTGTCCACTTCCCTAAGTATTTGTGAGGGGAGTATGCATAGAATTGCATATACACATATATATATATATAACATGCACAAGAAACGACAAAGAGTCAAAGAGTCCTGCTGACAACACTCCCTGCGACTGCCTGAACCCCATGTTTCTACCCCTTTGTCAAGTAACATGGAGATGATTGATCCAATCACAGCAATCAGAACAATGGCTCCTATGACATACACCAGCCAGCCGGGAACCTTACGTGTTTGCTCCTTCAGAACCAGTTTGGCCGAGTGTCAATGTGCTTCTGCAATTCATCCTCCCCATGCAAAGGCCGATACTTCGTCACAAAGGCGTTCATGACCTCGGATCTTTGAGGTCGAACGATCGAGGTCGACATGTTTACTCATGTTTACTCGACCATGTCCTCAGTGGATTGTGTTCACGCGAGAAAACTCGTGTCCTCAAATCGACGAACGGCGGCCGTGCGCCGTTAGGCCGATGTGGATCGTGGAAAATGCGGCCATCGAACAAAGGTGCCGAACTGGCCAGGAATGGGGATGCGGCCAATTTCTTCTACGAAGCGGGAAAGGCAGGGTTTAGCATGGGGGAGGAGGCTCCATTTAGTGATGGGCCTGCACATCAAGTGCCTTTGTATTTGGGTCCACTTCGTGACACGTCTTTACACCAGCTTTCAACGGACGCGTTTGAAGCGGAAGTTGCGTGAGCAAAGGAACCTGTGAACGTCGTTCCAGTAACGAATGCACCTCACACCAGCTGTCTTCCCCCCCCTCCACACCACCTGAGCAAGTCACTGAGAATGGCTTGCTTCCCTGCTTGAAGCCCTTCAGAGTACAGTACCAGCTTTCCTTGTGCGGAGACGCGTTCTTGGTGGATGCAGCATGGAGACGGGCAGCAAGCATCAGCAAGCTAGAAACTCGGACATAGACCCCTCTGCAAACAGGAATGCAGTCAGACTAACGTTTCCATGGTGTGCTTTTCTCTTTGGGACTTCAATACAATTTTTATCCTTGTGCAATGGTCAAAACTTTACCACCCGGTCACCAAACACTGTCCTTTCCTAGTGATAGGTATTAAGATGCATTAAGCAAAACCTAGGCCAGGCTGGCTGAATAGCTGCTTCACAAGCCTTGCATTTCGCTGCTGAGTTTCGAAACTCCTTACACATTCATGCATGATGTCGCCCAAACACTTGAGCATCGGCTCATGTGGCATGATCTTAGGCTTCCAGTTCTCCATCACCACCATATAGCAAGAGATGCGCCAGTTGTCTCCATACCTTGAGTTGCGCCCGTAATCCAAAGGTTGCTGCACATAGCTCGCTTTGATCTCTGGAAAAAGATCCTGCAGTCTCTGAGGGTCAATGACAGCTGGTTTCAATGCGTGAGCCATTGCTCGAGGCCCAGGAGAGCTTGAGCCGTTGGAGACGTCCTTGTGTTTGGCATCATCTTGCAGCAGGCTCAGAAGCGCTTGGGCATCTTGCAGCAAGTTCTCGCTCGGAGACAAGCCCCTTTGAAGCAAGTACCTTCAGCAAGAAGGACACGCAGCTAATAGACAACTTCTCAAACCATCATTTTACTTCTGCTGACAAATCAAAGGGTTGACATTTGTTTCGGGATGATTTTATCAAGGATTATAAAGGTTTCTCTTTTTTTTGGGAGTGGGGATTTACTGCTGGGGAGGATCTCGCATAATGTTTCACAATGCTGTGGCACGGGACGTCCCCTGGCTGTGGCTAGGGTGATGGGCGTTTCATCACCACTTTTGCATCTTTATGTAGAATGGGCCTTAACATCCACCATCATGGCACAGTCGCAAAGGGTTCTGTCATCCATCAAACGAGTGACACCAAAGACCAAAAAGCACAACCACAACAAACAAATGAAAAAGCAATAACTTGCCTTGCAAAGAAAAACAACAAACAAGAAACAACATGAACACGGTGCTTGCACATTGCACAACGCACATGAAGAGAAACACGAAACGCAAGAAGCAGAGAAGCGATGTCGAAAAATCAGAAGCCAGCAACAAGAACAGCAAAGAGGCAGAACAGCAAACATGCAGAAAAAGCAAGTTACTCAACTCCTGGCATAATATAAGTAGGAGAAGACATCTTGAAGAGGAGCAGGACAACTCAAAGGCTTCCATTCCCTTTGAAGTCTGTCACACATTGACCCAACTATGAAAGGTCGTCTTTCCATCGCAGCTCCGCTTCGAACAGCTCCCGCCAACGCCTCCGGATCCAAGGGACTTGGAGAGGTTGCGGCGACTGAAGCTGGAAGAACTGGCGTCTGAGACCACCTCGGTGCGGCGGGTGAGGAAGAGCAGCAGGTGTTCTGGCGAGAAGGCAACCAGATCGGGCAACCCAAAGATTACAAATTGGGAAAAGAGAAGAACTACAATGTCTCCCAGTTTGTAATCTTCTACAATCTTCTCTCCATGGTGCCATCCCATGGAACAATAATGGGAAATCATGGGATGGCACCATCATGTTCCCATGATTTTCCATGTTCTTTTTGTACCCAGATCCTCTGGGTTTGAAGGGGCACTCCTCCCCAAATTGGAGCGAGCCGAAACCCACAGCCGGGAACCCTTGGAGGGAGCATTCACTCAGTATGACAACAAATGATAAATGCGATTCACCCGCCCAACCTCAGATCCCAATGCGATACGAACTTATCACCAGGACACCATGGTGATGGCTTTGTTCAGAGCTTTCACCTCTGCAAAGATCTTCGCGATGGCGTTCTCCCGCTGTGCCAATTTGCGCTGCTTGCACCAAGTCAAGAGAAACCATGTCCCACCTAGCGAAAAGAGCCAAGGCAGCCATCCATGGAACGAATCTTTTTGGGAAAGGATGTGGTGTTTTCATCAAGGAAATCCGGGAAGCCAAATTGGGCCCCAGTTGAAGTCTCTGGTGCCTGACCAATTTCGGCTGCTGTGCTGAACTCAAATCTACAAAAACTTCCAGAGTCTCAACCACTTCACTTCGCTTCCTGGTTTCTCTGTTGTTCCAACCCCGTACCTGCAAAGACTGCGACACCAGAGAGGAGCAGCGAGTGGTGCCAAGCACGTTGGCTCAGCATCATCTGCCGAAAAGGGCCCTTCACGTAGGGAGGGGCCGCCGTTCGGCCGCGGAAGCAGATCGAGAAAGAACGAGTACGATGGCCTAGCAATGGCCTCCCACCTAGGAGCGATGGCTCCAACCTAATAGCGAGATGACCGAAGACATAGCTCAAGTTTACGGAACGATCTTTGTATGTTTGAGAAACCTTGCAAAGACTTGGCTCTGAGTGTGGACACAACAAGTTACGGTGCCAAATGATCTGATCTGGCGGCGGTCAAGCAGTTGTCAACCAAAGCGTGACTCTGACAGTATTTATGAAGGAATCCAAGGCTGGTCAGACGGCTTTACACTTCGAGGGTGTCCCTGAAAGCAAAGCTTCAGCATGTCCCTTCACTCCTTTCCCCACAATTGTTGACTCTCTGCCTTGTTCTTTCCTTTCTTTCCTTCCTTCTGTCCGTCCGTCTGTCCGTTCGTCCTGTCCGTCCGTCTCTCTCTCTCACTCCAAACACAGCTGTGCTTTGAGCTTCCTTTTCTGCATAAAACCTCTCAAGTCACAGTGGATCTGCAAAGGCAAAAATAATAGCTGCCCTATTCTTCTGCCTCCTCAACACTTTCTCCCAAGTGCCCCATCTTTCAAAGGTGCCATCAGATGCAGGTATGGAGGGGCGGACAGCATGAGTCCAAAGGTATCGCGCGTTGCCTCCAAAATGATAGACTGCACGGCGCGGCACCAAACAGTCAATGTCATCATCAGTGTAGGAATGCTGTGCGTACTGCCTGTACGAATATTCTTTCCGAGCAAAATAGAAATGATGTCATTCCCAACTACATACGATCATATGGTTTTTTGGTAAAAGAGTCAAGCTACTAGGTGGAGGCCATCGCTAATGGGTTGGAGGCCATCGCTACTAGCAGCAATAAAGCTTTCTAGTAACTAGAAGCTTCCTTGGGCACTAGTAAAAGAGAGAAACAACATGACAAAAGAGTACTGTAAGGTCAGGTGTTTGGGTCCCTTGAATACGGCCCCTTAAAAACAAAGGCGGCCTTACTGGCCCAAAGACCTAGGCAGGTGGTGCACCCCTTCGGCTAAGCCAAACAGGTAAGGGCGCTCGGCGACACTTCGGCTAAGCCACTCATCATCATTGCAACGTTCGGCGTCATGTCTCAAGCTCGCAATGGGCGAAAAGGTGACCACAGCACTGCTGAGCAAAGATAGAACAAAGCTGTTTGGCCCATCCTGCAGGGGGGTCGATGTGCGGAACCATCTGATAATCTTCAGATGAGCGGATATTCACCGTGACGTCACGAAGGGGCCCAAGTGGATATCCAGCCAAGGACTTCAGCTTCTTCACCACTCCTGCAGATGCAACACCCCACCAATCGAACGGTACACAAAAGGTTCAAAGAGGACCCTGCAAAGGAATCTGGAAGTTCTCGAAGACTGCACAGAGTAGACTGTACTGTCTCCCAGCCAAAGAGAAGACCGTCTCCCTTTTTCACTTCTTGGAGCCTGTCCTTGGAGTCCACTTGGAAGTTTACCTTCGTCAAAGTCCTTGCCCCAGCCCCATGGCGCCAACGGCAAGCCGGCCTTTCCTTCATCTCGTCCAGTCATACGCCACGACTGGGCGGCGGCGCCATCTTCGGCTGCAAAGTCATAGCCAAAGTTGGAGGCCATCCTCGAATTGGCTGGAGGGACCTAGTGAACATGGGAGAACAACTAATGTTTGATCCCCTGATAACTATACTGTAGTAAATTATGCTATATTACATTGTTCCATATTGTTCCCACTTGTAAACGATCCCCCTGAAGGCAAGGGAAACATCACCCGATCAATGCCAGGCATCTCCACAAGCTCTTGCATAATCTGCTCCTCTTCGTCTGGGGACACCAAATCGGGCTCGACGCGAACCCCGGGATTGTCAGCGGGGCTCACCGTTTGCCCATGCATGTCACGCAAATACATTTCTTCTACAGGACCAAAGGGCCGATACTTTGACCAATGTTGCGGAGCGACCCTGAAGGCATCCTCCCCAACGAGGGTGACATTGACTCCGAGATCTTCTCGCACTCGCGCCTCCCCGTGTGGAGATAGCACAATGGGCTTTGGAAGAGCATACTCACCAATCACTTCGTGAAGCATGCCGATGCCCTTCATTTTGCTGAAGTCCCTTTCGGACGCATCATCTTCATCTCTCACTTCTTCTCTCTTCAAAGTCTCTAAATCACTTCTGGGTGCTGCGAAGGCGATAGGTTTCCAAAGTGCCCACGTGAGTGCGGCAGCTGCGAAGCAGCCAGCCACCTTGTGCTTCAAGTGATTTCGCACCATGGCAATGTGCTCTTCTCTTCAGAATCAATTCTACAGACTCTGAAAGATTGCTTGAGATGGAGAGATGTACAATGTACACTGTCACAATCAATATTCAAGGCAGAAAGAATGTGCTGCAACCGTGCAAGTGCTTGATCTGAAACCATGGATCCTTTGACTCATTCATGATGCCACGTGCACATATTTGAGCCGCCGGTCTACGTCCAAGGGAATGACCAGCGCCAACACCGAGCGGAGCTGATATGAGTGAGAATACTTTCACTTGATATTAATCACAAAACATCCATCTGAGTGTCAAATTTCTGTGCTTTCTGAAGCTTCTCACCTTTTGGAACCCAATCTAAGAGATCATTTCAGTTGGGCATGACATGGATCAAAAACACAGTATATACACCCGTGTCGCCAGAAGGTTCCACCTCACCAGCTGACCTGCAAGATTTGTTTTGTTTTGTTTGTTTGTTTGTTTGGTTCCAAGACCCAAAGCCTGCGATGCAGGCTGCCAACATTTGGTATGTCTGATTCTTTCAGAATCACCTATGGAGAATATTTGAGGTATACCGTTTGTAGCTCGCAACGCCCCCCCATCTTTGTTCCCTTATGTTCCATTCATCTTTTCCGCTGTCCACGACGTTGCCAATGCGATTCTTTCAGCAAAGGCTGGAACACTTCTTTCAGGCTAGGCACCCGCCTGGGCTAGGAGCTTTTAAGGCTTGAACAAACACCGGAGAGGATTTCTCAAACACTTTGTGCCTGTCCATGCCTGTCCTAGTTCTAAAAGAACAAAAACACATCCAGATGGAACCGATATGCATTCTACTCTCTTCAAGTGCCCACATGTCTCTTCAATGCTGCGAGAAAACCTCGCTCAAACAAACGCAGCGGTGCAGGTTCTTCCTGCGCAGGCCGCCCGCGTCTGCGCTGCGAACCGCTGCTTCGGCGGTTCCGCACTCCTTGGTCATGAACGGCACTTTGATGGTCGTGAATTGTGGCCAAAAGGGGAGGGTTCTCCGTTTGGTTGGGCGACTCATTGGGCGGGCCAGGCCAAGCTCTAAATAGGATCGTTGCAAAAGACCTTGAATGGAGTAGGTGTGGCGGGCGAGGATTCACAACACGCCGCTAGATCTATCAAAACGTTCCATACCAACCAAGTGCAAGCCAATCGACATCTGAAGCAGTTTCATCGTGTTAGACTGTCTGGGAATTCTCAAGCACCCTGGCGAACTATACAGCTGACGCAGTGTGCGGTTCAGGAATTGGTGGTTTGACCATTTTCCATACAGGACAGCTGATCCCAAGGGCGCATTCCGCCCTCGTTTTGAGATGAGGTACAGTCCACGCCGAGAGTCCTGACGAGGACATGACATGTCCATCAGCGTGTGTAGTTTGCACGATTCCTTAGATCGGTGGGTGTTGATCGCCGTGCCTCGCTAGTAGTAACAGGTGCCTTACTAGTAGTAACAGGTGGTTCGCTACTAGGAACAAGTGCCACGCTACTAGGAACAAGTGCCACACTAGTAATAACAAGAAGACAACTGAAGCTTTTTTTCTTTCTCGCAACCCCCAACGGTCCGATCGGGATGGGCAGTGAGTCCTGTGGTGATTTCTCTCTCTCTCTCTCTCTCTCTTCTCGTGTATGCCTGCGGTCCCCTCTCGGACCCATATACCATATATACTGTATATCATATGTTCTGATTTGACATAATCTTTGTAGGGACCCCCAGTCCCTCTGAACCTTCCTGGGTTCTTGCATTCCTGAAATTAGCCAGTGTACCACAAGGTGTGTTCGCCCGTGTATTTGCCCCCCCTCTCTTGTGCATGATACGGGAATCTAATTCTCACCATTCCTGGTTTAACCTTCCTGATGGTTCCACAGGCTGGTGCACCTGATTCTTGTGCTGCCAAACACATGTTTGTTCCACTAACCTAACCAGCCATGCCTTCTTACATGCCCTCGAAATCTTGAACCAAGAACCGCAGGCGAAATCCGAGCAGTCCGACTGCATTGTTTCTTTTGCTGTTTCGCTGTGGCTTCCCCGGTCCGGCATACGGCCTTCCCCCGAACATCGGTTTGTTTTCGCCCAGCAGCTCAGGCTGCATCGGCCTGGGCGGCACCTCAGGGGGTGTTGAACCGGGAGGGGGTCGGCCGGAACGGTAGTTGACCCCGGGTCACATGAACTGATCACTTTAGGGATGACCATTGTTTGGTGGGGAGAGGTTTTGACACACCAACTATCCGCCAAACATGCTTTGACTGAAAAGTAAGCCGACATGTATAGATTGGTTCCACGAGTCATCCTCTGAGATCGCGCACATGTGCAAGAAGGGAAGCAACATCATCTTGATATCTTAAAGATTTCTGGGACCCCTGAAAGAAAGGCCGAATCATGTTTCCCTTAGGCACCAGGAAGAACATAGCCGAATCTCACAGAGGGCACGCCGGGCACGCAAGACGGATGCAGGACGCAAAGACGCTCGGGTTTCACCATGTTTCACCATGTTTCACCCTGTTTCGCACAGTTCGTGCCTTGAGGTCATAGAAAAAGTCTTGGTGTGCAGGTGTGGAGGCCATCGCTAGTAGGTTGGAGGCCATCGCTAGTAGGTTGGAGGCCATCGCTCTTAGGTTGGATGCCATTGCTATCACTTTCCTTTTGCTATTAATTATTAGCAAAACATCCTCACCCAAGCTTTAGGGGTTGAGACCTGTCAAAGTCGGCCTGGCTGGCCTGGCTGGCCAGGCTGGCCATGTGAGTGGTATGTTGCAAGTGACACGCTTCCTACACGCTTCCTAGAACTCTGGGGGCACCGTTTTGGAGCCGTCTTGAGCATGCTGAGACTCGAATTGAACGGCAGTTTGAACAACTATTGTCTGATCCAGGTTTGGTATCCTTTGCCTACCGAGGACAAGGTCTTTTACTCTTCAAGTCTGTTCCAACGCTTCAGCAATCTCTCTTCCAACTTCCTACGTCCGCCCTTCTTCCCATGTCCGGCTCACAGCTTTCCAAGTCACTGGTTCCAGCAACCCACAAAGCTGATCTAGCTTTTGATTAAGTACCTCACCCAGGTTCTTGATTCGTGCCCACAGCAAAAGATTGTGGAGGATGTCTTATTCAAAAAAATGATACAGTACATGTATGTTTGATTCAACAGCCAAGAGACAAGTTGAAGACTCATGACCTCACAGGTTTTTTTCTCTAAAACAGCTTGCCTCGACTGAACTTTGCAGTCTTCCGATGACCTGCCAAGGCGACATACATGTGAGAAAATCTGGCATCGATAGTGCTGCATAACATTAGGACATCCATAGACAGTGCGAGTCAAAAAGGTTCAACAACCATCTGCTAGTGTCGAGTCGAGGAGGGCTCGAATAACTCATTCATAGACACATCCATATTTGTAATACACTTTGTAATGCTTGATACAAAGAACCTCCTGTCCATCACCAGCCACTCACTTGACTCAATGATCGTGGCACCTCTCCATGCATTGCCGAGGTCTGCTGCAATTCCTTGATCTTGCACTGACCTTGCGAAATCTTTCCATCTCAAGTGAGCGGGTCTCCCTTTGCGTTCTGGGATGGATTCTCATTGTGTGCGGTCTTGAAATGGAGCTCATGCAGGTACCATTGATCATAAACATGGAATCTGGCCACCTGCAGCATTTGCAATGGCGGTGTCTTGAAAAAAGAAACAGCCAGCTACTGTTCTCATCAACAGGCGGAGAAGGACACGAATGCCGCCTGAACCAAAGGAAAAAACAAATATCAGCCTGAATCGGCAGTCTCCTTCTGAGGCTTTTCATTTCTTTTCTACACCTGTCAGTACAGCCTTTTTGCAGCAGCACTTAAAGACCTTAATCATTAATCCATCCAGCCAAGTGACTTTCCAGGTGGCAGTCCTTCAAAGAAGCAAATAAAACAACTCCGCTTGGATTCCATGGACTTGACGCTCGAAGCATCGACTTTTGCACCACGACGCATCCCCAATGGTTCGGGTCTCGCCCTTAGGACGCAACGTCCCTCAACGGGAGCATCGCAGAATTCCTCGTTCACACCCAGTCGTTCACAGGCTCCCTTCCTTGGCTAATGAATTCTGGGGGTTTGAAAAAACTTTGAAGAGACCCACAGACCGCACCAATATAGAGTAATTACAAACGGGGAGGAAACACCCCCAGCATCAAGCATCAGTCTACAGTACGCAGTCCTTCAGGGGGTGTTCCAGTCCTGGTGTGTTCTTACTCCGAGATGGTGTTCTAGTTCCTGTCCTCCACTGCCTGTCTCATCATTTCCAGCTGCTCTTCCAGGATCTGTGAGTGCCTTCGTTACACGAGCACGGTCAATCGGGCCAGTCCATCGAGCACGGTCGGATGACACGGTCGGCGACCCTTCGAGCCGCCACGTGGGGATCCGGTCTTTTCACGTTTCACGTCTCGCACAAACATCACCGCAACATGCCATGAATGTTGTCAACTAATCTCAATGATACAGGTATCGCCGATAGTTGTTTTGGCTCCCCATGCCCCCGCGGCCTCACACTTTGGCTTCGGGTCTCCAAATGAAGAGCTTCAAGCCTGCATCCGGAAACGATCAGGAGCCAACATCGTGGGTGTGGCTCATAGCGCCAAAGGACACCCCAATAAACCACATTGATACTCTTGGCAACCAAGAGAATTTGATGGGGAACACACTTACACAAATGTGCGCATCCTGCTTCAGCCTGCTTCCATCTTTCCTTTGCAATCTTTCACAAATTCTAGAGCTAGCAATGCTGGGTTTCTAGCCAGCTTTCTCGACCTTGTCGAAAGATTCGGGCGCCACTCCGTTCGTACCTCATTGTGGACTTTTCTGTCACAGGATTGCCGACCTCAGCTGCAGAACAAGCGGGATTTTTGTCGGGTCATTCTTAAAAAGAGCGCTTGGATTGCAGCACGAAAACACCAGCCCAAACCGGGCTTAAGGACGATCTTAAAGAACATATTAAGCTGACACCACATCCAAGACAATTGAAGGGTACGGTATAGATCTGTCTTGCTTATCAGGGTGTCAACCTCAGAAGTCACTCAACCTGGACTCCTGGCTTGTTTCATGTGTGCAAAGTCCGCAGTCATCCTTCCAAAAGCAAGGCATGGTGCCGCAGAACGCGACGACCGGTGGAGGGATGCTTAGGGGTTCGGTTAGACGCGAAAACAGTGCAGCATGAGGTGTTGCAATCCACATGCGGGGGTTTTGTTATGTTTTATTCATCTGATTACACTCTGACTCACTAATGTGGAAGTGGAAAAACGGTCCCTTGGAAGTCTACTTTCCTTACAAACATGGGATGCCATCCACTTCCAGAGGTGACGTGTTTGTCGGAGTGTAATCCTATGAGTCTACACAGTTGGCTCCAAAACCCCCCCAACTTGCCAGGGTGAGACAGCCAGGGCGGCAACTGACATGACGAACGCTAAGTCTTCGACATCCAGCAAGCACTCGACAAACTCTTCCTGGGCATGACAAACCGTGTCTACAGTGTCGACTTGTTTCTGTTTCCATGTTCAAACAAAAATGGATAAAGACATCCTGCAAAAAATCTGCAACATATTTTGCAACAGCTCAGAAAGTTCCTACAAGTAGCACCCGCAAGAAAAGTATTCTTCCAACACGATGGACAGGATCCAACGATCACCCCGGATCACCTGGGACCATATCACGCTTGCGCCAGCATCTACGAAATCCTGATTTTCAAGCACTCCTTTTCAGGACCCGAGACTCGACACCGGATCCTGCCGGAATCCCAAACCCCATCAAACTTTCAAGGCTTGGAGCGCCCGGCGCCCCCCCCAATTTTCACGGCCACGGTCTCCGTTCTCGTTTGACCTCGACAGTTTTCTGGTCGTATCTGAAGCAGACCAGCTTCCATGTGTATGACCTCGGAGTTGATGGCCAAGGTCTTCATGACCTGCGACCGATGACCACCGCGACGACCGCACGGAAATGGCCCGGGACCCCGTTGGTCCGTTCCGAAGCGAGCTCCGAGGGATGGGAGGTCGAACCTCTTGGACGTATCGGACAGGTACTCGACACATCTTGGCGGTCCTAGGAACACGAGGAACGCCAGCAACTTTAGACAATAACAATATTGTAGAAGCACAGATCGCTACAATATTGTTATTGTCACGAGGAACGCATCTCAGTGTGTTATGCAGAAGGACACAAACAATATTGTAATGCTACAACTTACCACTTAAGACTTACGACAGATCGTGTGTATCCTTCTGCATAACACACTGACATACACATAGAAATAACGATGTTGGCTTCGTAAAAGAGAGCCTCGCACTTCCTTGCTCATGAAATAGGAAGTACCCAAAGACCAGCTGAACATGTAGCAGTGCAGGCAAAAGTTTGAGATTGAAGGTCCGGATATATTCTTGCAGCCAAGTATCTGCTGTGCATTCTGAGTATTTTGCAGAAAGCGAGTCAAATCACGTTCGCGAACTATGCCGTCCTGGACATCAAAGCAAACCGCCTGCTAGACGCCAAAGGCGTTGGCTCGCCCAAAGGGATGTTGCCCACCATTTGTTTGGGCGAGTTTATGCAACTGGTGAATATCGAAAAGGTTCACTTCTTGCGGCCATGGCATACCAGTTGGATCCAGTTGGAGTCATGGCAGGTTAGTCCATCAACCTTCTAACAACACAACCTTCATCATCCATGCGAACCGAAGGACATGTTCGCTGATCTCATGCCAAGCAGCGCCCGTCGTGTTGATTTCTTGGAAAAGTTCTTTGAGGTCTTGTATATGTCGCTTCCTCGGTGCTGAGATGCCTTCCAAAATGGATCTAGGTGGAATCTCAACCAATGGGATTACACAATCGCCACAAGAATTCTCAGAAGCTGAGATGTAGTAGCAATGAACCTCTCAGACTGCCCTGTTTCTTGTTTTTTTTTGGGGGGAAGGGGAGACCCTTGGAGACCTCGCAAATCTGACATCCAAATGATGACATCAAACTGCCAGTCTCACATGAATAGGACTGGGGCAAATGCATTGTCACACGACTGCAAAACTCACCAATCGTAAGCCACAGTTTCCTGTCTTCTTCTTCAGACATTAGCTGTATTTCCTGTTGCGATGTGACGGTGGCGATGCCAGCAGTTTGTACTGCAACGATGATGCTGAAGTGTGCACAACAGCACAAAGAGTTAGGGCAAAGTGTGCAAGTTGAAAAAGGGCCTATCGGGCCTATCTGGGATGGATGTGGATCGTCTGACAACGTGATTCGGGAATGCTTTGAAGTACAGTACAAGTATCATCACTCTAGACTCTAGACCAAAACCAACAACACAGCATGCTCTGCAGGCCAAACTTTGAAGACATGCCACAGCCTGGTGATACCACTACTTGAACTACCATCCAGGACCCTCCTTAACCTCGATCAGCTGTAAGCTAAAGCCCACTGCCAAAAACAATTAATAAAAATATATTATACATTCAAGTAAATCTTACTTCCCACCTTGTAACACATGGAACAGAACCTAAGAAATGGGGACCCAGCATCAGGAATCTCATCGCATCGACTCCCGATTGTTTGGAGCCTTCTCTTGGACGGAAGTTGTTGAGATCATGTTCTCGCTGACCTTAGGCCAGATCCAATAAATGCAATGCAATCTGCACGACAACATGTCATGTGCACCACAGCCGAACTTGGCCAACATCTCAAGGAGGGAGGAGCACAACTACTTGATGTCTGGCCAATGACACTTCTTTAAACATGCTTGTGAACACTCAGATTTCGAACCTACCGTTTGACAAATAGCATCAACTAGCAATCAGCTGGTTTGTTACAGCTTGTTCGCAAGTAAAGTAGGGTGCAACATGGTGCAACCCTCCAATATTGATTGCAGCGATATACTGTCACAGTCTCTGGGTTGAAGTAAAGCAAAAGTCCAAGGTTGCTCTCCCACTGTCGAAGCGACGCCGAACTGAATCGACTCGAAACAGCATGACATCCTGAAGCAGTCATGCCTACAGAAGTGTACAGTGTACAGTATATCCGTTCGAGTTCGAGAGGTCTAAACCTTTCCAGAATTCTCCGAGTCGCAACTGCCGTGAGGATTGACAGCAACGTCCACGAACTTGTCACCATGAAAAAAACAAAGGCGAACTTGAAGGTGGGGATGTTGTCCATAATGCCTGGCCAACGAACCGCGACTTCGCGATCAGAACAATGCAAATGTATCCCAAATCCCAAATCTGCTGTACTCTGCAAAGATCTTTTTGAACCTTCTTGCTATCAAAACATGAAACAATACAGAGACACTCCTGCCAGGCAGCGAATGGCAGGGAAGTTCACAGCTAGACTTCAGAACATTCAGAACCAACAATTTCTGGTTGACTTCACTTCTGTCCAAGGCACTGTCCAAGGCCTCTGATTCTCCATCCGATTGAGCGCCACTCATCACTCGAAAGAGAGTGAACATCGAATCTGGCACCTCAACATGTGGCACGAGTCCACGTGGAACAAGCTGTACGTGCCGTGCCGCGGTCTTCGGATGCGCGCGGTGCACGCGCGTAGTGCTGTGTTCTGTTCCTGGCTCTGAGGATGTGGCAGTTTTAAATGGTGAGATCAGCGCTTCATCAACTGCCTGGACACAAACAAAGCAGGGCCAGCAGAATCTTGTCTAGCAGCCTAACTGAGGGCTTCATCTTGACCCAATCATCAACCGGTTCAATCGTCTCCAGCATCCTTTAAGGTCTCCTTTTCGGTCTCCTGAGCTCCCATCGTCTCCTCACCCAAAACCTCCCGAACCGTCCGAACCGTGGCACAAAATCTAAAAGGATCACAGGACCAGCCTGGTCAGAGTCGAAGATCATCTTATGGCCAATCAGCCGGGTGGTGAGAATCCCCATCGCGTATAACGTCACCTGAGAGAGTTCAACGTCACCTCCCACGCTCCACCCGTGAGGCCGTGAGGGTACTGGGGGCCAGTCTCTGAGTCTCTGGAGGCGATTGGTTTGGGATCGAAAGAAGAGATGACATCATAGAAAATCATGTCATGTTCTATGTATTGGTATAATCATCATCATTTAAGATCATCGTCATTGATTCTGCATGTATTGGTATAGAAGTGCAGAATCTTCAATGAATGGCTGGGAGTCGCCTAAGCCCAGTCTCCGCTTCTTTATGTTTGGCAACCTATCATCTTCAAGTAACCCACTTCCGGTGAAGCTGGGTGCCTATCTGTCTTTGTTCCACCAACGTTGGTGCCCACGTGGTAAAAACCCGCTCCACGTGGTCATGGCGTAATCATTTGCAAACGAGCCACGACCGTGAGGACCAAGACCCAAACTACCCCTTGCACTGCAGCGGTCACCTTGGGCCACCGGCGGCGCGATGGCCGAGGCGGGCCGAGGCGGTGTCGAGGTCCACAGGCACACAGAAGGGAAACACATCACAGGAAGCTACTAGATGCTACTAGTAACAAGTGCATCGCTATTAGTAGCTAGAAGCTACTATGGATTGATAGAACCGCCATTTTATATCAGTATCACCTCTCCTACTCCCACTCAGCTCAGCATCACCCAACTCATCACTGAGCACCAAACGCTGACCACCAAAATATACAAAGGCCGCACTGATTTCACCAACCTCGAATCCAAATCGAGCAACTGCTGTGCCAGCAAATCACAGCCACAAAACAAAGCACTTTTTCGTTATGCTACAGGAAAGTCATTGTGTTGGGTTTTGATTCGAGATTCACATAAGTATGTAATTATATATATAAATATTATTCTTATGACTATATTATCTAGCATCCATGATGATCTGTGAATTTGATGAAACAACGACCCAAGCAGGGGAGACCGACCACAGATTTGGACTGATCAGCCACCCGTATCAACCTCCGGAGGATTGACTCATGAGACACCTACGACACCGTTGTGGACCTACCGAAAACCAAAAAAGAAACGAGGGATGATGATCATGGTTTTTGTACTCGTTGTGTTTTTAGTGCCTCAATTTCGGTGCGACATCCTGTTTCGTGTCAAAGCACTTCGCGAGCCGCAAGATCCGGAGCAATCGCAAGAGCCGCATCCTCAGCCATCGCGGCGGTGAGAGGCTCCGACCACGAAAAACGTGGTCCGCTCGACGATGGGATGCGAAGCGGTTGATCTCGGTCTCCCGGCAGCATCATGAGTTGTCCCACGTTGACGCCGTGCGCTTTGGCCTTGTGCCCCTCTTCCGAACTACCTAAGAAAAGCAGGGAATGAAGGGGAATGACTTCTAGACTCCTAATGACTCTCATATGATCTATGCAGTCATGACTCAACTCAGAAGGATTCAGGAACACCATGATCACGCGTTGTTTGCATCGCTACATGCTTGCGCTGGTATTCTGCATACTAACCCCATTTTAGGTGAAACCCTTCAATCAGCAGAGCCATCCAAGCCTTTCTAGATTCTAGATCGTTGGCATGCTTTCTAATGTCAGCCCGCGGGAGTCTTGCTCCCAAAAGTTCTGTGAAACTAACTAACCTATTATTACCTGAGACATCTTAGCCGTTTGTGACATGTGGCATGCCACCCACCGCCTATGATCTGAGCCCAAATTAAAGTTTAGCCCGGGTTTCAAATTCAGCCCGCAAAGTGCTGCGTGCCTTTTTTTTGGGGGGGTAAACTCGGGCTCTGAAATGCTTGGCTGTAAAATCCGTCGGGAGGCCGACCGTTGGATGATTCGAGGGTGTACTTAGTCTTACTTTAGTGCAATGAACTAATGCAGAATCCAAGCTGCTTGGAGAGCCTTGGAATGATTTCCTGGCAGGACTGTCGCAATAACATATGTGGACAATGGCCGCGGAAGCCAACAGATTTCAATGTCTTTCTCTTTTCAACATGGCGCTCTGTGGCATGTGAACAAATAAACAATATGACACACACGGGATGGTGTGTCCATCCGCAGCCCCACAGGGAGGAGATGCAACTTTGTCTTCCAAATCCACCAAATGCATCTGTTCAAAGTTTCTTTGCAGATCATGTACACCTCATTTGGTAGGTCCATCCAAGAAAGACACTCTTCGTAGGTCGATCCCTGGTTTCTGTATCTTTCCTTCACTCCAAGATCCCGACCTTGCCACGTTGATGAGGGGCACAAGCCAAGAATCCCCCTGGGATTCGCGATCGTGTCTGGATCATGTCTGGTTGTTGTGTCCGGTTTCCCATGGAGAAGGCCCTGCAAGCAGATGCCCCAACCAACGAAATCTAGGTCAAACCTTTTGAACATCATTGACAAAAGGGTTCATCAGATCATCACTCTTTCATCTCTTTCCTTCTTTGATTATATACATTGAACAAACTCAGAACATATGGTATCCATACTGTTTTGATGAAACCATGATACAACACGAGAAAATCCTGACACGCGCCATTCTGGTTCCCTTGACTTTTGCTTCCCCCATTCTGTTTCACCCACCGGTGGGGTTTTCTGGACCGGTCTCGTTCGGGGTCGGACCGAGGCCGTCGGATCTGCGGGGCAACCGCAGAACGGTCAGACCACGCTCGGTCTGGATGTCCGGTTTGAGTCGGTTGGAGCTACTGCTTACAACGTTCCTTTTTTTGGTATTGTTTTCATTGTTGCTATTGTTTTCATTGATCCTGTCAGCTTTTAAAGATTCTGCCTCCGGCTTTGCTGGAAAGGCATCATACTCAACGGAGTAGAGTCAAATCCGCAACGGGATCGGATCCAATTTGGGTCAAAGCTACAGCGGAGCTGAGCACAATCGCCAAGTCCAACAAGTTCCAAACCTCAAGTTCCGAGGTGACGCTTCGCGTCATCGAGTGGTCCGCTTCCACGTGGAGACTCCGATGCATCGGACCGTGGACCGGACCCGGGTGGTCCCTTTCACCGTTTGAACCAGGCCCAATTGGCCAGGGGTTGGAAAAGCCACGTCCATGGGGAATCCTCCGAGCAGGACCGGGATCACGTGTGAGCAGGACCGCTGCCCAGCATGAGAAGCCTGTTCAACTGTAGAAAAAGGATGAACACGGGGACAAAGGTTTGCATGGGTTTGCACTCTTTCTGGATGTGGAAGCTGTGATGAGTCCAAGTGACAATATCTGGGCTCTCGCAGGAGAAGAACTCTCTCCCCAGACGCTTCAAGCGTACCACCAGTTCGAAGACATAGATACCTTGGTGCAGGAAAAATGGTCAGTTAATGTCAGTTATAGCTTGGGTTTCATGTGCAGATATGACTCTAGTGCCCACAGGATTCTTCGATTCTTCCTTCCAATAGGCAGCCTCTTTTTTTTTTCGGCAGGCCAGCGGGAGAGCAGGTTAAAATCGTCTTGCACAGCTTTCTCCATGAAATCTTGTGTTTAAAGGCCGCGACCACGCCATGCCACAGGACTGGTCTGTAATTCAACCTTTTTGGGATAAGGCTTGACCTACAGCCGCTCGAGCCAGGCATCTCTTCACGGTTTTCAAGCCAAAGGGCATAACAATCCATTCTCGAAGACCAGCCAGCCTCCCCAGTCGATATCGGTTTCACAGCCCATCAGCAAGGCATTCACGGCGATCACGCCACCTGCTGGAATGGGGTACAGGGCGGATGCCCATTATGTGCAGGGTTCTGTGCCAAACAACATCAAACAAGTAAGCTTTGCACCGATAAAGGACTGGAAGCCAGCTCCTTCTGTCCAGGACAGGTCCCATTCTAACCTCAGTGGTTCAAGTGTTCTGCGTGTGTTCATTTATCTGCATGTTAGGCACAAAGTCTAGCTATGGCCATCCCCAATAGGTGAATGAAACTGCATCCCCACAACATTGACACATGCTGCGCCAATGTGTTATCTCTGCAATACTAGTCTCCTCATTAGTTGCCAAACAGCTACAGTACTTTTTTTTTAAAAAAAATCTGCAGTTGTATGGAGATGACCTATATAATCTATGAAACAGACTGCGCCTTTGGGCAAGTTTGTGAGGAACTTATCGCAGTCATGCCGGGGCAACACTTCATCAATCCAGGCACCTTTAATATCTTCGTTTATTGGTTTCACTTGAACATGCTGATTTCATCTGAAACGCAGCACAGTACCACTCCGCTTACAGAGTGTGAGGACCGGACATGAAGGCGATGACTTTCACCACCCGCACCAGCCGCATCAAGCGAATGACTCCCAGGATATTGGACGCGCTCTCCGTGCTAACCTCTTGGATGTGCTGAGTCGCCGTGTGAACGAGATCGACGAACGAATGACATGCACCAGCTTCCGGACATGCACAAAAACACCAGTGAATGTGCCCGCCGCAAACGAGCACAAGGAGGCATCAAGAAACAACATGGAAACAACGATAAACATGTTCTCAATTGGCCACGCTAGCCGTTCCAGCGGCAGCAAAGCAGGAATATAACTTCAGTCAAAGGGCTGGCAAATAGGGAGCAAGGTATTGGAAAAGCCATTGATCCAGGACCTCACATCATGTGCTTTGATGCTCCTATGCTGAAGCTGGGGTACAGAACACACTTTGCAGGCAGTTGCGGGACACACTGGCTGTATATATTCAGCTGAGCTTTAAATATGACTCTCAAGCACAACAACAAACTGTAAATGGCCGCAATTCACAAGCTTGAAAAGAAGCAGCAACTCTAAGCTTTCTTAAATTGTAACTAAATCAACTACTCTCTTGCATCGATAAACTGCATTCCATTATGGTCCATACACACCACCATCAGCTTCTTTCTGCAAGTGGCTCCAGCACACACCACGATGATGTCGATGAGGCTCCACATGGCCAGTGAGCGCGTGCCACACAGAAGTCGTTTTCCCCAGAAACACGAGCGACCTGAGGTCCGCGCCCCTCCGTTGGACCCACGGGTCAAAGGCGAACCCCGGGTCCGGCGACGTCCAGCGGGTCAAAGGCCAAGCAGCAAAGAAGTTCCAGCACGTAGAAGATCAAACATGCTTGATCCACCCAATACCTGCAGAGATGTTCTATGATGTTGTCTTCACTAAATGTGTTTTTCGAGATTTTTTGTCATCTCTTCTTTCGTTCATACTTCATAATCTTTAAGTAGGACCATGTTCTGTCATTCCTGCGGGGTTGTCCAGCTTTGTCCTTTCATTTTCACGAGGCACCAGGCACGCAGCCACAGCAGGAAACAAACTAGTAATCTAATCTAATCCAAGCCACAGCTTCGCAAGCAACTCCTCTCAAAGTTGAACGCGAACATTTCGTTTGAAACAATCAAGATTCCTTTCTATACTTCATCTGGTTTCTTTCTAAGCCTTGTCAATCTTGGACTCCAAACACTTTGCGAGTTTTTTTTGGGAATGTTGAAGCAACTATCAAATGCTGTTTCATGCGTCGTTCCAGCCAATGCGTCGAAGAACCCCCTCCGCATCGTTCCGTCTTGACCCTGTCTGAAGAGACCCCTCTCCTCCGACGTCGAGTCGGCCTCAAGGACGATGCTCACAGTATTGCTGCAAATCACCGAAGCTGCCAGGAGGTGAAACCACCAGGATTCCACGAAGTAAAACATGGACCTGGCCGATGGAAGAAGCGGGAAAAACATGGAAAAAAACATGGAAAGCCGAGTGAATTGCACACAAGGTGGTCTTGAGAATTGTCATCGAATACATGTGAATGACAACAAGCATGAACAAATTCAGCCTTGACTCCCGGAATCATCATTGCTCTCCGGCCAATCCAATGGGTTTTCATGTGTTTTGATCATTCATTTGTTTACATTGTGCATCCATTCCCAAGGGTCTTTGTGGGCCGGCCCGAATTTCTTCCCGCATCATTTTGGACAAGGCGGCTTCTTGTCCATGGGGGAGATCAGGTCCTCTTCCTCATCATCCCCATCCACTTTGAGAAAGTTCTCGTTGATGCCACCGTCGGATTTGAGGTAAAATCCTCACACATCCAGCCGCGTGTTTGACACATGGTGTTTGACACACGACACATAGCCAATGGACATAAATGGACTGTGATTTCTCATGTCTTTCATGGGGAATTCACACGTACCCCTTCCATATCGTCAAGGCTCTGTCGCTATGCCAAGGTGAATCACATTCAGTATCCGCTTCACTGAAGCGGCTGTCATGAAGTGGCACTTTTTGATAGCCTCCATGCCGTGCATCGGGCATCATGTTAAGAGCATGTTCACGAAAATTGGCACCCAACTGGAACATGCTCTTTCTGTTTCCAGAGATCCGCCTTCGTCAATCTTGTTGGAATGAGGGGACTAGTAGCTTAAAGTCAAAAGACTGAACAGCAGAACCACAGTGCCGGCTTGCCCTGTCATCCAAGCTGTGACTCGACAGGATACACTTTTTCAATCCTTTTCAATCATCAACACTCAATCCAGAAAAAAAAAAGAAACAAACCAAACCCTATAAACTATAAACAGTGTTAAAGACACACCCAACTACAAATCCTCTCGCCCCTTTGCTTTTCTTCCGTCAAAAACACAACAAAAACACGTCCGCTCGTTTGGCGTGGTCACCATGATGGATGGATGGAATGGTCATCTCGAAGCACCGAGCAAATCACGGCCATGGCAAGAAGCACATGCCAAAAAACTTCTGGAGCCGATGCCAAAGCACATTGTTTCACAAAATGGCTTTACTGCCAATCAGGATTTGAGATAACATTGGTCTTGGCTCCACATCAAATCAAATCAAATCCAAACCTTCGACAAGAACCGTGGCCTTTCTCTGGCCGTGCGACACAAAAAACAATTGAAAAACACCTATCGCGTGGGCATTTATTTGGTTTTTAAATTCTTCACTCAGGACCGTGTTTTAAATCCAAACAAATCATTGTAAATTGTAAACGGTGTCGCCCACAGAGGTTGTGATCCCACTCAACTTTTTGGTCCGCAACGGTCAGCTATCGCAACGGTCTACGCTGGGCCAGCTTCTTTTGGCCTAAAGAGGCCACTGCTGCGAGTCCGGCTGTTGGCGCCGGCGGACTTTCTCAGGAGCTGAGCCGATGACACTAGCTCCAAGCCTCGGTTCTGATCCAAGAGAAAGACAAAAATGGTATGGGGGAAAAACTTATGTTCAACATTCAGGTATAAAAATGAACGAAAAAAATTAATATATAGATCGATCCTTTCATGATTCGTAGCTTCGCATTTACGAAAAAAAAACCCTCACATACCTCCGGAAAAGACCATGCTCTGGGCTTCGTTCGGCTCTTGGCCCCTTCAGGGACCCTGAGCTGCTCACGGTCGGTGGCTCGCGGCTCCCCTCACGGTCGGTGAGCAAAACGGCCGAAATGAAGGTCTCCAAGTAACACCGAATGAACACAGCTTCCTTATACTTAGTGGTTTGATTTTGAAAGCAACGAAGCCGTAGGAAGCCGTGGCAAATTCAAGGCGACGAAACAAGCAGAATACACCAACAGATTGTTCAGACTTGACCTTACCGATATCACAAAGAAAAGGCAGGATGCACTCTTGTAACAGAATTGGCCGTCTAGCTGCAAAAGTATGAATAACATTAAATAACTCAACACTGTTTGACACCTGTTGGATTTTCAACTTTCGATCCTGTCTGATTTACGAGAATCCCGACTACCTACAAACATCGTAGTCAAACAGAAGACACGCGTGTGTACATACATATATGATATATGTATATATAGAAATACTGTTTGCACGTCATGTAGATATTATGTAATATAATACTGTAATATATATATATATTAATAAACATATATATAATATATATATATATATATATGAGGGACGGTCAACACTCCTTATTCTTCGTGAACAAAAAAATGGACGTCATCGGTTTTGAGGTGGACCTTATCGTTTTGCAGGGTTTTGTGCACAAACCTACCCCTCTTTACTAAAGTGGTCTTCGCATGTTTTGACCGTGGCTCATATATATATATATATATATCGTAAAACACAATGTCTGTCGGATGCTTTGTTGCCGGTAGGCTCTTCCCAGCTCGCCTCGCGAGGATCTCTCTGTCTCTGTAAGTCCTCCGCCCACAAAGCATCCTTCAGTCGTTCACATGTCGGTGGAGGCGTGTTTTCTTTCGGAGGCCATCGCTAGTAGGTTGGAGGCCGTCTCCAGTCGTTTCTGCTCGACGCCCGATTCCCGGGAGCAAATCCACACGAAGCTGGTTCAGGGATGTTCAGGGGGGCCGAAGTGTTCGCTTATACATCCGAGATCACGCGACAAATCCAAGGAGACCGGAGGTCAAAAAAGGAATCATGTTGCATGTCCACGCTCAGCCATTGGAGTCACCCTGGCCTCATCCTCATCCTCTTCGCTCTCATCGGGCTCATTCCACCAGTCCTGGTCCTGAAGCTTGGGCCGGCCAAGGTTCCTCGTGTGTTTGGAACAAGTTCCTCCTTGCGATTTGTCTATGCCTGCATTGTTTCTTGAAACAAGAGCTGTTGACCTGCTCAAAAAAATGAACTGCGGTGCTTGTTGCGATTCTTTTCAGCTTCATTCCGCTTCTAGCCATCTTGATGAAGGGACCAAGGGAGGGTGGAGGGCTTGCCCATTTACTTCTCTCACCCTTGCACACGCACTCGTCGCGCGTGTGGATGTTCATCCGGGGGGAACATCGGGCGGCCATGTGGCCAACGTGACTTTCTCAAATTTGCACCAATGAAAACACGCATTACAATATACTAAATATACATCTAAAACAATTTCAATGATTCGTACAACACACATTATGAAGGGCCGACGTGGGAGTTATGAAGTGCCCACGCGTGTTTTGTTTGACAAAATAACCCCACATAAATCCTGCAGCAGGGCGTTTCTCCAGTGGATTGATTTAGACATGAGCATCAAACACTTGACAAACAATATCCTGTCGTGCGGTGCCTTAGAGCCATGCTACTAGCCATTCTTTGATGCTAGATGGGACTCTTAACTCTCAATGTAACAGAAGTTGAAATATAATTAGTCATTCAGATTTATGCTTGACGGCACACCAAGCAACACCACCTCTTGATGCCACCTTGTCACTGGAGGGCTTGCACCATCTCCACAAGTCGTTCATATCTGTTCCATTCTTTCCATCCCCAGAACGGTGTGTTCCTCCTCTGCCTCGGCAAACAAATCCTCGAATTTGGACACATCCTGGCATGGCTGTTGGCATCGTCGACAACGTCACATGCGCCGTGACAAGCGCAAGCGCGGTCGAAACCCTGCCCAAAGATGAACAACACAGCCCATCTTGCTGAAAAGGCTCTGTATTGGCTGTCTTTGGCCACGGCCGTTTAAAAAACTGCTGGCGTGGCAGTAAGACCGCAAGATCTTCTTTCCATTCTGTGGACACTTCAAGGCTCTGTGGAACCCCCATCGTTCGATCTTTCTTCGTTGGTCGACACCTCCTCAGTGCGTGATCTCGGAGCGTTCCTGGGGTCGGTGCGTGGTCGAACGGTGCGTGGAGAGGACCCACCTTCAAAACAATTCCCGACCATCCCGTTTGCTTTGGCCGAAAGGAACACACTAGTAGGTGGCGAGGCCATCTCTATTAGAAACCAAGAAAAGATAAATTGAAGATTATGGTCTAATATGATCTAATATGGTTTGCTATTAGGTGACTCCGATTCAGCAGATCCACTGACTTACAAGACTCTTAGCGCAGCGCCGCAGTCATACAGTGGTGTCGAGACTCGCTTCTCCCGTCTTCACGTTGGTGCCCAAGGGAACTTCCACCAGTTTGAAGCCAGTCAGCTGGCCCCAATGCCTCAGCAAATGCAAGTCTTCAAGGAATCACCGTTTCAAGATGAGTGTCCTGGTGGTTTCTGGGAAAATGGATGAAACGTGGCCTTCCACGTTCTTTTCTTCATGCGCACATGAAAGAAGCCTCTTCGCTGGACGGAACGACACGAACGACACGTTTGACGGGTGTCACATCAAGTGCTCGTCCCTTTTCATGGGATGAAGCAGGAAGCAATGGGAAGCTGTGGAGAGTGTTGCCGCAAAAGAGACTCTCCCAAATGGATTGCCGTGAAGAGTGGGAGTTTTCGATCCACACAGAACAGCATCTCCATACCAGAGCTGGATGACCTCCCTTCCTGCACATGTCTAAAGTTTAAAGGGTGAAGTATCAAAAAAATCTTTACCGCATCAAAAAACTATTATTTGAGGGAATGAATTAAAAACTACTATTATTCGAGGGAATCAATTAAACACTAATTACTTAATCAAAAAGAACTATTCTGCCACGAGCTCTCTGGGATAGAGCGGGTTTCTTATTAGTACCTAATTACAGCAATTTCGTGTCCTTAGCAGAGACACAGGTGTCGTAGCTGGCCCAATACATTAGAATAGTGCAGGTTTCATATTAGTTGCTAGTTGATTAGACTAATTCGGGAGCTGTCGTAGCTGGCAAAATACATTGGAATAGTGTAGGTGTGAGAGAAATTCCTACCTATCACAATAGTTTGGTGTAGTTGGCAGAGAAACAGCAAAGAGAAAGAGAACTAGCGCAGGAGGCGTATTTGGTTGGTTAGAAGTTTTTGCACCGGGGAGTTCACCTTAAAATATT